>JANRMT010062841.1:25526390-25593423 GCA_026402145.1 Polypterus bichir lapradei | reverse complement strand
CTCAGCTGTATACATTGGACAAACTTCAAAAAGAATCGCAACACGTATACAGGAACACCGCAACGCCGTCAGAAGAAAGGACTCACTATCATTGATCTATACGCATACTAAATTAACAGGACATACATTTAATTGGGACGATGTACAAGTAAAATTTAAAGCCAATAATAAAAGTGCCAGAGAACTGGCTGAATCCTGGTTATCAAATGAGAACGCCATCAACAGACACTTGGACATAAATCCAGCATATGCAAACTTAAGAAGAACTTATTCTTAATAAACAAGACTTTACACCCAATAACCCATAAACCACACGGACCTAACCACCCCTCCCCACCTCTTCCCCCACTACCTGGAAGTTATTGCTGTATATTGCCTTTGATTCTTGTAACTCTAAGCATTATCCTCTGATGAAGACCCCTGGTAGGGGTTGAAAGCTCAGGAATAAAAACTACTTTATGATACGTGATTCATTTTCTCCCTTTGTGGATCTCCAGCTGCAAATATGCAAACCGTATCACAGACCTTCTCTTCCATATATATACTGTATATACACAGAGATATAAATTGGTGTAAGTCTTCAAAGTCTTTGAATACATTACTATATTCAGAAAATGTTAATGCAGATATTACATTAATATACTGTATAAGCAAACATTCCCACAGTATCAAGTAGCCTGCAGTTCATGTCACAAGCAGTTACACAATTACCAAGAATCAAAACTCTGGTGATATCTGTGATGAAGAATATCAGAATATAAATATTTTACCACAGATATGACATTAATATTATATTATGGAGCGACTTAGGCAGCATACAGGCTAACATTTAAAGTAAGTAAATGTAAAGTGTTACATGTGGAAAGTAAAAATGTTGGGTTTGAATACACAATGGGAGGTCTGAAAATCAAAAGCACCACTTATGAGAACAATTTAGGAGTCATCATGGACTTGTCACTATCAATTGCCAGACAGTGTTCAGAAGCCATTCGGAAGGCTAACTGAATGTCAGGTTATATAGCGCCTTGATGTGTGGAATACAAGTCCAAGGAGGATATGCTCAAGCTTTATAACACACTGGTGAGGCTTCACGTGGAGTACTGTGTACAGTTTTGGTCTCCAGGCTACAAAAAGGACATAGCAGCGCTGGAAAAAGTCCAAAGAAGAGCGACTAGGCTGATTCCAGGTCTGCAAGGGACGAATTATTAAAAAATATAAAATAAAAGCTGAGCCTTTTCAGTTTAAGCAAAATAAGATTAAGAGGAAACATGACTGAAATGTTTCAAATTATGAAGGGAATTAGTCCAGTGGATCGAGACTGTGACTTTAAAATGAATTCATCAAAAACACGCGCACACAGTTGGAAATTTCTTAAGGTTAAATTTCACACAAACATTAGGTAGTTTTTCTTTACATAGACAACAACAGACACTTGGACAGTAGGACTTTAGGGACTTTCAAAACTCATCTTGATGTGATTTTAGAAGAATTAAGTGGACAGGACTGGTGAGCTTTGTTGGGGTGAATGGCTGGTTCTCTTCTAGATTATTCTACTGTCCTAATATATAAGCCAACATTTCTATAGGCCAACAGTTCTCCTCACAAGCAGTTACACAATTAAGGAGAACCAAAACTCTGGTGATATCTGTGATGACAAATATCAGAATATGAATATGCTAACAACGCAGGTATTGCATTAATATATATGCCAACATTCTCACTGTATCAGGTAACCTGCAGTTCTTCTCAAAAGAAGTTATAGAATTAAAGAGAAGCCAAACTCTGGTGATATCTGCGATGAAGCAAATCAGAATATGCTAACGCAGATATTACACTAATATACAGTATAAGCCAATATTCTTACAGTATCAGGTAACCTGCAGTTCAACTCACAAGCAGTTACATAATAAAGGAGACCCAAAACTCTGATGATATCTGCGGTGAAGTGAATAAAAACGTGCCGCTCTTTTGATAATCAATAGGCTTTGTTTGTCTGCACGTCACAAATCAAATGTGTTTCGCCTTGTTTGGGAGTAACTATGGAGAGAATGAGGATGTATCAAAATGAAGATAACATAATATGCATTGCGTATAATCTGGAGAGTTACAATAGCTATAAAACATAAAACAACTATAAATATGCAGTGATCACAATTTTATTACATGATGAGGAGCTTGATAAAATATTAATTTGGGCTGATGTTTTTATATCTCATAATCGTGTAGGTTTCCTCCAGGGGACCGCGAGGCTCAAGTCAGACACTTTATAAGGTATCTGCATAGGTGCTGTCCATGGTGGACTGGTGCACCACCCATATTGTTCTCCTGCTTTGCACCCATTTCTCCTAAACTGACTCCATTATTAAAAAAAATGCACATGGAAAGCAGGTGCAGACACTGAATAGATAGATAGATGATCCTTGTATTAAAGCAGCTTGATGTTTCATGCTTGTTGGTCACATCTATAATGTTTGGCACTGAGGATGAATTTTATTTTCATAAGCTGTCAGCATTAACATGCAACTGCAAAGGTAAGCATAACATATCAAGAAACAAAGCTCAATTAAACAAAACTAAAAAAAAAAACATTTCACATGTCTTGTCTTCAATTACAACATGGAAAGTAGATTAATTTGATTGTTCACAGCAGTGAATCCGTCTGATTTACTCTTATGCTTCATAGAGCCCATTAATGGCAGCTCATTCCCTCTCCCTCCTTCGGCACCAATCAACAGATATATTGCAGGTTACACATGTCTTTACCAATTAAAAAAAGCAATATTTCTCCTTCTGGGATATGGCCCTCCACTTATTCTGCACTCAGTTGCATTAAACTTTAACCCCTAAAGAGCATGCCATGCATGAATGATCAAAGGAAAAACAATTAAAAATTGATGATTAGAACTGGTGCTCTTAGAACTCTCCAGTGCCTCACTTTGAAAATGGCACTTCAGCTCCAAAGTTGTGAATTGTATTCCTGGTCTTTACCTCCTAGCGGTGCTTCTCAATGGAAGCTACAAAGTCCCAGAGTTTAGCCAATTTAGATGTGTACTTCACTAGAGTATCGGGATCAGTCTTTATTGATTTTCCCTGGAAAAGCAGCCTTTGTGACTTCCAAGGAGAATGCAATAAACGGTGGATTGGTAATCTCCACAGTGCTCAATGTGACGCAAATATGAGAAAGATTGCAACACATTTGTCATCATTTGCTAACACTAAGTCACATATGGAGGTTGACGATACTCCTGCTGTTTACAGCACAAGTACTTTTTCATGCTATTTTAGCTTTCTATGATGTATTTAAATGGAAAAGGCAAATATTGGCATTAAAGTGCATTTGGTCTTAAGGATACGGTCTAGTGGATCTCAATCATTGTGCCTTGAGAGCAAGACATTAGTTTGACTATTGGTACTAACGTATTAACGTATGTGTTCAGAAGGGCAGAAGAAAAGGCCCAAAAAAATAAACAACTCTTTATATAACCAATACACTGTATTCAGGCATTGATAAGAGTGGATGGGCATCTGTGTTTCAATCCTGACTTGTGCGGAACCCAAAAGTTTTCCTTGTTCTGTGTAGATTTTTTTTTTTGTGTTCTGGCTTTCTCCTTAATTGCAAACATGGTGTCTTTTAAATTCTCTTAGCATTTTAAATCATCCCTATATGAATCAGCATTCTGTACAGCATTGATTTTTTTGCTTTGGTATTGTCTCCTACCAATACTGAAGTGGAACAAACGGGTTCCGAATATGGATGAATGGATGGATGTTTGTGCAGAGGTGTGCATGTCAGTGTACTTTGTGATAGATTACTTCATACTAATTCATTTTCAGTATGATGGACTACTCTAATGCACTCCCAACAGGACTTTGTAAGAAAGACATCAATCGGCTGCAGTTTGTTCAGAATGCGGCAGCAAAAATCTTAACAAAGAATAGAAAATCCAAGCACCTTTCACTAGTTTTGGCATCATTACATTAGTTACCTGTGTCCTTTAGAAATGATTTTCTGATCGATCTGTTCTTAATTTTTTTCTCTTTGTAAAAACTTGATTGCTTTGTATGGATTGTAATAAAATTAATAAAAAATAAAAATTAAAAAAAAAAAAAAAGAAATGATTTTAAAATACTATTAAAAGGTATAATAATACACCTATTAATAGCACTAAATAATTCTGCTCCTTCCTATATTCTGGAATGCCTGTCCTCTTACATTTCCAGTCACAGCCTTACATCTTCTAATGGTGTTCAGCTTATTATTCCAAGAGATAAGCATAAAAGAAGTGGTGGGGTGGCCCTATGCTGTTGCGCAACAATTATCTAAAATATTTTACTGACTGAAGTACACTCGACTACTACCATTGAATATTTGAAAAAATTCCATAAAGATACACTTTTGTTATTTGACTTTTCTATAGCTTTATTTTCGTTTCACTTTTGACAGATTACATATGTGTTGACATATATATTTCTTGAATTCACGATTATTACTAATCTCTGCTTTTCTCAGTTTTCTTTTCTGTTTTTCTCTGATAGAATTTTGCATCTTCATCAGCTCATCAAAATTCTGTGCAGCCATCTGTGATGTTGGAATGAATATGGACAGTCCAATTGTCAATGAGACCCATTGCATAGAATCTTCTAGGATGAAACTTTGAAACAATAAAGAACTTCATGAGGACATTTATGAAGAATTTTCAGTAGTGGCTGGCTATTTTTTTGGCCCTGGAACTCCACCAGCTGAAATTTTTAAAAATGTTTTCAGTCCTCCCTGGCCATCTGACAATAGCATCACATTTGTTATAACCATGAGAGACTTAAAATAGAATCCTTAAATATGAATTTGTTTTTATCTATCACTTGTATATTTGTAGTAGCTGTGCTACCCATCTAAAATGGATTAAAATCTAAGTAATTAATGAAGATCTCTGTGTTATTTATGTCTCTGTTATATGCCATTTGGTATGGGAACTTTGTGGTGCGCCATCTAATGGAATGAAAAATGCAATGTGTTTTTTACTAAAAATGTTTGGGATGCACAGAGACACAGCAATGCAGATAGACAGACACTTATCCTTTTATTACGGTGGATTTGTAATAGTAAGCATGTATTGATTTATTCTTATTTGCTGCTTTTGGTATTTCATTTTTTCAGATATACGCTTTTATTTTCTTGAATTTATTTTTTTGACATTTTGTAAAGCACTTTGAGCTAACATGCCTTTGTATCAAAATGTGCCATAGAAATAAAAGTTTTAGTTTGCATGAAAGCCAGAGTTGCATTCCTCGGCAACAAACACAAGGCAAGAAATAACCCTGAGCAGGACTGCTAGTCCATCGTAGAAAGCTCTCACTCACACTCCCGTACCTTGCATTCAAAGTGTTAAGAAGATCTTGAGCCATGCAATTGTTCAAGGACTTCATTGCCATATTTTTGCTTTATAATGCACCACACTTTCTCAATATGAGGCAGGTCAGGACTGCAGGCGTAAATCTTGTACCCACACTCTCTTGATTATGCAGCCAGGCACTTGCAATCTGGGAAGAATGTGGTCTGGCATTGTCCTGCTGGAAAGCGTAGGGATATCCCCAGAAAAGACAGTGCCTGGATGGCAGACTTTTGCATATATCTTTCTGCATTAATGGTGTTCTTTACAGATGTTCATGATACCCATACAATGGGCACTAATACAGCCCTATACCATGACAAACACTGCCGTTTGGATGTGACTCTGATAACAGCCGGGTTGGCCCTTTTCCTCTGGCTGTTTTAAAAATTGACTTGGGGGACCACAAAACACAATTCCACTGTGCTGTTTTCCATCTAAGATTAGACCGAGCTCAGAGAAGTTGGTGGCTGTTCTGGACAAGGCTGATGTATTGCTTCTTCCTTTGCATCTGTGGATGTAGCAGTGAATGGTGTTGACTGACAAAGGTTTACCAAAGTATTCCTGCTATGTCACGATATCTATTACAGACACATGACAGTTTTTAAGACAGTGACGTCTGAGGATTTGGAGATCACATGCTTTCAGAAGTGGTTTTTGACCTTACCCTCAATGCACTGAGATCTAACCCGAGTCCTTGAATTTCTTAATTATATTGTGCACTTTAGCAGGTGAAATCCTACCAGTTTGTCTTTGGGGAATGTTGTTCTAGATTATTTGCTGATGCATCAATTGGAAGATTGGTCTTGCTCTTGAAGGACTATGCTTTTGTTGAAGGCTCCAAATATACTAGAACTCGGTTGCGTCACCTGTTTAACATCACCTCTTTCACATCACTTTCACATGTTATGTCAAATTGTCACACTACTTATTAGTCCTCAGCTACACCTGTACCAATGTTTTGTACATTTTATAGGCATTAATTTTGGAATAAATGTATATCTTCAAAAACAATACATTTGATTACGTAAAACCTGCAGTACCTTGTCTTTATACTGTTTTTGATTGAATACAAGCCAATTTATGGATCACTGCTTTTTGTTTCTAGCATTTTCCATTCTGTCCTAACATTTCTGTAACTGAAGTTCTAGACCAGGGATCTCAAACTCCAGTCCTGGAGGGCCGCAGTTATAGCAAGTTTTCTTTCTAACCCTTTTCTTAAGTAGTGACCGGTTTTTGCTGCTAATTAACTTCTTTTGAATTAATTTTAATTGACTTCTTTTTAAATTTGTTTCCCTGAATTTCTTCACCGTTCCTCTGAATTGCTTCCTTTCTTTCCTTAAACAGAAATGAAATGTGTGAGCCAACACAAGACCAACTAAGTCAGGGCTTCAAACTCCAACCAATTTCATTCCACCCAGTTGCTTAATTAGGCATTGATTCTTGTTGTTAAATTAAACCGTTCTTTTAATTCCATGGCTTGTTGCTGCTTTCATTGTGCAATAGCAGACATTTTCAAAATTGTTGATTTTTCTAAGATCAGTTTCTTTATTTTCAGATACTGTATGATGGTCACAGTTTGCTGTTCATGTTTTGGTACATTTTGTATCTCATTATTGTTTGTCTGCTAATTAAGGAAAAAGAAACAATTATTGGGTCTGAGTCTTCAAGATCACGTCAATTAAAATTAATTCAAAATAAGTTAATTAGCAGCAAAAACAGGTCACTCGTTAAGAAAGGGGTTAGAATGAAAACCTGCAGCCACTGTGGCCCTCCAGGACTGGAGTTTGAGATCCCTGCTAAAGCAGCTGTACCCTTTACTCCTGAAGAAAACAGCACAAACATTTTTCAAAGATTGAACCAAAACCCCAAACTTCACTCATCAAATAAAACCATCTTTTGTCCTGTGAAAAACATAGGACATCTATAATGGTTCAAATGACTATACCATAGCTAGAAACATTTTAGCTATGTAAGGCATACATTGAATAATCAATCACAATTTCTCTGACAAAATAAACAAGCACAATAAAGCTTAGAAATACAAAATTGGCACCACTAACCATGGGTAAGACCTAAATGGAAATAGCTTTGGAATAGAGATGTCTTGTTGACACCTTGATCACTGGTTGGCAGCCCAACCAGCTTTTAAAATGTAGACTGAAGGCTCAAAATATAAATGCCTGGTCTGAAAAATGTAATTTAAGATCATGGATAGGAACATAAAAATAGGCTTTCCACTGACCTTGTGATTTATTTTAACTTTCAGATCTAAACGACAAACACAGATCTATTTCATTTCTTGTCCATCGTGCAACTATCTCCTCTGTAAATGTAAATTTAAATGGCGCTGCACAGATTTTGAAAGTCTGATTTTTTCCCCTCCTTTTCATCTCTAAATGCAACAGAGACCCAGATTTAGGAGACATAAATAAGAGCTCAACCTAAATCTGTCTGATAGGAAGAAGAGATGTTTCATATAATAAGTAATTGGTAAAAATCACTTTGAAGTCATTCAGAGTAAATTATGGAAGAACACTTAATAATGTGCAGTTTTATTTTCACTTTAGACCTAATCCTTTACTTCCTAAAAATAATGCATTTGTAACGAGTGTAGAAATTAGATTACTATTGAATAATTTTTACACTGGGGAAAATAAGAGTAACCTGAGGTGTATTCTGCAAGATTGAATTTGAAATACTATAACATTGGCAGTGCCAGTCAAAGCACATGTGGAGTCCTAGACAAGTCAAAATAAATGTGCAAACAATAAATGTAAAAAAAAAAAAAGATTAATACAATAGACCAAGATAACAGCAAAATAAACATGTGCAAATTGCATGCAAGGTAATTCTAAATAATAATATAAAAAAAGCAGATTCTTCTGAGGCAAATGTACAACTAAAAATACATATATGTAAGAATAATCTAAAGAACACAATTATCTCTGGAATATTTAACATAAATTATATCACTTAAACATAACACAATATTTGCAGTGCTCTCACATTAAAAAAATTAAGGATTGACATTGAGAACTTTTCTTTTTACAGTTTTACCTTCCTAAACTTTCTTGCTGCAAAGTCCTCTACAAGTTAATGTGTATCTAAGGGCGTCTTCTGGCATTTTCCTACATATCATTATGACATTACTGTAACTTCAAGATGAATGTGCAATCTTTTCCTTAAAGCCTTTCCAAACACTACAGGACTTGCCGATGCATGTGATGTCTGCATAAAACCATTTTGCATATGAAGAACAGAAAATACAGGAATTTTAGTGCAAGGAGGAAGTTAACAGCCTGCAGGCTAACTCTGCACATCCCTTATCTTGGATTAGTGAGCTTATGTGGCTTACATGTACGCTAATACCAATAATGACACCATCAGGCTGCAGCGATTAAACAAACACAATTTACGCAATGACAGAATGTTTATACCCCTGTGTTTAGTTCGTTTCACACCTAAGGTGCCATCTTCTAGGGTGTGCCAAATCAGCAAGCCTGCTTTTAGGTTAGTTTGGTGTGACCCACTCCCAACACTCAAAAGTGCTTTACAAGTGATGTCAAGAGAACAAGCATTCATCGAGGAGAGTTTCAAAATGCAAAGGCAAACGCCATTAGGTGTTCAACACTGCAAAATAAAAAGACAAGAAGACAGAATTCATCCTATTTACTAGTTTATTTAACCCAGTCTTGGGGAATGGGATGTCAGAATCTAGAGTGGTTGTATCTAGGTCAAGTTAGAAATAATAAAATAACTCCAGCAGCAGTGGGTATTGCTGCTATCTCATGAATCCACCATTCGGATTATTGTCAATTTGGAATGTCTATCTGGGTTTTCGTGGAGTTCCGTTCGCAGCGACCTTTCTCCTACATTCCCAAAGACATTTAAATTTATTTGCCTTGCAGACCCTAATTCAAAAACAACAGAAATAACAATAAAAATGAAAAAGTCTGAATTAGCGTAAGCCATGCTAATTCAGGGTATTCAAAAGAAATAGGCAGAAATATATAATAAACAAGAATACCTGTAGTTACATCAAATATTTAAAATTTTAAAATGTGTGCTTCAATTTAAATATTTAAAGTCTAAATATTCTCAATTGTACTAGAAATCTGTCATTTTTTACCACCTGAGGTCCATACAGGGCTAGATCCCTAGTAAAGGATCAAAAATCAAAAATAAGACCATAATTGTAATCACAGACCTTGAAATAGTCTAAAATGATATTTTACTTGCTTATGTTTAATTTTTTTTATTGTTAACCATCTGGGAGTGGTTCTTAGTGGGCTAGGACCACCAGTAAAGAATCAATTATCAAAATATTATTATATCCGCGATCAGCAACCTCAAAATAGTAAATATGACACTAGACATGCCAATATTACTGATCCCTGTTTTTTTGATCCAAATTTTTTTGAAATTTTGTGAAACTGGTACCCCTCATATTCCATTAGTGTTACAAACTCGACATCATGCAAACTACACAAAGTCCCAAAAATACTCAAAATGCCCACTAGAGTAGGAAATCACTTGTCAAAACCCAAATAGTAATGAAAAGGCCCACATACAGTAGAATCTAGAACAGAATTAAGGGTCAAAGAGAACAAAGGCACAGAAGACAATACATTAAAAAAAAGGAAATTCCAAAAGCAAAAAATGTCCCAATCACAAATCCAAACAGTAGTCGACATACAGAGACCAGAGGTCAAAAAATCCAGAAATTCACAAAAGTTACAGTAACAGATAATCCCACACCACAAGCACGTTTGGAGTGAACCACAAGGGACTCTGTGTTGTCCTTGCCTTTATAGTGTGGGGGGAAGGCCTTGGAAGGTGATAGGCAGGTTGCCCCATCTCTTGGGAGACCACCAAAAAACACACAACACATAATAAAAGATGCTTAAACATGAAGTAACTAAATAATCAACAATATTCACATAAGCAATGAACCAAATAGACATAAAAATGGCATCTGAACCACAGCCAGGTGAGGGACCCTGGGTGAAATACAATTATG
This sequence comes from Polypterus bichir lapradei, assembly GCA_026402145.1. Taxonomy (NCBI): domain Eukaryota; kingdom Metazoa; phylum Chordata; class Cladistia; order Polypteriformes; family Polypteridae; genus Polypterus; species Polypterus bichir. The sequence goes on along the minus strand of JANRMT010062841.1, from coordinate 25,583,013 downwards.
ATGTGAATCCCTGGGGCCAGTTGACATGGCATGCACAACCTCAAGTCTTTCTGTTAATGTTTGCTGAAGACAGCTATAATGGTCCGGGCTGGTTCCATGGTACTTGGCAAAACTTTAAGCTGCAACCATTGATAGTCATGAACACATTTCATCCTGGAGCCATCGATAGTCATGAATCGAGATGCGCTAGGGCAAATGAGGAAACAAACAGTCACAGCAAAGTGTATGGTGCAAAAGTGCAATGCTTCAGAAATAAAAAAATAATCAAAAAAAATTCAGTATTCATGGTGAACATCAGTAAGAGAGGTTAGGCTTTGCCGCACCTACCACATGACAAACCAACACAAGATCCCAGATTAGGACCCGAGTGCTGCCATGCAACAGGTGACACCTCAGCACCACACTTGTTCAGATGGAATGGAACCAGTGTGAGGTTTTTTTATGGTGGCTAGAGTGCCAATTCTGCCACCAGCCCCCATGTTTTCCTTGCAGGTTGGAAGGCCTACTTGTAGGGCTGGATACAGATTAACGTCATACCCATGATAGAGCAATTGCAGGTTAAGGGCCTTGCTGAAGGGCCCAACGGAGTAGAGTCACTTCTGGTGTTTGCGGGATTTGAATTGATTTGAATGCAGATGCCCAGCCTCACAGCCACCACTCCGCCCTACGTCACTAAATAGGTTAAAAATACAAAGTTAAAATCAATTTGGATCCATTCATTAAACCCGCAAGCCTCAGTGGATCCTTTTCAGTCCAAAAATCACGTTTTCTGCTGCTCACACTTAAGACGTCTTTGATTGTGCCTTTCCACCAGTTTTTACCTCTGTCCCTTCTTTCTGCAACATCCCAGCACATCTTTCTCATCTCCACTGCTCACTCTTCTCAGGTCTTGCAGCCAGGCTGAGGTACCGACAGTTGCAGTCCCTCTCCCCAGCACTCATCTCAGTCACCTCAGGCAGTACCACTTGACTTCGGTCTAGCAGAACCACTAGAGAACTTAATCATTCTGGCTTCTCTGGAATGCTCAGCAGTACCTCTTGCTCCACCGACCACTCTGCCTTCCTTCTACCATGCTGGCTCATACTCCCAACACTTTCTTTCTCTTGAACCTTCCCCACTGTTATGCTCAGGCTCCATTTATCCTTCTGTTGAGTGAGTTGTTTGCCTGCGTATGAAAAAGTCATCTCATATCGGAATCATCGAGTAGAAGGGTCTTTTCATAAGATTGTCCGTCCCAGCACTGACACAGCCTTAGAACGGCCAATGTGGGGAGGCAGCTTGTTTTCCTAGCTCTCCAGGACTCAGACTGTGCCTGGCTTATCTGACTCATTTTCTACAATCTGGCTGTGGTTTTGCAATTAACTAATGGACAGATATTGTTGTTTTTCATTTATGTTAATTAGTTTCTACTTTATTTTTGATGTTTTTAAACAAATCTGTATCCTTATATGTGACAGTTCTATATTTACTGAGTGACATAATCTGTTCTTGCATTTGGCCTCAGACAGTTGTCATGGTGCTCTACGCCTGCACTAGGTGAGGAGCGCTGTGCAACAACAAACTCTTTTGTACTGTTGAATTGTATTTCTGAGGTGGCCATCATAGATTGGCCATTCAGCTTTTTGAAGAGGATCACTTGTATTCTGTTTTCTGTGTTATATTTACTTTATTTTTGACACCCATTGCATGCCCAACCTATCTGGAGCAGGGTCACTCTTTCTTGAATTGTCCTTCCCATGATTCCTTTCAATTTGTTTTTTGCCTAAAAGTTTTTTTTTTCCTCTTATCTTCTTAGGCCAGGGGTCTCCTACCTTTTTTCCCCTGAGAGCTACTTTTACAAAATGAAAGAGAGCTACTCATGTTTTCTAACATAGCTTATTTCAACCAAAACAAACTGAATAAGCTTGTTTTGCCTGAACATTTACAAAATGTTGGTGTCCACAACTCACATTTTGCATTAAAACATCACAAAAAATATTTAGTTTACCTGCAAGTGCATTTTGTGTGTCTTTATGCATTTTCTAGTGTATCTCACACTATTGAATTAAAACATAAATGCTGTCAAACAAAACAATGGAATTCCAAATACACAGATATTACTTATTCATTTGTCATTTTGTTCCATGTGACTGTTTCACTTTATTCACCTGTCCAGTTGCATCTGTGATGTGTTTTTTAGTTAGTCAGATGACTGGCACTGCATGGAGTCAACAAGAGAGGCAGGTGTCTGATGGAGCGGAGCCACTGAGGTTCACTCTTATGGAGTCATTTAAATGTTCGTCTCTCAGTCTTGTTCTGAACTTTGATTTCATGACATTCATGTCAGACTCACAGAGGTAGGAGACCCAAACAAAGCAGACATTTTCAGAGCTGCTTGGTGAAGATTCTTATAGTTATCTGGCTCTACTAAGCTCCAGAAATGCTGAGAATGTTGTTGAGACTACACATTATTTTGAAGGTTTACTAATATATAACATATAAAATCCAATGTCTCTCTGTCTGTCTGCTTTTCACGAGAGAACTACTTAACAGATTTAGATCATTTCTTTTCTTTTATTTGCTTGAATATTAAGGTTGATTTTGCGACTTCTCTCATTTCATTATGTATCAGAGTTCGTTTGTGCGAACTTGAGAAACACGCAGCGGGCCGAGGGGAGGGGCCTTCCTCACTCGCTCACCAGCTTCGGGGTGTGGTCCTTAACTCCATTTAGCTAGCGAACGAGAGAACAATTGAATTCAACTTTGTTTGATATTTAAAATAAAGTGTTACTTAGGTCTTGATGAGTTTGAGTCCGGATATTCTCTTAAGCATCTGCCGCATTGAAAAGAGAGATTGCAATTCAGATTGTGGATCGTTATTTTGTATTAAAAGGATTGTGATGTGATTTTTTGAAAAGATCGCCCACCGCTAATTTGACTAATCAAGTTTTCAAATTTATGTAGGATTCATTAACCCTTTGGTGAGCTACTTGGATGGGGGTTGCGAGCTACCAGTAGCTCACAAGCGACGTGTTGGAGACCCCTGTCTTAGACAATCAAAGCTTTGTGCTGTCAAAAAACAGGGCCTGTTAAAGCCCGCTTAGGCATTCCTTGTATTATTTTTGGGCTATACAAGCAATGAATTGTTGTTCTTATTGCATGTCCACACGCAAATGTTTGGCTGACCAATTACGCAATAACACCCTGAAACTGCTCTGCCATGTTACCACTCACACCTACGCCTATCCACCCTTGCACTCCATTTATTTATTTATTTTTAAAATAATTAATGCCACATACTTATCTCATGACAACTTTTGGCTTAATCTTTATCATATTTTTCTTGCGCAAAATATGGTCCAGAAATAGCCCTTAAAATTATGTTTTTTGGGTCTTGAGGGCAAAGCTCACAAAAGTCGAACGGTATATCGTATGAAGGAGTTTTCTCGTATCGATGAATCAGGAGGCGCCAAAAAAAAAAAGCTGAAGTGATTTCAAAGTGTTCATAAGTAATTTTTTTGAACACAGTAATAATCCAAAAACAACATAAAATATATGGCAGGGAACAAACAATTTGCTTTCTTTAACTGGTAAGGGGTTGTTGTTGCATGTTATTTTGTCAGGAAGATCAAGTGCATTGGTATATTAAATACAATGTATCACGCTCTTTCTTCTTGATAAAAAGAGAAGCCATGTGCACATTTGCATAAGACTTTTAATGCAGTCACTGAGATACAGAATCTTTTTCAATCTCTTCCCCATCTTGATACACTAGTTATTTCTGATGACCCTAAGTAATCCTGGTCATCGCTCTCCAAGAAAAAATATACAATTTTAGCTCAATTAGTTTCTTTATAACCAGCCAGAAACACACTAAGCACCATTCAGTAAGGCAGGGCCTTTGGCATTCACGTCTTGAATGACAAAATTCTATGTCTTTATCATGGCCTCCCCCGCCCGACTCCATTTTTGCCTCAAGCCTTTACCATTATCTGCCATCTCGCTTTTAAAACAAATAGCTTTACACCGGAGGCACATTTCCAACAGAAAAGTTTGCAGATCTAACAACTAGCTATTGCAAATGTGCCCTCAAGATGCAAACTGTGCAAAATGAATCTTTCTGAAAAGGACTTAGAGAAATACGGCCTACAGACACAATCCAACAGAAAGCCTTGACTTCAACAGGGCTTTTTGTCAGAATAAAGAGAGCTTTCTGTAACACACAAGGAAGAGCAGATCATTTTACAAAAGTGTAGTACTTCATAGAGAGTCTGAAAAAAAAATCCTTTCACAAGTTCACTTGCTTGATACATCCATTAAAAAATTCTTTAGAGGAGCTATAAGGTGCACAGTATGTACCGTAACAGAAGCAAAATAAAACAAGAAACAACAAAAGCAAATTTTTGAACAATGAATTTAGCATAAAGAGGAATCCAGAGCTGCAGCCTCAATTGGTAAATAAATAAAAGCTAACATTATACTGATATTTTAAGTCATTACAATATATGGCCAAAAGCTTATCGACACCTGACCATTACATGAGCTTGTTGGACATCCCCTTCCATCCCCTTTCAAAATTATGGGGCATTAATATCAAGTTGTCCCCATGCTCCACTTTGTAGCTATAACGGACTCAACTTTGTTGGGAATGCTTTCCACCAGACTGGGAAGTGTCTGTGGGAATTTGTGTCCATTTAGCCCAAAGAGCATCAGCTACCGATGTTGGTTTACAACTAGCCATCCAGTTCATCCCAAAGGTGTTCAACAGAGTCGAGGTTAGGCAACTCAAGTACCTCAATGTCTTTATGGACCAAGCTTTGTGCACAAAGGCACAGTCATTTCTGAACAAAAAAGGGCCTTCCCCAAACATTGGCCACAAATGTGGAAACATACAATTGTCTAAACTGTCTTTGTATGCTGTAGCATTTACAGTACCCTTCACTGAAACCAAGGGGCCTAAACTAAACCCTGAAAAACTGTCCCACGCCATTATCCCTCCTCCACCAAACAGTAGGCACTATGCAGAAGACTTACCAGGCTGAATCCAGAGCTACAGGGGATGTGTTATGAGGAAAGATTAAAAGCTGAGCTGAGCCTTTACAGTTTAATCAAAAGGAGATTAAGAAGAGATGCGACTGAGGTGTATAAAATTATGAAACTATAACTTTAAAATAAGTTCAAGGAGAATACAGGGACACGATTGGAAACTTATTAAGGGTAAATTTTGCACAAACATTACGATGTTTTTCTTCACGCAGAGAACCATAGAAACCTGGGATAAGTGACCAAGCAGTGTGGTATACAGTAGAACTTCAGGGACCTTCAAAACTTGATTTGACATTAGGCTGGATGGCCTATTCTTGTCTAGATTGTTCCAATGCTCAGATGGTGGCATTACCTTAGTATCTGCCAAATGCAGATTCATCCACCAGACTGCCAAATAGTGAAATGTGATTCATCACTCCAGGAAACATGTTTCCACTACCCCAGAGTCTACAGTTTGTGTGCTTTACACCACTCCAGCCAATGCTTGACATTCTGCATAATAATTTCAGGCTTGTGTGCCCCTGTTTGGCCATGGATACCCATTTCATGAAACTCCTGATGCATAGTTATTGTGCTAATGTTGCTTAAAGAGGTACAGTAGTCTGGAAGTCTATTGTGAGCGATGCTATAGATGATAGGTGATTTTTATATGCTATGGGCTTCAGCACTCAGGTGAAGCTTGTGAGCTTGAGTAGTCTACCACTCCGTGGCTGAGCTGTTGTTGTTCCTTGACACTTCCATTTCACAATAATAACACTTATGATTGACCAGGGTAGTGAGCTGAATTTTCATCTGCTGTCTTGTGGCAAAGGTGGCATGTTTAAAGTCACAGAGCTCTTCAGTATTACCCAATCTACTGCATGTGTTAGTGGAGATTGCATGGCCATGAGTTTCATTTTATGCAACTGTTAATAATAAAACATCTGAATTAATTCCTTTACAGAGGTCTCCACATGTTTTTGGTCATGTAGTGTACATTGCAAAAAACAGGAAAGAGAAGATAAACAGCTAATTTACTTTATCCGGATCAAAAACAAAGATACTACAGGTATTCTTATGTTTCCTAGTATTTTTCTATTCTCCATCATTTTTCAATACAAGTATCTCTTTTTTCCATTTGTATTTATTGATTTTTATAGTTATGGCAGTGATGTCATAAAGAGTGTTTAAAAGGCCCTGGTGCTGACCTGTTAAAAAAAATGTTTTAAAAACTGGCATTTTTAGCATTAAAATTATGATAGGGCCACGTGGATCTGGGTGAGAGACGGCATCAGAAGGAGTAGAACTACCTGAGAAGCTTTACAGGCAGCGTGTGTGTGTGTCCGCATATGAGGGATTAACACTAGAATTACCAAAGCTTACGAAAAACTCATAAATCCAGTGTCAGATCAGGATGAGCATGAATGAGCATGAACGCGACTGAGAGAATAAAACAATAAAAAAACGCTAACATTTACAAGTACCATACATTTACACCGGCTGTTTATTTTGGGACACATGAAGATGCGAACCCGGGACCTTTTGAATAGAAGTCAGCAGTACTACCAAAGAAGTTGCGACAACAACCCACACTAACCCGATTTATTTTTCTTCAGTTATAGTCTTGAATAAAAGCGCATTTGTTCTGTTATACTTGTACTTTTTGTGAAAATGCTTATTTGATATTTGGACGTCAGTCTTCACACAAAATTTTGTCGTTAGTACTAAAACATGAAAAAAGTTTGTCTTTTAGCTATGTGTTCAACATTTCTTGCATTCCCTGTCATCCTACACTTACATAGATCTTTGTAGACGTGGAACACACAGGAAATGCATGTGTTCTAAATAACAATATTTTTAGCCTATGCAGCTCTAGGTACCTGAATACCTGATAAACAAGGCTTCAGTTGGGAGAGGTTTTTGCTGTTTCTGTGGCGGTAAGGGGATGGTATAGCAGGCTGTTTGCTGGTTGGGCTTATCGACACATTTACAAGATAAAAGACGCTGAATGGAGAGGTGCAAATGGATTTAAGGTGGGCCGGATTTACAAGTTTTTTCGTAAGCTTTTATAATTCTAGTGTTAAGTGACAAAAATCAAACGGCCTTTATCTCAAAAAAGTCTGGATATCATGCATTTACTCCCAATCCAATTTGGGCAGACATGTAATAACATCAGAATTACTTTTTCTATCAGTGTCAATGGTTGAATAAATTTGTTCTTTGAGCATACAGTTAAAACATGTATGTGCTTTGTTCTCTTTGAGCTTTGTTCACATAATATTCGGTTTTAGTTAAAGATCTGAAAGCACTTGTTTTCAAAAATTTGCAGTAAAAGAGGAAAACAGAAAGGGGACAAAAACCTTTTTTTCATGACATTGTAACTGATCCGCTGCTATACCATAATGAGAAAAAGAAAAAATGTGACCATTTTTCTCCTAAAGTCAAGCTTTAAAGTAAATTCATGCATCAAAGAGCGTATTGCGAAACTCTCAGAAGGAACAGTCAAGTAATTGGGGTTTTTACCTTTGCTAGGAAACTAACTGTCTTTAAAATAAAAGAAATTAGACTGAAGAGACTGGAAAACAGAACTGAAATTACTGTAAAATTCAACGTGTTCCCATTTTCTATAGCAGTAAATACCAATTTCAGTAATCCACCAACTGTATTTGATTCAGCACCTCTGAGGAAACATTATATTATTGCAATACTTTATTTTCATCTATCGTGCAAATATACCTATTAAAAATATTCCTAGTGTTAAATTTTATAGCAAAGGCCTATGCACAAACACCTTTAAAGAGAGGCAGACAATGCTCATTTTAGCAACCGCAAAATAAAGGCATTTTCCGTCTCTCCCACCGCTCAGATCACAGGATGATCTTAACTGGGCCATGTCAAACTAAAAAGTGTATTAAAGACTGAATGTTTTACTTTCAACCTGTAATGCATATTTATCAGCACCTTCATTTGCTGTTTTTTTACATAAAGAACAAAATCAACACTGTACTTGGGGAGATCAGACTCTGACTCATGACTCAAACCCACGTTGCATTTCTAGAGTAATTGGGAAGAAAATAATTCTTTTAACAATACATTATATGGAAATAAGACATGTAATATCTGTGTGCTCTGTTAGTTTTAGGAATAAATGGTTATTTAAATAAGATGCAGCTTTTAATTGTGGAAACCAGACTGTAGCTCTATTAATGGAATGGATATTATATTAATTATCTTTAACAGGCATTTAACATGGCTGGGCTGGGCTAGTGTTTTTATGTAGATGGTTGCCAAGTTAGGTCTGGAAGTTACGAAAATACACACGCAAATACTTGTATAGTACCACGACTATAAACAATACAAGGTTTATGCTCTGATAAAATAAACAGTGTGTACTTGTAAGAAGGTATAAAATAAGTGTTTGGGCCCTTTTTGGTATCGTATGACTGTAATTTTTGTTGCATTTAACTACTAGAGCTGGTCTTCACGCTACAAAAAAGACATAGCAGTGCTAGGAAAATGCCAGAGAAGAGTGACTAGGATGACTACAGGGCTACAGGAGATGGGTTAGGAGAAAAGAATAAAAGAGCTGAGCCTTTTCAGTTTAAAAAAAAAAGGAGATGGAGACAAGACCTGTATATACTGTATGTATATATATTTTCTGCAGATACTGTATATATATATATATATATATATATATATATATATATATATAGTGTTACATATATGTGCCAGAGGAACACCTTCCTGTTTCACCCATGGCAAGTGGTACCACTCCTGGAGAAGAGTGGGTGCTGCTGCTAACAGTCTTGTCTGCCTTTTCCTTTTTCTCCTCACAGCCTTGAGAAACCACCCATTGAGGGCAATGAAGCCAATGAGGCCCCACCACTTCTGGTCAATCTGGTATAAAAGAAAGACACTCCAGGAAGGTGGCATCTAACACGGACCTGGCCATGCTGAAGAGAGTCTGTGAGATTGCCATGAGATCCATTTAAAAACAACTAGCCTGTAATCGTAGTGCCATCAAGTTTGTGTTTTGTTTGAAGTTTTCTTTTTTGCTAGAATTAAATGGGGTTTTTGCCCAGTTGGCACCCCAATTATTCTTGGATTTGTCATGCCTCATCATTCACTCCACTACATAATATACAGTGCCCTCCATAATGTTTGGGACAAAGAAACATTTGTCCTTGAGTTACCCCTCTGCTCCAGGAACTGAAGATGTCTGCATTAGAGGCTTGGCAGAGAATAATCATAGAAGATCCTCAGCACCTGGTGATGTCTATGAATTTCAGACTTCAAGCAGTCATTGCATGCAGACTACTAAATATGACAGCTTTAATAGACCTGCTATTGCTATGTCCCAAACATTATGATGCCCAGAAACAGGGGCTGTGACTGAAATGAATACAAATACCTTTAAATTAAAGTCTGCAGTGTGCATTTTAGTCGCGTCTGATTTGTTTGATCTGTAATTTTAAACTGTGGCGTGGAGGTGTAAATCAAGGAAAATAAAAAAAAAATAAAATACTTTTTTTATATATATATATATATATATATATATATATATCATTAAATATTTAATATATATATATATATATATATATACAGTATATAAAGCCACCAGGGCTGGATGGGTATCCCAACCAGAGAATGAGATGGGTCCTAACCTGGACTGGAGGTTCTGAGCAGACAGATGGGCATCCTGACAAAGAGAAAGGAAGAAGTCAGACCCAGAAATGATAGCTGGAGGGGATGGATAGACAGCCCACCAGAGCATGTCGTTGGGGACTCTTTATCCCCCCAGAACAGTATTGGAAGCGGCTCTGGATATCTGTGCCCAGTACGGGACCATGGTGGGAAGTGTAGTCTGGCAACACAGCCCTGCTGGGGTACCTTGAGTGCCGCTGCAGGGAGATAAGCTCTCTAATAAGTGGGACTTCCATATTACCCAGAAGTACTTTCATCGGGCAGTGGCCCTGGCACCGGAAGTACTCCCTGGTCCTTAATAAAAAAGACCACACTCGCTTGTCATGGCGAGTCATAGCTGGGAAGATGTGGAGCAGCACTCGACTGAAGGAGGGCAGAGCGGTGGTGAAAGAGACTGTGAGGAGAGGTATTGTGGAGAGAAATTACTTGTGCTTGTGCTTCTTTGTGGAGGAATTTGGTTAATAAGCCATCCTTTATTAATAAACCATTCTTTATTTGTGTTTTGGGGTTTGGGGCTCGCAGAAAGTCCCGGTTTAATCACAATATACATACACACACACATATACATATATATATATAAATACATACATATATACATACATACACACACACATATACAGGTATATTTATACACACACAAGTGTATGTATAGCTGAAGTGCTATCAGAGAAATTAATGGCAAAGCAGTGAAGCATGATAGAGGATTTTCAGCATTTTTTAACTTATTATACTCATTAACTAAAGATGAATTGTGGGGGCAAGCTGTCTTGGTCTAAAGCCATTGATAATACAAGCATAACAGGAAGCAGAGAACAGCTTAATGAATAAAAAGAAAAACAGCAATGCTGAGTTTCTGGCAACTGGAGGTTCTTCTGTGTGGTGGGTTGATTTTTCATTTTCATTCTTATGGTACATGTAAAGTATTGTGTGAGAGAATAATTTAACTATTTACTAAAGTCTTTAAGATAAAATATCCTATAGAGACAAGGTCTGATTTAGAAATGAGCAGTAAGTTAGAAGAAATCACAAATCATATAGTAATATACATTTTTACCTCCTGCTTTAAAGTGATTTTATATTTGCTGTAGGTGATGGGTGGTAGTAAAGTAGACCTTGTTATAAAATCTCTATGGAGCACTTAATCTGCTTTTCAGTCTCACATATTTAATGTTCTGTATTTGCATAACCTGCTTTACAAATTTGTCCCCGGATTAGTGCTTAAATGTCTAGGATACTGTATGGCCTTATCCAATACCTGTGAAGTTGCTCATTATTTAACTTCTCAAATAAAGAGATGCAGCCATAATAAATCCTATCCATACCTCCCCAGGGTGTTAGTGAGCTATTCCACACAGCAGTCAGTATCAGACAACATCTGTCAACAGCCCATCGTCAGCATAAATCTAAATAATGTAGTACTAGAGTTTTTACAATATATCCTGGGTTTCTGACTTCAAGGAGAGCATGCAAAACACATAATTATCAGGAGGTATAAATGGCACCATACAGCAGGAAGCAGGATATACTGTAAATATGGTTTAGACAATAGGTTCAACTGCACACAGTGAAGGTTAGTTGGAACTGTTGCAGATTTCTGAGTTTACTTTACTTGCCCGTAACATTTTAATGATTGTAGCAGGCACAATCCATGTTACAAAACAGACGAATTCACTGCCATTTACTGTAGGTGCAAATAGTGAACCATATGCATTACAATGTCCAGACCCCTATATCAGAAATCGTAAGCATTAAAACATCACCTACCTTTCTACCTGATCACCATAACTGTTGTCATAAGAGTCAAACCCTTCATCATCATAGGCTGCTCCATAGCCATCACCGTAGTCCTAAAAACACAAACACAAAAAAAATTTATCAGTCTTAGCATATTAACTGAACACATGTGATGATCTACAGACTTAAATGTTCAGTGCAAGGCAAATCTGACAACATGGTGGTGCAGAGGGTGGCACTGCCACCTTACCGATTCATTTTCCTGGGTTTCAGTCTCAGGCAGTTAAGTCTGCATATTCTTTCCATTTCAGCATGGATTTTCCCCTGAATACTGTGATATCTTCTCAAAGATGTTCTAGATAGAATGACAAGCTTTTCTGGACCAGCAGAGTCTGAGTGTAAGTGTGTGTGAATGGATCCTGCAATATACTGGCGTCCTTTACAGGACTGTTTCCTGACTTGCACCCAGTGCCACTTGGACAAGATCCTGTCTCTATGACATGAAATGTAATTGACTGTAAAAATGGTAGGTTGGTTATACCAGATGTAAATTATGAAATGTTCTGTTGAGCATCTTTTACATGAAGCCAGATGTTGTCTCTCAGCTAATGATGGTGTTATATATCTGAACAATCTTAACATGAGAGTTATTTTCCTATGCTTTGTATTATCAATGTAACATACGTACAATAACATTCTCAGCCCCAGTTAAGCCTAATCAGGGTTGCATGGGCTGGAGCCTTTCCTGGAAGCATTAGACACAAATAAATGAATTATTTCAAGAGGAGCCCTTTTAATTTTTTTTTCTTAATGGTGCCACATAAATAAAATGCATTATTATTATTATTATTATTATTAGGGGGCTTTGCCCCCTGCTCAAATCACTCGCCAACCCCCTGTTTCTCTCTACACACCAGCAACTTCGCGTCTCTGCCGCTTGCGTATGTGGATTTCATTTTCACCAAACAACAAATCTTTCAATTCTAGTGGATACGCTTCTTCATTGGGAAGAAACACTACTTTTCCCTGATGGCAATACAAATTAGACAATCTACAAGTCTCCGACTTAAAGTTTAAATCCGAACAATATATTCGATCTCTTTTCGCTGTTCCGTTATTTCACCGAGTAATAATTTCTGTTTGTTTTTTTGAGACTTTCGAATTTTAGCACTTTCATTATCTCTAACCTGCTCTGCATGTGTATTGTGCCAATGTTTTTTTGAATTCTTTATGACATTGCACTTTGTCATCTACTCTTTGTCTTTTATTTCCAGCCCTGGGCGTGGTTAAATCTCTTGGCACAAAGTCTCGTCTCGTCTCGTGGAACGTGAAAGTATCCCTCTAAAAAAGTCACGTCTCATCCCAGGCTAAAAAGTCTCGTCTTGTCCCAGGATTTTTTTTATTATAATAGAGAGATTTTTATTATTATGCTGTATATTTTCCTAACACACAGGTACTAATCTCACACCTATTACTAATACCTATAATACCATGTTGTATTCTGTCTGACACTATAAAGGAGAGACTGAAACTTGATGTGGTTAGCTGTTTATACTTCTTTTATTTGTGCATGCATGAGAGATTAAGGAGAAAAAAGAAATGTAAGACTCATATTATGTAAGACTCTGTTAACTCTTATAGTTCACACAATATGCAGGCCAATTTGAACAAAATCAGACCTTGACATGAGTCACTATGCACTGCATGAATACACTATCCGTTGAAAAGTGAGACACAATGTATTTATCTCATAAGGCTCTTCTAAAGTGCATATAATTAGCAGAGATTTTCTGTTTCTAAGCCATTGGCTTCCCAGTCAAAAATGAAATTAAAATGAATGTGGAAGCTGACAAAATTAACAAAAATTATGAGGAAAGACTGGACGTGCAAGATTGAAAAATCATTAAGCAAGAAAGCTAAATGGTCTCAAGCCAAAGCAGAAACAGAGAAGAGATCCTATCTCAATTTAATGTTTTGATTTGGCTGTCTTTCCTTCTTTTCCTAATTATACTGTATTTCCCTGCTTTTTAAATTCTCCCCTTTTATCCTCTTGTCTTTTTCTTTCAGATCTGAAGTCTTGTCTCTAGCTTTGTGAGCATAAGCTAAGTGAGTAAGTGCCTGTTGGCTCTCATTCCCCTTTTTTTATGAAGATTGGCTTCAATGAGTAAAAGGCACCTGCTACCAATCAACCTGAGGGGCAGAACAGTCAGAGCCTGGCATAAACAATACCAAAGAAATGCTACTAGCAATACACACAGCCACATAGACACAACACAGATGGAGCAAGCGAAGGGAAAAAAACAACATTCACTAATTGAGGGTGTGCACATAAGGGAGATCAGGAAGAAATAATGGTGATTTGTCGATTACAATGCCATTCCCAATTCACCAGTGAACAATTAGCAGCTGCTCCGATGAGTTTTGTTCAAATGTTCACACTTAATACCCTCTGAAAGCAGATCTGCAGAATTTATTTTGTCTGACCCCATGTGAACAAGTCACAATATGTACATACATAAAAACAATAATCTGTAATATTATGTAAGATGGCTCTGCTGATATACGGGTACAAGTATTGCCTGTGAAACTGTAACTGATTCTTCAACCCAATTTCAAAAAAGCTGGGATATGAGAAATATTATAAAAAAAAGTAGTTTTGTAAAGTCTATTCACCCTGCACTATACTGAAAACACTACAACACCACATTATTAGATGATTTACCTTTCTGGATTTTTTTTTTTTTTAAATACGCACACTTGTCGGGCGGCAAGGTGGCACAGTGGGTAGCACTGCTGCCTCACAGTTAGGAAACCCGGGTTCGCTTCCTGGGTCCTCCCTGCATGGAGTTTGCATGTTCTCCCTGTGTCTGTGTAGGTTTTCTCTGAGTACTCCGGTTTCCTCCCACAGTCCAAAGACATGCAGGTTAGGTGCATTGGTGATCCTAAATTGTCCCTAGTGTGTGCTTGGTGTGTGTGTGTGCGCACCCTACGGTGGGCTGGCGCCCTGCCCGGGGTTTGTTTCCTGCCTTACGCCCTGTGTTGGCTGGGCACAGGTCTACCAGCAGTCCCCCGTGACCCTGTAGATAGGATATAGTGGATTGGATAATGGATGGATGGATGCACTCATGTCAAATCTGATGACTCCAACACACTCCAAAAAAGTTGGGCCAGTTGAGTGTTTCCCACTGTGTAACATCACCATTTCTTCTAATAACATTTATTAAGCATCTGGGCACTGAAGGCACAAGTTGGTACTTGTATGGTACTATGACTATAAGCTGTACAAGCTTAATGTACAGATAAAATAACCAGGGTGCACTTGTAAGATGATAGTGTTTGGGCCCTTTTGGTCTTGTATGATTATAATCTTTGTTGTGTTTATCTACTAGTGCTGGTATTCAGGATACAAAAAAGACATAGCAGCACGAGAAAAAGTCCAGAGGAGAGCGACTAGGCTGATTCCAGGATGGCAGGGGATGGTTTATGAGGGAAGATTAAAAGAGCTGAGCCTTTTCAGGGTAAGAAAAATGTGTTTCAAATTTTGATGGGATTAGTCCACTGGATCAAGACTGTTATTTTAAAATGAATTCAACAAGAACATGGGGACACAGTTGGAAACTTGTTAAAGGTGAATTTCGCACAAACACAAAATTCAAACAAATTTTCTTTACACAGAGAACCACAGAAACATAGAATAAGCTACCAAGAAGTGTTGTAGGCAGTAAGACTTTAGGGACTTTCAAAATTCGACTTGATGTTATTTTGCAAGGAATAAGTGGATAGGACTGGCGAGCTTTGTTGGGCTGAATGGCCTGATCGAATGTAAATTGCTCCAATCTTCTCTAATGTATTTATTAGTGGTAATGATAAAGTGGCCTCACTGACAAGGACCAATAACAGGTTATCAGTGATGATGCAATACGTGACTTGCTGGGTCTTGGTGTTTAGCAATACTTTTCCAGTAAAATTACTTCATCGAGGCACTGTACAAAAGAGAGCATCTGAGTGCATTTCTTTGACATCATCCCAACAGCATGCCAACAGACATGAGCATCCCAAGTGGATGAAGAAGAAAAGACTGCAAACTAGCTGCTCAAGGCATACCACCGGACACAAAGATTGCTGGGTGGACATTGATTTAAATTCTTCCAGCTGTATGTTTTCATTTATTTAACTTTTAGTGTTTGATATGTCTGGTTTGTCTTTGCACACAGAGCCATAGACACATGTAATACGTTACCAATTAGTGTAGTAGATAGTAGGATATTAGGGGCTTTCAAAATTAGACTTGTTGTTATTTTAGATTAATTAACTGGATAGGAATGGCGAGCTTTGTTGGGCTGATTGTCCTGTTCTTATCTAGGTTGTACTAATGTTCTCCTAAAAATTTAGCAAGTGGAATTTTCCTACATTTGTCCATTATGCAGGTCTTCAGCTGCCCAGCTATTGTTGTATTTTGTGCCACACAATGCACAACACATTCTCAATTGGAGACTGCTGGCAGGTCATTCTTGTACCTGCACTCCCTACTTATGCAGCCATGCACCTGTAATGTGGGAAGAATGTGGCTTGGCACGGTCCTTCTGGTAAATGC
Source organism: Polypterus bichir lapradei (assembly GCA_026402145.1). NCBI lineage: Eukaryota > Metazoa > Chordata > Cladistia > Polypteriformes > Polypteridae > Polypterus > Polypterus bichir. Next base: position 25,566,977 of record JANRMT010062841.1, on the reverse strand, counting down.
AGGGACGTCCCTCGAAATGATTACCTCTGAATGGCAGCACATGTTACTCCAAAAGTCATACATTACTTTCTGAATTAATAAGAGCTTGGATTGTCCTTCCCTCTTTGGCCTGGAGAAAGAGTTGGTAATTTTTTTCAAAACCTATTTGAAATGTTGACTTGATGGACCGTAAAACATGATTTCACTGTGCTAATTCCATCTCAGTTAAGACCAAGCTCAGAAAAGTCAATGGTACTTCTGGACAGTGTTGATGTAAGGCCTCTGCTTTGCATAACAAAGCCTTAGCTTTCATGTGTGGATATAGCGGCCAATGGTGATTGACAGACAAGGTTTAGTGAAATACTTCTAAGACCATGTCAAGATATCCATTACAGGTGAATGGAAGTGGTTTTTAAGAAAGTGACGTCTGAGGGATTGGAGACCCCAGATTTGATCAGATTCCTTGCATTTTTTTTTAAATATTGTGCACTGTAGAGGGTGAAATGCCCCAAATCCTTCAATATAGTCTTTGGGGAACATTGTTCTCAAAGTGCTGAATTATTCACTGATGTAATTGTTGGTGATAATTCAGTACTTCAGTTTTTGATCCTTTGAATAAACACATTATGAAAATTAAAAGTGGGGTTTAGACATTAATTATAAATGTTTTTGACTTTTGTTTAATGAGAAAGTTAAATATCCACATCTGCACATATCTCACAATGTACAATATTTTTTTTAGTATGATTTCTTTTATTCCTGGCCATCATCCCTGAAAACATGAACCCTAATGGGGATTGTTAACCCCAACCCATAGGTCAGAGGGCCCTCAGGAAAATTAAACCAAGCAAGATTTTAAAGTTGTTTTCTTAAATAGCCATAGAGAAGAAACTGATTAGAAACTTGGACTTTGGTTAGATTGTTAATGAATTTGTGAGGAGATAAGCAAAACAGAAATGTCTGTAAGATGGGACAACTGATTTATTAATTATTATTCTATATGATGGGGGACCCATAAATTCCTGGAATTGGTCAATAGCACAGGAGTAAGGTGTAGTTTCTTGGTTATACTTCAGGGTATCAGTTCTCCAAGTGGCATCATACTCAAATTGATTGAGTGTGTATTTCTGAGGTTTATACTACAATTGTTCACATGACTTAGGCATTTTTTTCTCCAAGCCACCATGGGAGATTTTTAAAAGATAATAGTGATCGGCTTCTTTGACTTTGACAAATTTGATCATGAAGAGTTTGTTCTCTGCGGACAGACTGTTAATCAGTAACATTACATTCAAATACTGAAGTATTTGTGGGAAAGCGTCAAGAAAAAAGCTTCCAGAGAAGTGGTGCATCCAAAACTGATTTTGAACAATTACAACATACCTCCACACAACATTTTGTCAGTCTAAGATTTTTAAACAATGTTCCTGTTGTTTTACAGGAAGAAGATATTCAACTGTGTAAGAAATCCAGAAAAAAACAGAGCAGGGAAACACAGAAACAAAAGATGAGTACAGGAAATGTTAACAGGAATGGAGGAAGTGTTGGGTGAATTACAGTTAGGTTTTTCAACAGATGTAATACTCATGGCTATAATGTTACTGTCTGTAGGTCTACGGAAATGCTGAGGTAAACCTGGATGTTCACAGCAGCATCAAAAAATCAGTGGCTGAATTATTCATTCAGCTTTAAGAAGGGCAGTCTCAGTTCAAGTGAACAAGTGACTTTGATTTTTGTGATTGTTTATGCAGAAGAAATGCAGAAAAATGTTAATCACAATATTTTCCAATTCACATTATTGCAGAGCATGTTATTGAAGCTTTTTACTATATTTGTGCTTTATTATTCAATTCAATACTTTTTAGAGGCTATTGTGTTTTTCTCCTAATTGCCAGCTATTCACCTAAATTATGCTCATCCAAACATTAATTATTGCTGTGTAAAGTATACCATACACATGTGTTATCTACAATTCAAGAAAAAAAATGATTTGATTGAGTTTTAAAAACTATAAATACAAATAAAAAATAGTTAAATAATGTACTTTTCTTCTTAATAATACAGTGATCTAAACATGATCCAAAGTTATGATCCAAGTTATCCAAAATTCTCTCTCTAAAAAGACAGCAAAGTCCATTTTTTTCACAATCTTCAATTTCTCTCAAGTTTGTGAGGAGCAGAAACCAACCTGGAATGTAACTCATGTCCACTACAGAAACATACTCAATATGACAGCATGACATGGGGAATGGAAATTTCATAAACTACTGTTGGGGGAAATCTTTGTGTATGAATTTGTAAAGTGCCTGAAACAGTGCCTGTCTTGCTTAACTAAGACACTGACTACTATTTGCATGGAGCATATTACCAAGAGATTGATGAGATAATGATAATTAAACACAGCTTATTCTCAATAAAAATGTATAAATAAGAAGCTTCTCTTTAGAGTTAAATATGAGTGACTTCTAATATGTTAACCCTGTTTTTTGTACCTTTAGATAATAATAAGATATAGATGTGTTAATAGACTATCCAATGTATTTGTATGCTGATAATAAATTAACTTTGGGAGCTTTAGGTAATATTAAGATAGTTGTATTAATAGGCTATACCATTTATCTGTATGATGATCAGTTCAACTAAAATGTTTCTTGACTGTGTTATGCAAATGAAGCTAAATGTTTTCTGTGTGCTGCTATTTATCTTACACAAATTCTTCCATATCAAGGTTCCAAAACAATGCACCAAAAGAAAATAGGGCAAAATGTTGTAGACATTAACAAACAGATTTTAACCTAGCCTAACACTTTGTGTAATCCATCTTTTAAATTGGATAGGGACAAAAAATGTACACAGTTTTAACTCTATAATCGGTTAAATCTGTAGTGTACTGTTGATTGTCTCAGATTGGCAAGATATAGAAATAGTCCTTCTTTTTATATACCTTACCTTTCTTTTATTCCTTTATTTGCACATAATAGGTGCCTTCCCTACCACAACCCTAAACTTAAAGTTAGTATACTCCATGGCCTAATCTTAAGAGTTATTTTGGGGCCCTAAACCTAACCTTAAGTCTGGGGTTCCTATACTAACCCTAGATTATTTACCTTGTTTAATTTATTGTGGAATACCTTACTTTAGACATAATTTTAAAAGTTTTCATAAAAATACTAATTTTAACTTATTGGAATGTTTGCTGTTTTAAATTGAAATATACAAACATTATTTTTACTATATTTTTATCTGTTTTATTTAGTTTTATTACTTCCAGTAGGTAGAAATCTATATGTACCCCCTGCAGTTTTTAGGTATTTTTCTACAGATAATTTATATGTATTTAAAACGTTAAAAAGAACTATAAGTAAATTATGTTAGAGCAACTTGAATGAATGTGTATATTAGTGTGATTTTATTTAAACGAATGTGCCTGTGCCTGCTCCCAGGAGCATTTATTCTCTCCTACCTTTCCTAAGAATATTGGTTTGTTATATTTCTCACTCTTGTTGTACAGAGCTCTGCCATTCATATGATGAGGCTCCCTCTGGCTTGTTGTAATAACGGACATACAGCAGATGGAGGTGTTTATAATTATGATCTCTGCTTTTCTTTATTTAAAATACTAATTTTCCGATACTAGTTTAGCAAACACAGGGAATAAATATGAAATCCACACAAATGCTGAACTAAGAACCGTAATGCATCAAAACCATCCTGCAGTTTGTCCTGCAAAACAACCACCATTTCTATAAAGGAATGGGAATAAAAAAACAGCAATTACAAATCCAAATAAATTAGAAAGAAAAGAATTTCATTATTGTTTTGATGTACTTGTCCATCATTTCTTTTGTAAGAATCTGTGACTGCAATTGATATTTTAATGTGCTGATATGCTAGTGAATTATTAATGATTATAAGTACAATGTGATGATGTTCAGAAGAGCATATCAATCATTAATCTCCAGTTACTGACTAAAAGACTTGACTCTAATTTTTTTAATCAATATTAGAACTACTGACTTTTGACGGCCTAGTTGATCTGCAGTGAACCTTTAGTCACTCTGATTAGAGCTGTTTCTTGTCATAAATTACTTTTGAAGTAGCAGAGGAGGATACTTTAATAAAAACTACACTCATTATGATATACAGGTTCCAGTGCAGATGGTAATTATTATTTTAACACCATAGTTTGAAATTTAGGGCTTTGTAACTATGTTTATGTCCCACTTGCTTCAGAATTTTGTATTAGTTTTGCATACATCATAAAAATGCAAATCTTCCTTGGTAAAGTATATCAATGGAAAAAAAAACACATAACCCAGAAAATTTCACAAAATGGTAGCGACCTATATAATAACACATCAATCTATATTAGATATGTTGCAAATGAAACAAAAAATTAATCTGCCCTTTAAGGTTCTGCTTTTCTAAACACACTACATTTACTAAGTATATTACTCAATGCAATCCCCAAGCACTTAACACAATTTTAATAATTACAGCAGATTTACATCTAATTTTTACTACATTTGTTCAAATTGTAGTGCATTTTACCACAGGTATCTCTTGCATGAAGTGTTTACAATTACGAAAGGAATTAATACAGTTGTTCTGTCTGCAAATTGGCAGATAAATTTTTTGAGCAAAAACCTGGATATTCACATAAAAACAAAACAGCACAAAAAAAAGATATAAAGTGAAATGATGGTGAAACCCAATATGAGAGACAATAATTGTGATTGAGAGAACAAGAGAGTCAAAACCAAAAGTACACGTGAGAAAAGAGCAAAAAGATCATCTTTGAATACGTCAGAGATTTGGTATCTGCTAATCGAATACTCATAGCCATCCTTTTATCCAGTTGTGTCAATTCTGCATAGGTCCTGACCTCAGAGGACACTCCCCTAGCGATGTTTGAAGCAGACCTAACAATGGAAATAAATATTAGCAGCCTTTGAAAACCCAAAAACATACCAAATCATGTCAACAATGGATCAAGACAGTTACTTTAAAATAAGTACAACAAGAATATTGGGATGAAGTTGGACAACTTGTTAAGAAAAAAAAAACTTGCACAAACATTAGGAAGTGTTTCCCTCACATAGAGAACCACAGGCACCTGAAATATGCGACCAAGGAATATGATAGACGGTAGAACTTCAGGGAACTTGATGTTATTTTAGAAGAATTAAGTGGGTTGGTCTTGTGCGCTTTGTTGGGCTGAATGGCCTGTTCTTGTCTAGATTGTTCTAATGTTCAGAACGGCCAGTACGGTCAACACGCGTAAGTTATTAGGCGGTGAAGAGGTGATTGATATAGATGAGGGATGATTAGGAGCGTTGAATTAGAGATGAGGGATGATTAGGTGGACAGATTGGCCAGTCTGTGACAAGCAACTTCGCCAGGACAGCGGGAAACACCCTACTCTTTATGAAATATGCCCAGCGAACTTTTATGGCCACAGAGAGTCACAACTTCGGTTTTACATCTCATTTAAAGGACGGTGCCATTTTTGCAGTACAGTGTCCCTGTCGCATCACTGGGGCTTTGGAATCCACACTCAGATCACAGGGTTAACAGTCCTGCTGGCTTAGCCATTCCATTTGCACTTCAGAACAGGTCATCCACCATGAAGCTAGGCCCAGCTAGTACTTGGATGGGAGATCATCTAGGAAAAGCTTGAGGTGCTGCTGGAGGAGGTGCTGGTTATGGACTCTAGGGACATTCAAAACTCGACTTGATGTTGTTTTGTAGGAACTGCAGGGATAGGATTTGTGAGCTTTGTTGGGCTGAACAGCCCATTCCAATGAAAAGTTTTTGATGGCTTTAAGAGTATGAGTTGTCTGTTTCTCCCAGCAAGCCTTTAAGTCAAGGTGTCACCCATAGGGAGGGAATAAGCTGTAGAAGGTGGTAAGAGCAAACGAGTATCAGATACAATATAATAATTTTAGTTTTTTTATTTTAATTATTTTAATTGAAGATATATTATTTTTGATGAAGTTATTTTAAATCTAAATTGTATCCAGGGACTAGCAAACTCTGCCAGAAATATTGTAACAGTGGTGCATTATAATTGTCTTCTGCTAGGTGAACATGAGTTTCAAAAGCACAGCTAAGATGGCTAAGTCGCTTGTTTGCTACTCCACAGCCAAGTGTAAGTGAGAAGCACAACACTGCTGGTTTGACTCTACTGTAGGAGTGCAAGGCACAAAACCATTTCTTTGGGAACATACTGTGTATTCGAATCAGTGCAAAAGGCGATTTTCACTTTACATGGTTTTAGAATTTCTTAGCACCCCCTGATTCCAAATTACCATCTATAAAGTGGATCTACTGTATCTAAAGTTATATCATTTTATTTTTTCTTTGATTTTTACACAATGAGAAAGACCATATTAGTTTTAATAAGTGTATTTAAATTTCTACATTGCCTTTTGATGGTTTGCACCATGGAAGGTGCTAAATAAAACACAGCAGTAGTTCAGCTTGATTTAGCATTTTTAGATCTAAATTTTTAATGATCTAGACATACTGTGTAAAACAGAATGTTTGTCTACACAACCCAGAAAGCATCAGATTTATGTTTTATTAAGGCAAAAAAAAAAAAAAAAAATCAGATGTGATCATTTCAGCCTGGTAATGTGAACACAGTCTAAGTTGCTTAAAATACAGAGGAGTTTTTAAATAAATATATAAAAAGTTCTCTTCTTTAAGATCTTTTGAACAAATGACTGCTTTCAAAAATTTTCAAGACAAATATTAGCCTGTAATTCAAACAAAGAAACTTTTCAGTTATTTGTTGCTATGTATAGGATTTTCTTGCTGCAATTAACATAACAGGATGAAAGGATTGTAAAGGTTAAATTAAATATTCCCATAATTATTAGTCGGTTAACCATGTCTTTTTTGTTCCCCTACTTTTTTGATCAGTCTTGTCCACACGTTGCAGTCTGGCTTTTATTTTAATTTATCTTTCTCACTTTAGTAAAGGACATAATGATCTCAATTATATATTTTTAGTAAGTGTATAGCTTTTCTTTGTTTAATTGATTTCCAGTGTGTGTGTATAGTTTTTCTGGGATATTCAGTTTATTACTTTGTTTAAGGATTCTTTCTTTGTACTTCAATCCTCTACATCTGATCCCATGAGCCAGCATTTTTGGAACATTTTGTGATATAAAAATTAAATTATGAACAATGAATTTCAGATGTATTTGACATTGTTCATTCATTTAAGTTTAATTAAAGCAAATATTGTTTTAGAGATTTCTCTCCTCTTGGTATTCATTGGAATGCACAAACGTTGAAATTATTGCTTTTGCAGAACAAGATGTACTGAATCGTCCTCCTTAGATGACAAACTGTCATGACACAAACAGCAATTTTTTAAAGATTTAATATAGCATGTCTGTAAAATTATTATGGTCATTTCTACTCTACACTTTTTTTAGTTCACTCTTTCTATTGTGCTAATCTCCAATAAAATTACAGCTTTCAAAGGAAACTGTATTTTCTATTATATTTCTTTTAAATGAATTTTTCTTTTCCTCTTTCATTTGAAAGGCAGAGTAAAGTCAAAGTGGTCAGCACCTAAATTCAACTCCACTTTTTTGTTTGCTTGCATGAAACCTAGTAAAAGAAAGTAATTTTTATTAAACTGAATGTTAAATTCCTTATAATTTGTTAGATGCTGTAGCAATAAATCTCTTAAGTCAGTTGTGTCATGCAAAGTTTTAAGAAATGCTTTGCATTACTGGATTATTAAATCAAACCACAAGCAGAGATGAACAAAATATAAAATACTACTGCCCTGCTGAAACTGACTAAACAGTATTTTGTTCTCTTGCCTTGGTGGATGAGATAGCTCACCTGCACACCTACCTACTTTGAATTCATAAAAATGAACCCAGTTGTATTACATTTTGAACATTTTTACCTACACTACCACCGCCCAAAACTCACCTACTCTCTAGATTGTTGTCTAGAAGACAGTAGTAATTCAAACCCAACTTAGGATTATTCCAGAGGAAATTCACTGAAATCACATCCAGTATGGGGGTAACAACAGAAAATATTTTGGCCAGCAAAGTCCTTCTTCTGACATCAGGTGCTCTGATGAATATTTAAAGTACCAAGAATACAGGACACTTACCCAGGCCTGTTTATAGGCAGCAGGGCTCCAGTTGCATCCTCCTGGGAGTGCCAGTTGGCACTGAACAGACATGGGAAGGTAGCTATGACCTTGGCTTGTCCCTAGTCATGCAGTATCATATATACTGTAGCTGCAGGCATCACTCCTTGGTGGTAACCAGTTTAGGTCTTTTACAGAGGACCATTCTTCCCTTGCCTGGAGCATACCGATAAAAGATGAGCTCACTTGCAGGACTTTTCTATCAGGTCAGGTAATGTGGGGGCTCTGTTCTGTAGTGGCTTTTAACTTATCTAGAGTAGAAGACCAGTCAGGGTGCATCCCTGTACAATTGTATGTTGTACTAGCTGTGATACCTGTCTAAAGATGGACTGAAATCTAAGTACTTGTACTCTAGGTAGAACCCTGGGTTAAAGTTTGCAGTGCACCATGCAATGCATTTGTCTCTGATAGAGCACCACAGATGCAATGTTTGCTCTGAGGGTGTTGATGGAGAAGTACAGAGAAGCCCAGAAGGAGTTGCATTGTGTCTTTGTGGACCTGGAGAAAGCATATGACAGCGTGCCTCAAGAGGATCTGTGGCATTGTATGAAGTCAGGAGTGGCAGAGAAGTATGTAAGAGTTGCATAGGATATCTACAAAGGGAGTGTGACCGTGGTGAGGTCTGCGGTAGGAGTGATGGAGGTGAGATTACATCAGGGATCAGCTCTGAGCCCTTTCTTATTTGCAATGGTGATGGACAGGTTGACAAACTAGATTAGACAGGAGTCCCCGTGGACTATGATTTTGCTGATGACACTGAGATCTGTAGTGATAGTAGGGAGCAGGTTGAGGAGACCCTGGAGAGGTGGAGATATGGCCTAGATAGGAGATGAATGAAGGTCAGTAAGACCACCAAGACAGAATGCCTGTGTGTGAATGAGAGGGAGGTCAGTGGAATGGTGAAGATGCAGGGAGTAGAGTTGGCGAAGGCGGATGAGTTTAAATACTTGGGATCAACAGTACAGAATAACGGGGTTTGTGGAAGAGAAGTGAAGAAGAGAGCGCAGGCAGGGTGGAATGGGTGGAGAAGAGTGTCAGGAGTAATTTGTGACAGACGGATATCAGCAAGAGTGAAAGGGAAGGTCTACAGGATGGTAGTGAGACCAGCTATGTTATATGGGTTGGAGACGGTGGCACTGACCAGAAAGCAGGAGGCAGAGCTGGAGGTGGCAGATTTAAAGATGCTAAGATTTGCACAGGGTGTGACGAGGATGGATAGGATTAGAAATGAGTATATTAGTGGGTCAGCTCAAGTTGGACGGTTGGGAGACAAAGTCAGAGAGGCAAGATTGCGCTGGTTTGGACATGTGCAGAGGAGAGATGCTGAGTATATTGTGAGAAGGATGCTAAGGATAGAGCTGCCAGGCAAAAGAAAAAGAGGATGGCCTAAGAGAAGGTTTATGGATGTGGTGAAATCGGACTTGCAGGTGATGGGTGTAACAGAACAAGATGCAGAGGACAGAAAGATATGGAAGAAGATGGTTTGCTGTGGCGACCCCTAGCGGGAGCAGCCAAAAGAAGAAGAAGATATGCCATTTGGTATGGCAGTGTTAATGTTTGTGATGCACCATCTTTTGTAATGACAGAGATATAGTAACTAGAGTGACACACGGACACTTATCCTTTAATTAAATAGATAATAATGTGTTAACAGATATTTTCAAAATTAATAGCTGTACAGTACAGAATGTATCTTGTAGAAGATGAATGGTAAAACAGCAACATAAACATAGTTCATAGCAGGAAGCACATGTATATGCAAGTCAACACAAACAGGAAGACCGATTACATTCAGCAATTTATTAAAAGATATTTGGACTGAGCATAAAACCTGCTTATACCCCTGAAAAAACACAGAAAAACCCTAAGAGGTTGCCTTTACTAGTTGAGTAAGCACAGTGAGGGGCTTACCTAAAGCATGTAGACCCTTAGTGATCTCATCAAGATCATCATTTGTTTTCTTCTTATAATTTTTAAGGAAAATAATTCTGACTTGACAATATAATGTAATGCAATCATCTTGTGGTGTGCAATATTAAAGATTAATGATAAGGATTCGCTTCCTCGGTCCTCCCTGCGTGGAGTTTGCATGTACTCCCTGTGTCTGCGTGGGTTTGCTCCGGTTTGACACCGGCCAAGGGTCTCTGTTCAGTCCTGGCTGGGGTGCCAGCCCATGTGTGCTTCCCATTACATTGTAAATATGCAATTGTTTAATCATTTACTGGTGCTATATTATAGTCTGTAGTGAAAAGCACTATGCCAAAATAAACTGAACTGAATGGATTGAATAATCAGAAGCACACATATTGTCTCTTTCTGTCCTCACCTAACATTTCTTTAAGGCATATTCATGCTTTTATGTCGTGCTTTGTAAATTATTTTAATTTTCTTAACACACATGTTCATTTAAAAAAGATTCTTGTTAATTTATTAATAGTCTTAGTACCATGTCAAACTGAATACCATAGTGAAGTGCTTACTTCTGTGAGGATGAGGCGATTGACAGCCCTAGAGTGATCTCGCCAGACCCACTCTAACAAGTGTGTCCAGCATATCCATCCTTTTACAATATGCTCTGCAAATTATTTTCATTTTCTTGCCACACATGTTCATTTGAAAGATGTTTTTGTTCATTTATTTAGAGTCTTACCATAAAAAAAGAGAATAAATGACTATAGACAGTTAAGTAAAAACATCATGTTTAGAGAAAATACAGAAGCAATTACAAGTAAACTACATGTAACAATGTTAAAAATGGATAGTTATGTCAAACTTGTGAGGAGCTATCATTATATCTCTATCTGCAACAGCCATAATCACATTTTGGAAGTTTTGTCTGCACTTGGGCTACTGGCAATATCTGACAAGGTTTACCGCCTATCTCAGAAAATGGAGAGAATGAAATTGAGTGCTCAGGTAGGTCAATGCACACCAATCAGTCATAAGTAGCCAAGATGTTACTTTCCCGTTCAATGAAATTTATAACCAAACCAGCAGAAAAATTTAGAAGGAGCAGAATGGTCCATTTTAAAAAAAGCACATTTAACCCCAAAAAACTGATAAGCTGAATTTATTTCCAAACTCACCTTTTTTGCTACATATTATATATTTTCTAAACCGCAAATATTCCTAAGACACCTTAAGGCCATACTTCATTTTTAAGGCTATTTCTTTGTCAGCAGAGTACATTGCTACAGCACAAGAAAGTGAATGTCAAATTGACAAAGGAGGTAAATGTCTGATTTCAAGAGTACCAGGTGGGTATCCAGGAAAATGCATTTCCTACTTTGTTTTCAATGCAGCCGTTCCTAGTATTACATCCTAAGTGTTGCGTATGTCAAGTTCACAATAACAAGTTCAGTTTATCTCTAGCCTGTCTGTTTCAATCAGGCAGATTACAATTTGTATGCACTTGAAGAGAGTGCAGTGGTAAGAGACATCCTCTATCTCTTAATTTCTTTCAATCTCATTAGTTGCTAAACTAAAAAGAATCACTAAACTGATTTGCCTTAAAATTTAAACTCCTACCTTGTGTGATTGATGTATTCATCGGTAAACAGAGTATACTACAGATGCCAGAACTTCTGGTTTCCTTAATCTTTTACCAAATACTGTCACTTTCTCTCTTGTCAGGTAATTGTAACATGATATAACGACTTAGTGAGACTTCTCATGAAAACTTCAGTACCCAGCCATCTGTTCTTTCTCTGAATTCACTTTTTCTATTGCAGAGACATGCAGAGTCAAAACCTACCATCGGAAATCTGGCAGGAAACATTCTTTGTTGGGACAATTACACCATTGTATCAGTCAAAGCAAAATGACACCTTTTATTGGCTAACTATAAAGATTACAATATGCAAGCTTTTGAGGCAACTCAGGCCCCTTCTTCAGGCAAGATGCCTCGAAAGCTTGCATATTGTTATCTTTTTAGTCAGCCAATAAAAGGTGTCATTTTGCTTGACTTCTCACTACATTCATAATGGCTAACACGGTACAACACCCTAGTACTAACATTGTACCAGAAAAATCAAAATGATGAGTCAAACTGAATACCACAGAGTAGCTCTTACTTCTTGAAAATGATATGCTTGACAGCTCTAGAGTGTGCTCCCCAGATCTACTCTAATGTGTGTTTAGTTATCAGGTAGTTATCAGACATAATGGTATCTCCATAACACCATAAACTACCCTTGAACTCATTTATGTAAGATACTGATCATTAAGTGGTGATTATTAATTTAACAATTATTTGCTTTTAACCGATTTTGAAAAGTACAGATGTACTGGATCCTTTCTCCACCACACTTCTTAAATCCTCCTTTATGCCATAATCCTGACTGGTACAATAATAATACAGTACTGTACATTCATCCTTTAGCACTGACTTTGTGCCAGATACTTTTAAAATCGCTTCTGTAACTCCAGTGTTAAAAATGTCCGGTCTTGATGCTGACAATCTTAACAATTCTCTGTCTATTTCTCACCTTTTCTGTCAAACGTTCTTGAGCGTGTTGTGGCCACCCAACTCACCAATTACTTAACTTCTAATAATTTGATGGAACCCTTTCAGTCTGGTCTCAGGGTGCAGCACAGCTGTGAAACTGCTCTGCTACGGGTAACCAATGATTTGCTTATGTCAGCACACTCTGGACAAACCAGCATATTAATTCATTTAGACCTCAGTGCAGCATTTGACACCGTCAGACATGACATTCTACTGTCCAGAATGGAGAACATGCTGGGTATCTCTGGCACTGCACTCCAATGGTTTGTTCTATCTGACTGACAGGCAAGAGTTTGTTAGTCTTGGCAATAGCAGATCCAGCTCAGGGCCAGTCACACAAGGGGTTCCTCAGGACTGTCTCTTCAGGCCTTTGCTCTTTTGTATCTCTATGCTTCTTCTTGGCCATATTATTCATAGCTTTGGGTTGTCATTTTTATGCAGAAAATACTGTATTTCAATGTTAAAAGTGAAAACTTCATCAAAGCATTCTCAGCTCACAACTTGGCTCAATGAAATTAAAACCTGGATGGAGCAGAACTGTTTAAAATTAAATTGCAACAAAACTGAACTCTTGCAAATTGGAACTAAAGTGCAACTTAAGAAAATGAGCTCCTTCTCAGTCACTCTTGATGTGATCTCATCAGACCCCCTTCTAATGTAAGGAATCTTGGTGTCATTTTTGATTCCTCCCTTTCTTATTCCAACCACATAAACCACATTAAGAAATATTCTTACATCCACCTCCAGAACACTCCTCTCGTTTTCTGATGTTGAGAAACCTGTCCATGCTTTTATTACATCCCGCAGCGATTGTTGTTAACTCCCTACTGGCAGGTGACCTGCTCAAATGTTATGTCACATCTCCAGTTGATTCAAAACTTTGCTGAAAGAGTCCTTACACAGACCAGTAAAACAGAGTACAGCACATAACATCCACCCTGCTTCGCCTTCACTGGCTCCCTGTGTCTTATAGGATTGAATATAAAGGATTAAATATACAAATTCTGTTAATAACCTACAAAGCTTTAAATAGCCTTGCACTGGACTACATCAGTGACCTGCTCCATCGCTATGGTCCTGTTTGCCCACTAAGGTCCTCTGGTTCTGGTGGTCTTATGGCGTTCCACACTAACCTACACTCTATGGGTGACAAGGCCTTCAGCTGTATAGCGCCCAGACTTTGGAATGACCTCTCGAAATTAATTAGATCAGCTGACTCAAGTCATTCTTTTAAGTCTTTCAGGGCTGATGTCGACTTTTGTCGAAAGGAGTTGACGATGGTTATCAACTGTAAACTGTGACAAAGCCAACCGTTATGTTTTAGTTGGACTCTCGGTGCTAGAAGGAAAGTTAGCTTCATTGGTTTGACCGAGATTTCCTGCACTTGTGTGAGTAGTAAGGCGCAAACAAGAGCCAAAATGGCACTGACATAATGGCGAGAAAGCAAAGAGAATGCGTAAAGCAAAATAATCCGTGGGCAAAGTTTTGCCTATTACCTCTGAACTGGACTTTGACTTGTTGGACTCCGATTTTGATACAAGCGGTCGAAAACGAATGTGAGGTTCCAGCTTCAGCTGACTGGTACCAAGCTAATCGTGGTGCTGAACAGGTTCATGTAGCTGACACGCCTGTGGCAATGTTCACCATGAGGACTGCCACTTAACAATGGTAAGAGGTAGAAACCAGACTGCAATGCACTGCAACCGTGACCGCTGCTGCTGCCCCAGCCTTGCAAAGACAGCCTGGCAGCAAGCCTGCCGCACTTTCTTGGCAAACTGGCAGCCACAGCATGCAGCAACAGACGTTTTATGTTGATTTCTGTGTGAAACCATTGCTTTTGAGAAACTATGTTTTTTGGAAAAAATATTCAGCCCTCAAAGAGTTAAAAATTGGAATTTGTTGACATTCAGCCAAAGCAGCATTTGTGAGGTCAGGTGCTAATGTTAGATGAGAAGACCTGACCTGCAATCAGCATTTCAGTTCATTCACAAAGTGTTTAATAAGGGTGCGGTCGAGGCACTGGAGTTCCACCATGTCTTAATGGACCTAACTTTGCACCAGGGCACAGCCATGCTGGAACAGAAAGCCTTAAGCTAACTGTGCCCACAAAGTTGAAAGCACACAATTTTCTAAAATGTCTTTGTATGCTGTAGTAACAGTACACTTCAATAGAACTAAGGGCCCTAGCCCAAACCATAAAAAACTGACCTAGACCATTATCCTTCCTCCACCAAACTTTACAGTAGTCACTATGAAGTCTGGAAAATGGCATTTTCCATGCATGTGCCAAACTCAGATTCATCCATCAGACTGCCAGATAATGAAGTGTGATTCATCACTCCAGAGAACAGGTTTTGACTACTCCAGGGACTTATGGAAGCATATTTTACACCAATCCAGCCGATGCTTGGCATTGTGCAAAGTGATCGTAGGGTTTTGTGCAGCTGCTTGGCCATGGAAACCCATTTCATGAAGCTCCTGATGCACATTTTTTGTGATGATGTTCCTTCCACAGGTGGTTTGGAACTGTGTTGTGGGAAATGCCACAGAGGACAGGTGATTTTTATAGAATATGTACTTAAGCACTCTATGGCTCTGATTTGTGAAATAAATAAAATAATGCACAATGGTATGGAAAACTGTATTTCCATCCATCATCCAACCCACTATATCCTAACTATCGGGTAACAGGGGTCTTTTGGAGCCAATCCCAGCCAACACAGGGTGCAAGGCAGGAACAAACCCCGGGCAGGGCACCAGCTCACCGCTGGGCGTACACACACACACCAAGGACAATTTAAAATCGTCAATGCACCCAACCTGCATGTCTTTGGACTGTGGGAGGAAACCGGAGTACCCGGAGGAAACCCACGCAGACATGGGGAGAACATGCAAACTCCACGCAGGGAGGACCCAGGAAGCGAACCTGGGTCTTCTAACTGCGAGACAGCAGCGCTACCGCTGCGCCACCGTACCACCCAAACTGTATTTCCTTTCTCTTTAAAGAAATTATTGCTTATCCGAATGAATCCTTCTTTTGCTCTGTTCAAAATCAAGCACCTTCAACTTGGGAAGCGTGGCTTTATAGAAATTCCTTCAGTCAATTGTTCTCAGTGGGTTGTTGTGGTAGAAAGAGGTGACAAAGTTAGTGATCTCCCACCCTCTCACTATGGGGTGCTACTCCAAACATCAAGAGTGCCTGGAAGGTGACCGGTTGACAAGAGTTAGAAGTAGAATGGAGTGAGGGGATAGGGTTTAAGGGGGTATGGTAGCAATAGATTTTACAGTTGTACATTGATTAGTCTGATACAGAAATAGTCATTAATGGTGTATTGATTAATATTTTTTGATAAATAAATCAAAGCAGAATTATTTCAAAAATGCATTATTTAAATTAAACTGTTTTTTAAATGAATTATTAACTAAAATTATGTTAACAATTGAAAAATGTAATTACATTTACAACAAAAATGATCAATTTACATTTTTTTTAAATATAGCAGTCATGTCATACAAAAATATTTTAAAATGTATTCTATCACCTGATTTTGAAAGGTAAGCATAGTTAGTCACATATATTTAAGGTAGCCCAATTCCTTCCATGCAGGCCCAGATACAGGATCAGTGAGACATCCACTTTATGTCAATTAATAAATGTGTATTCTCAATTAATGTTAGCGATTCGTTTTCCATTTTCAGTGAGGCCACATCAGTGTTTGCATTGTATGCGTTACTTATTCCACTATAATGACCAGCATGTTTAGCAAGTGTTTTCAATTAAAAATAATGTAGACAACGGGCACTTTTGGGTACGATGGAACATGTCTTTTTTTTTTTTTTTTTTTTTTAACCAATGTAGACCACAGCACATTCATCAAGGCCATGACTCTTCAAGAAAGCTTTGCAAGGTTTCTTTCATTCCCTGTCACTGTGTGATTGATCATCACTTACTGTTTTTAATTGCATTGCCAGTGTTTTTGTCTTTCCATACATCTTTCACTGCAGTGAAACTGCAGTTCCTGAAATTCCCCAAACTGTAAACATCAAACCAATTTCTAAACATCTTTTTTTATTAAACAGTGCAATGATGAGTCTTCCACACCATAGTCTTTATGCACAAATCAGCTTTAAAACAAATGCAATTCAGTAATATTTCTGAATACTGGGACCTCCTAAAGACAAATATTCTGTAATAACGAAAAATGTTTTTTGTTTTGTTTCTTTAGATTCTTTAGGTAAATTTGATGGTGTGTTTCTAAAATTGCCCTGTTATAGGGTTGCACAGTGGAACCGCTACTGCATCACACTATGAAAGCCGGAGTCCACATCTGAGGTACTCCATGTGTGGAGTTTGCATGTTCCCCCCATTTCATGTGGGTTTCCTCCAGGTGCTCTGCTTTCTATCCACAGTTCAAAGACTTGCAGTTTAGGTAGACTGGCAACAGTAAATTGGCCCTGGTATGTACTGTATTTGTGAGTCTGTGTGTTCAGCCTGTGATGGGATGGCATCCTGACCAGGCTTACTGGAATAGGCTCCAGCTTACCCATGACTCTTTTCAGGATATAGGAGGTTCTGGATAGATGGATGGTTCATCAGTTATATAATATGACAATAACCCTTTCAGACACAAAAACATTAATATACATTCTGTATATATAATGTTCTGTGTGTATTATTTCCAGAATATTATTGTGAAGAGCCAACATTATCAACCTGCAGCTAAATGGTGTTTGAATGAATTACTTATACAGGAAAGGGGCAATTTCCCTAACAGACATAATCAAAGGATTTAGAAATTAACAGTGGCGTCGGAAGGTGCGGGGCTTCAATGGCTTAAGCCCCTGATCTCTGACATTCAGCCCATGATATTTCAGTCACAGATATCAACGAACCCTCACAGCAAGCCCCTGAGCTTCTTGCCCATTCGTATTCCCTTATAAAATAAATCAGTTCCCTTCAAATTTCTTACTTATTTATATACTTTTAACGAACTACTATGTTTAAACTAATATTAATAGCTACATGGAGGACTTATTTCAGTTCCTTTTCTCCTTTCATTGAGTAATATTGATATTGGTTTTATGTCAATATGGGTCATTTTGTATTAACAGGTAATTTTTAATTGCTAATTATTTGGTACCGCTCTATTGGATGTACAGTGGAAGCTCGAGATACGAACAGCTCTGTATATGAGAAATTCAAGATACGAGGAAAGTATGAGCGAAAAATTCGGATCTAAATACGAGCATTGGCTCGCGTAATGAGCCATGAGCCAGGCTGTGGGTATGCGTGATGCGTTTCCCGATCCGCCTCAACTCGGGGATTCACCCAAGTTGACGCTGCCAGCCCGTCAGCTCACTCAGTGTTCCTTGTTCTCCCGTAGCGTGAGGATCTACACGTTTGTGCGCTTGTGATTTCATTGTTTCGCTGTAGCAGTTCGCCGTATAAGCGTATCCAAAAATATCGCAGACATGCAGACGGAGAATAGGAGATGATTGCCCTCAAGAGGAGAGGGAGAGAGAGAGGTTGAGAGAGAGAGGCGCGCGCGAGCGAGAGAGATAAGGAGAGAGAGACGCGCACAAGAGAGAAGAACCATCAGCTCAGTTATGATCACATGACGCTCAGCAGACAAAGTGTATCCATACTACTCGTATTGCAAGACATTGCTCGTTTTATCAAGTCAAAATTAATTAAAAAATTTAGCTCGTCTTGCAAAACACTCGTAAACCAAGTTACTCGCAAACAGAGGTTCCACTTGTATATATTATTTATCAGTGTTATTTGTTAGGAAAATTGATTTTTATGTTGATATTTTTGGGGGTGCGGAACGGATTAACTGGATTTCCATTATTTTCAATGGGGAAGTTTGTTCTAGATACGAGAAATTCGCTATATGAGCTCAGTGCTGGAACGAATTAAACTCGTATCTCGTGGTTCCACTGTATTTTCAAAAATGTTACATTTAAGAAAATTGAACATTTAGTCACCAACCCTCCACCACTAACACACACATCATCAGTCAATGCCATTTTCACATTACATGAGCTGCAGTCTGCTGTATATGAAAATGATGGAGCCGCCACAAGCCTCTTTGTGCTCCATTTTTAACTCAAGTGCTGTTAAAAAGCACATATTTAAAGCAGTTTGCTAACACATTTACTTTCATTCTGTTACTGTTATTACTGTTGAATATGACTCATTGTTATAAAAGTAATAATCAAAAATGTAATAACTGACTCTTGGAAGAAGTAAAGAAAAATTTGAAATGCTGCAACTTTTATATCATTAACTTAGTTTCCGAATGTACCGTGTCACATACTTGCGACTAGGAAGGAGCTGAGTGGACCAAGTGGAGGTAATTACCTGCCAGGCCAGGGGGTGGCTGGGTGCACTAAACCTACCTCTGTTATCTCTGCAGGCCAAATATGGGAAAACCTGCCTGATTTAACATCACTTCCGGTTACAGAGCACAGACAGGCGTCACTTCCGGTTACGGTGCCCAAACAGATGTCACTTCTGGATCTGGTGCACAGACTGATATCACTTCTGGTTCTGGCCATATGACATCACTTCTGGTTCATGTCTTATAAAACCACCATCTTTCAAAACCTCATCAGCTGAATCTGAGAACTCAACCGAGCAACATTGTTTATCTTTCTACTACCCAATTGCAAGTCAGGGAATAATATAGAGGTGGCTGCCCCAAACCTTATTTCTTTTGTTGAGACTGATTCTTTTACAACCTAAATGTTATGCTATGCTTGATGTTGTAACTTTCAGTTCAAACTGTAAGTTTGACCCTTTAACAAGCAAGCAAGTTTAACAAGTAGTTTAAAACAGGAAGTTTTAGCAAACAATTGGTATTAGAAGTTAAAACCAGCAAACTGAACATTACTTCAATCCAGTATTGAAAGGGGCAATCCAGCAAGATGAAAACTTACATTTTAAATGGTAAAGTTGTCTTTTTCTGGACTTTCCACATGCATAAAAATGAAGCCATTGAACCATTTTTTTGTACATGCACACCATGTGAACATAAACGGAATATCTCTGTCAAAATGACAGGGGTGTTCACCTTTGACTTGACAAGCTTTTAAAAGTCATTAGGAAGTGGAAGAGCCAATAAGGAGAAGGAGGAAGAACACAGTCACCAGGAAGACCTATGCCATTAGACGCTGAAATGCGTGTACATCAGGTGAGTCGTCCAGCATCATCTATGATAAAGGTTTTCAAACTTTCTGACTTATAGACCACCAGAGGACTGAGAAAAAATTCACGAACTGGGGAGATAGAATATATAGTAAACTAATTTACTCTGTATTATAATTTATCCAACAAGAGCCTGAAGTGGAAGTACATAAGTGCCGGAATTTTCTTTTTAATAGAGCATAGATTTTGCAATCCAGATTTACTATCATTAGGTTGGAGAGCAGGGTTCCCTCTGCGAGTTGTGAGCATCAAGATTTACGAATATAAAGGTGTGGGCCACTCTTGCAGTTCTGAGCGTCCTCGTGTATTACAGTTTAAATGGGATAGGGTGTACCTCTTGGAGTTTTGAGCACCCAGAAAGAGCTTGCTTGCTATTTTTTTATTGGGAAGTGTTATCTGAAAAGTGTGCTAAAAACATGTCCTGGAAATTCACTGATTTTTGCAGACCTGAAGCTCCTGAAATATCCAGGTTGTGTGGCATGGTTTTGACACACCCATTTACTGATACTTGCTTTCGCTTTTGTCACATTAAGACTATACTGCTCAAAAAAATTAAAGGAACACTTTTTAATCCGAGTATAGCATCAAGTCAGTGAAACTTCTGGGCTATTGATCTGGTCAGTTAAGTAGCAGAGGAGGTTGTTAATCAGTTCCAGCTGCTTTGGTGTTAATGAAATGAACAACTGATGCACTAGAGGGGCAACACTGAGATGACCCCCAAAACACAAATGTTTTAACAGGTGGAGGCCACTGACATTTTTCCCTCCTCATCTGTTTTGCCACACGTTTTGCATTTGGCTACAGTCAGCGTCACTACTGGTAGCATGAGGCGATACCTGGACCCTACAGACGTGGCACAGGTAGTCCAATTTCTCCAGGATAGCACATCAATACTTGCCATTGCCAGAAGGTTTGCTGTGTCTCCCAGCACAGTCTCAAGGGCATGAAGGAGATTTCAGGAGACACGCAGTTACTCTAGGAGAGCTGGACAGAGCCGTAGTAGGTCCTTAACCCATCAGCGGGACTGACCGGTATCTGCTCCTTTGGGCAAGGATGAACAGGATGAGCACTGCCAGAGCCCCACAAAATGACGTCCAGCAGGCCACTGGTGTGAATGTCTCTGGTGATGGTTTGGGGAGGCATATCCATGGAGGGATGCACTAGACCTATACAGGCTAGACAGCGGCACCTTGGCTGCCATTAGGTATCGGGATGAAATCTTTGGACCCATTGTCAGACCTTATGCTGGTGCAGTGGGTCCTGGGTTCATCCTGGTGCACAATAATACCCAGCCTCATGTGCCGAGAGTAGGCAGGCAGTTCCTGAAGGATGAAGGAATTGATACCTCTGACTGGCCCCAATGCTCGCCTGACCTCAATCAAATAGAACACCTTTGAGACATTATGTTTCGGTTCATCCGACACCACCAGGTTGCACCTCAGACTGTTCAGGAGCTCAGTGATGCCCTGGTCCAGATCTGGGAGGAGATCTCCCAGGACACCATCCGTCATCTCATTAGGACATTGTCAGGCATGCATACAAGCACGTGAGGGCCATACAAACTACTGAGTATTATTTGGAGTTGCTGCAATGAAATTTCGGCAAAATGGACTAGCCTGCCGCATCATTTTTTCACTTTGATTTTCGGGGTGTCTTTGAATTCAGCCTTCTGTAGGTTGATAATTTTCATTTCCATCAAACGATGTGGCATCATTTGTCATTCCTAACACATTACCATACCAGTCCATATCAGTAGAGATATCCAGCAGGATTTTTTCCCCATTGAGATCTGATGTGTTTTCAAAGTGTTCCTGTAATTGTTGTGAGCAGTTTATTTAAGAATGTTGAAGACTATACTGACTGGATAAAAGTTTATTGCCTGCTCCCCTTGCTTGTCTTAGTGCTCTGTCTTGCTGTCTGGGCTACAGAGAAAAGAGGAGATGTCTTCTAATAGGAGGAGTGAAGCACAGTAGCAGTCAGTGTGAAGATGTTTCATAGCCACAGCTGCAAGTGCATTGTATTTAAGAGAACTAGAGCTGAAGTGGAGGACATATGAGTGAGTGTATGTAGCAGAGAATCTAAGTGTGGGAATGAAAAAGAAATCTCTATTTTAGGATAGGGTCACCCCCAGATCCCTTCCATGATAAAATACAGCGTTACTGGGACTAAAGTCTATTCCAAAAGATTCAGGAGAAAGGCAGGAATCAAAAATACAAATTTGTGTGTGTGTGTTTTTTTTTTCTTTTTACATTAAATGTTGAAACCTATTTTTGTGACAGCTTTAAAAATAAGAATGTTATTATCTAATTCTCTTACCTAAGACAGGTCTGTTTTCAAAAAAATCCCAGAGTCTCTGTTAAGCACGTGAATCCCACCTTTTGCAATATGACAAAAAGAATGAGATTAAGAAAAAAAAAATCAAGGAAAGGTCAGGAGGGACATTCGGAATTTGTATGCTATGCCAGAGAACTGTCTTGTCAAAAGATTAAGGTTCCCTTCTGAGGCTATTTTGGATTTACGTGAGGAGTTAGTACTGCATGTTCAAACTAAATTAGCAAAAGATAACATACTACACCTTGAAAGGTCAATGCTTCAGATTTCATTTTATTTAAAAGATAACAGATGCAAAGTAAAGCCCTTTTTTATTAAAACACATGAACTATGCTAGTGGGTATAATGTTGTCATTAAACTATAGACTGAAAAATGTAAAAAGAGTTATCATATATATTTGTACGGTCTGATCTAATCAACACATCACTATGCAAATCTCAAGTAGGCAAGAACAGACCTAATGTATTCCAGTAACTATTCTCGCAAATAATTAGAAGTGTTATGTTACAGTGAGGGATTTTAACTTGGGTTGTATCTATTCACTTTTCACATTATTGTTTTGTATTAATTTTCACTTATTATTACTCATGTTTTTGTGACATTTCAGTTAATATTGTTTATTATTCATTAATTTAAGTGTTTTTAAATGTACTGCCCTCCACTGTTCTTTGTGGGTGGAACCCCAAGAGGTGTTGCTGTTGCTCAATCCTCCCTCTTGTGCTGCCCCACAGGAAGACAGTTAAATGTTTTATGTAAGAGGTTAGGAGCACATGCTGATATGGCGCATTGCCGCACCCACCACACGACAAACCAACTCAGGATCCAGATTAGGACCTGAGTGCAGCCATGAAACGGGTGACGCCTCAGCACCACACTAGTTCAGATGGAGTGGAACAGTGTGTGATTTTATATGGTGACTGGAGTGCCAATTCTGCCACCAACCCCTAAGTTTTTCCCTGCAGGTTGGAGGGCCTACATGCAGGGATGGATGCAGATTAATGTCATACCCAGGACAGAGCAATTGCAGGTTAAGGGCCTTGCTCAAGGGCCCAACAGAGCAGAGACCCTTTTGGCATTTTACGGGATTCGAACCGGCAATCTTCTGATTGCCAGTGCAGATCCCTAGCCTCAGAGCCACCAGTCCACCCCATTTATGTAAGGACTGGGAGAAATGCAAAGTCAAACAAGTAAGCTGAGATCAGATGCAAAAGTTAATCTTATCTTTCAAAGAATTTGAGAATGTAATAAAAGAAAATCACGAGTCAGAGTTGAAAGAAAGAGATCGGGAATTAAGAAAACAAAAAAAGTTTCTTTTGTCAAAACCAAAACTCAATTAAAAATTCAAAGTTAAAAAGACAACAGTAATGATTTATTAACTGGGAAAAAATCAAAAACAACAGTGTTTTAAATGCAGTGATTCAAATCGCATTCGTTAATCTCAGATAAAACATGGCCACTTGAGCCAACTTCTAAACCTTTGACCTAACGAGGTAGGGTCACGACCTCTGTGAGCACATACCTAGAAACTGGAGAACACATCATGACAATGACATTCAGAAAATGGTGGTACCCAAGAAAAAAAGACAAAACGGCACTGAAACAAGGTGCAAAAAACATCTAAACAATTTTGGAATCTCTGTTTGACAAAACCCTATAATCTAACATACCATTAGCCACAAACTCTGCTAGAATTTGCAAAATACATTTTTGAAAGTTAGAGATCATACCTGTATCTTTATAAATCAGCCAGAGAAAAAGATCCAGTAATCCACTAATGCGGCATCGAGTTTGTAGTAGAGTTTACTGTGAGTTACTCTGACTTTCTTGATTTATTTCTGCATTCTTTTATCTGCTCTGTTCCTGGTTTTTAGTTGCTGGATTATGTTTTGGGATTTGATTGCTGTGGACTGAGGTTTAAGGCAAAACCTTCACTGTTCTTTTGAGCCTTTTGTTAAATAAATTTCTTTTATAAAGATTTGTCATTGCCCTTCGGTTATAAGCCAGAGGTTTTACATTTTCTTCTCCTTGGAAATCTTGAGAAATATGTAATATTTTAAACTTTAAAAGCTCCCCATTGTTTGTTAGGCCTGTGTAGACCGCAGCTATTTTGATTGGAAGGTGATTATTTTTTATGTTACCTTTTGACGCCATTTTGTATTGGCAATGGGTTCAACTGCTTTGTGGATTTTGAGTTGTTTATTGCCTCACAATTTACAGGGATGGCACAACAAAGACATCATCAATGCACCTATTTAAAGATCATAATTGTTACTTGTAATTCCTCCAAGATTGAGTACAAACTTCTTTTCAGTTATTTCTTTTAATTATTTGGCTTAAAAACACCTCCTTCTGTTTGACGTTTGACTACAAGTTCATTTTTGCCCTTTTTGTTTTGATGACAGATATGCTCGTCTTCTGGTTAACAAACTTTGTGCGTTTCTAAGTTTTCTCCTCCAGTCCTTTTCAAAAATCTTTGTCCAGTTTAGGCACTACAGCAGCCTGCAGGTACCAGTTTCCATGAGGCACATATACTTGCAGATGACGGTGTGTGTGTGCAGCTAGTAATGGACGAATTATCTCAACATTAAAGGGTTTAAAGAGGACTCAATCAGTCAATCTATCACCGGGAACATAACCCTAACCCTAACCCTAATTTCTTTGGAAATATATTTCATACATCTTGATCAATTTCAGGGACCCTGTAGCCTCCAGGGCCCTAGACTGCCATGGTTAAGTCTAGCTGTGTTTGTATATTAGGGTGAAAAAATTGTGTCTAATCCAGTACAGCATTGTAATGTAACAGTGCTGCATAAAATGTAATTTGTGCTTGTTCCATATTTATAAGTGTTGTGTCTGTCACACCTTTTTCTTGTATATTTAAATGTTTTCATTTGTAAATGGCAAGGATGTTGATTTTTGCAACATATAACATTTTCCTGTAATTGTAACATTTAATTCCAGGTTGCGCAATTTAAAACAGAAACACCATTTCAACAGAGAAGAAAAGAAAAGAATCAACATCAATCATTGCCATCACTATCATTTTCACAAAAAATCACCATCGCCCACCACAAAAACTAACCCATCAACACTTCTCATCTTATGCTCGGCAGCAAAGTGCTTTCAACACTTCCTTTATTCACTTTCAGTGGCTGTGAATTTGCTTTCTGGACTCACTGGTGAGATTGTATTAGTTTACTTTTCAGAAAACTTCTATTTGAACTGTTTTTTTCTGCTTTCATTTATTGTACCAGGACTTCCTAGCATTCATCTATTATTAAACTCCAGTGGTAAATGTACCAATGTACAGGCCGACCATGATATTCAGCAACTCGGGCAGAACCTTTGTGTTTTCTATTCTGGGGTTCATCAGGGGTGTGTTCTGCTCCTACTCTGTTCAATGCTTGCATGGACTGGGTGTTGGGCAGGGTCATGGGGTCCAGCGGCTGTGGAGCATCTGTTGGTGAAGAGAAATTCACTGGTCTGGTGACCAACAATGCTGTGATCTTCACTGAGTTAATGGAGGCTCGGATCGGGGCTCTTGATAGAGAGTCTGAGTGTATGGGCTTGTGAGTGTCCTGATAAAGCCAAAATCCAGGCCTTTAATGACCTCAGTATGTCTGTCCATAGAGTGAATGTCGAACACATCATGGGGTATACTTACCTTGGTAGTGACATTCATGTTTCTGGCATCTCTTACTGTGAAGTCAGTAGATGGATTGAGAGAGCATGGGGGGTCATGAGGTCATTGGAAAGGGGTGTGTGGTGCTCCCAATATCTCTACAAAAGGACAAAGGTCCAAGTCTTTAGATTCCTGTTTTGCTATGTGGTTGCAAGATATGGGCGCTATCCTGTAATCTGAGACCTGGGTTCCTTTGGTAGTCTGTCTCTTCAGAGAATCCTTGGACAGTGCTTGTTTAACTTTGTGTCTAACGAGCTATTGCTCGCGGAGTCCCGAATAAGGCACATTACCTGCATTGTGAGAGGGGGTCAGTTATGGCCAAGGATGATCCAGCTCACAGGGTCCTCATTGTTGAGGACCCAAACAGCTGGACCAGAACAAAGGGACTCTCACGTAACACCTGGCTGCGGCATATAGATGGTCATTCCCGGAGGGTAGAATTGGACTGAGTGTTTGCCTGGAGGGTTGCCAACCAGGATCCCGAGCTGTTTTGTTTTGTGGTGAGTGCAGCAACGCACTGTACCAGTGCATGCTCCCCAACTTGACATTTCATCTTTGTAATATGTACTGTATACTTTACGTTTACAAAATCCCTGCAGTGGACTGGCACCCAGGGTTTGTTTCCTGCCTTGTGCCCTGTGTTGGCTGGGATTGGCTCCAGCAGACCCTTGTGACCTTGTAGTTAGGATATAACGGGTTGGATAATAGATGGATGGAGTTTGTGTTATTTTAATTATGATTTGACGTTGCCAACTCTGTATTTATCCCAGCATTAGCTTTAGTTTGTAAACTGTTGTCCTCCGAGTGTGGACATGGTTCTTACAAAAGGATGCTGGAGTTTCCCAGAGACACTGGGCACAAGACCTAAAAATTGTCATTGATAAAGTGCAAGTCCATCTCAGAGCCTGATCACATACATACCTGGATTAATTTGGAACCACCATGTAACTTACTCAACATGTATTTTGGCATGTGAAATGAAAGACATTGTGCCTGAAACCACACAGACATTAAAAGAACATATAAATTCCACACAGGCAATGACTTACATTGGGATTTGAACTCAGGAGGTTGGATCTGTAAAGCGGCAGCACTACCATTAGGCTACAAAAACATATTTAAATTTCTGATTTAGATCTCTGCACCAGTGTCTGGTTTCACTATGACCCAGATTCCTCTATTTCTCAATTGTATTCTTGGTTTCAAGATTTACTTTTCCTGACAATGAGACTCCGGTTCTCCCATTTAAAATTATATTAGATTAAGAATGATTGTCGGGTGGCACGGTGGCGCAGTGGTAGCCTTGCAGTTAGGAGACCTGGGATCGCTTCCCGGGTCCTCCCTGTGTGGAGTTTGCAAGTTCTCCCATTGTCTGCTTGGGTTTCCTCCGGGCACTCCAGTTTCCTCCCACAGTCCAAAGACATGCAGGTTAGGTGGATTGGCGATTCTAAATTGGCCCTAGTGTATGCTGGGTGTGTTTGTGTGTGTCCTGCGGTGGGTTGGCACCCTGCCTGGGATTGGTTCCTGCCTTGTGCCCCGTGTTGGCTGGGATTGGCTCCAGCAGACCCCCGTGACACAGTGTTCGGATTCAGCGGGTTGGATAATGGATGGATGGATGATTGTCTGGCTACAACTCTACAGTAGAATACGTTTTACTACGATTTATTCTGAAGCTTAGGTTCTTGACATCTGACTATGACAAAATAACATCACTGATCCAGCAGGTTTAAAGAAAAAACATGTTTTTTAATTCCCCTGACTGGATTGTGATACTCAGTTTCCTGGTGCTGAAAAGAGTATGCTACCCAACCTAATATACGCTGATAAAACATTTTAAAATATAAAGGATATCACTAAACGTATATTTGAAGGGCAATATTTAGAAACTGTACTGTTTGCAACAATAGGATACATTTGTAAAGACATACCACTTTTTCAAGTTTCAATGTTTGTTATAAAGTTAATTACGGTATACATGTATTGGTGTTAAGGATTTTTCCACGTTATAAATACCACAGGGTTCCACATAACGATTTAGTTTCTCACCCCTTCACACTTTACTTCAGTCCATATTACCCTGATGAATGTGGTATTGTCTAGTAACTAAACATAGAAGAGTTTCTTTCGATTTTTTCCCCGGAAAGTACTGTAACTTAGTTCATTAATTTAAAAGTAATCCGCCTTTCTGACATTTAAAAATGTGAAAACTGTTGATAATTAATTGACTTGCAAAAACCAAAAGAAATATTGATACAGTGTCCGAAGAAATTTTGAATTGTGTCCCAAGATTAGGTTTACATATAATGTGTAAGTTGCAAAAAAATATACAATTTCAACTCTACTGTGCAGAGTATGGCAAAAGAAGTAAAAGAATTCTAGAACGGGTGAGAACACATCCATTTACAATGAAAGTTTATTTCAGAAACACAAAATTATCTTTAGAATCACCCAGTTCATCATTAATGCCATCAAACACATTATACTTTTTCTTCTAATTTTACATGGCTTGTATTTATTTTTTATGTTGTTTTTGTTAATTGAGAATGATTGAATCTCAAGGTTTTTCTGTTAGATGTGTTTATTATTTGTTTTTTGCTATTCTGTCTATTTAAATGTGTTGCCATTTTCTGCATTTTGTAGGTAGAGACCAAGGAGGCGGGGCCACTCTGACATCACTGCTGCCGAGTCCTCTTTCTGGCTTTATATTCCATTAAGAAAGAGAAACCCAGTTACTTATAAGTATTGTTTTCTCCTGATATTTGTGGTGTGGAAGAATTTGTGTTTAATTTTTATTATATCAATATGGGTACATGTCTCTATTCAGTGGTTTTATTCTTCTCTGTTGGCTTAAAGCCTAATGCTGTCAAAATGCAGTCTGTTTTTTCACTATTAATTAATAAATAGATATTGTAGGGCTCCATCACTAAGGTTTTGACTAAAGTTTTATGGCTAGATGCCCCTCCTGACACTAAACCTCTCTTTATCAGGGCTTGGGACACACACCAAACTGGGCTGGTTTGCCACCTTGGTGGCTAGATTTGCCCCAGTTGGAATAGTTCTGCTCCAGGGATCTTCTTTAAGTCCTTACTTCTTTCATGCGGTTATGGATGTGTTAAGTTAAGGGATAAATGACCAATTCCCTGGTGTAAGTTTTTTTTTGCCGATGACATTGTATTGTGTAGCACCAGAACAGAGAAAGTGGAGAGGGAGTTGGAAGAAAGGAGAGGGGCTTTGGAAGATAGAGGATTGAAGATAAACAGTAGGAAGACAGAATATATGAGGTTTAATGATGACCAGGATTCAGAGGTTAACTTGCAGGGAGAGCTATTGAAAACAGCAGCTAAGTTAAAATATCTAGGATCAGTGGTAACCCGAGATGGAAAACTAACCCTTGGAGTTCGGTGTGGAAGGAACAATTGGAAGACAGTATCAGGAGTATTGTGTGATTGAAAGATAAAGGTAAGGTTTTTAAAGCAGTGATAAGACCAGCAATAATGTGCGGAACTGAGACATAGGCAGTAAAGGGAGTGCAGAAGAAAAAGTTAGATGTGGCAGAAATTAGAATGTTGAGATGGATGTATGGTGTTATAAAAAAGGACAGAATAAGAAATGAGACAATCTGAGGTATAACAAAATTGGGAGCGATATCTAAAAAAGTACAGGAAAGTAGGCTGAATTGTTATGGACGTGTGATGAGGAGAGACAATGAATATTTGGGCAATAGTGTGATGGGACTGGAAATACAGGGGAAGAGAAAGCAAGGGAGGCTAAAGGGGAGGTAAATGGATAAAGTTAAGGAAGATCTGACAAGAAAGTGCAGGACTGAGCTCTTTGGAGAAGGATGATCAGGCACATCGAACCAGCATAGAAGTGCAATGCAAGGCTCCATTTAAATTAATCTGTTTCAGACTATTTTGCATATCTCTCTGGTGTACTCACTATGCAATTAATAATTTACAAAGATCCTACTTTCTTTTTATATGAAAACTTATCATAACATGCATTTAATAATGGTTATTAGAATGTGTTGGCTATATTTTCTATATGGAAATGCTAATTAGCCCTGACTAGGCATGGGTTGCCTACGCTAAATGTGTTTCTTTATATCTTTGCTTCAAGATGATGCCCATTGTGTAAGAGATGGTAGTTTGTGTTGTGTTTGCCTTTTCAGTCACACATATTGGGGTGTGGAGCTATAGAGTTTCAGAATACAAATAATTCATTTCTGTAATAAACAAATCTGGTAATGTCTGTGGGGTCATAATGGTTACCATCTGTTTCTCGTTCTACCTTTGTTCATTGTTTCACATCCTAAAAAAATATATATGCTATCAGCAAAAGAAATCTTGTATCCTTGCATTCCATAAGTAAAATAAGTGGGTGGATCTTAATACCTTTGAAAGTCATGGACTAATTAAATAAGTATTCAGAATTTCAATAAGGGTTCTAGATTTATCGATATAATAAATACCTCTTTTTGTTAACTAATATTGTGTCCTACTTCTTCTTGCAAACTGTTTTTTTGTGGATTTTTTTGCTTGTGTTCTTGGATTCTGCTATTTGGATTGTGCATTGGTACTTATTGCCTTATTTTTCCATATTTTTCTAATTTTGTTAAATAAAGATACCTGTTTGTATGGTCATTACAAGCCAAAGATTTACAGTTTGTCTCCCTTGTAAGACAATTTGCCATATTTTGGTACTTTCATTGCATTTGGAACTTGAGAAAGTCAACTCCCCATTTTTAGGCCTGTTTTGGTAAAGCCTGTAGGTAATAGCTGGATCTACCTGACTTGGGGTGAGCCTATTCAGGACAGTCTAGTGAAGGACTAATATGTGCTTCATCTGAACAGCATTCTGAACAGCATTATACACAAACTGGTATGCAGAAAATGTGGAAAAATGTGTCCAGAAACTTGCAGAGTGTAAACAGATCTGATGACCCCATGATGCCTATATGCCATAAACTAGACTGCTATATTAGCATTGCCTGAATCTAGCATAAGAAAAATACAACTTAAGTGTTAAGACAGTGGAGCATTTGTGACAATAGTCTGCCTCAATATAGCAATATCATTTCTGAAACTGAATAAATTACAAATTGTAAGGTATATGTACAGTACATTTTGTTTAACTTGACATTTGCATGCAACAAGCAGTGGGACCCATGCAGCGTGAGAAAATATGAATAATTTATCAGTGTTATGGTGTAGTTCACAAGATTATAAGATGTGGAACAAAGCAAAAACTAAAAAAAAAATAGTAATGTGAGAACACCCAACACAGCTGTGAAAAGTTGATATTTCTTACATTTTGAGAGTAGCTCCATTATTTTGCCTCGTAATTGCTTTCCTGTTTAATTTAGGATGATGCAGTTTTGTCTGTGAACATTGCCATCAATACCAATACCATATTGCATACCATCACTATGTTTTCAATGAAATGGTTAAATTCTTCTGTTTTTCAGTATGTTAGAAGTGAATCTGGGCAGAAGAGTGGCTTTAAAATGACACAAAGAATAAACAGATGAAGAGGCTTCCTCACTCCTGTTAAAGCAATGAATGGCCCTCTCTCAAAGTGCTCCAGTGTCTTTAAAGGTTATTCATTTTTACAGAGCTGTGAACGTGCTCTCAGACAGACGAGCACACTGACTTGATGATTGCTGAGTGAATACTGTGCTCACATGCACAATTTTATACTACACCTAACTAGTACTAAAAAAAATAAAAAATGACACACATCGGTCACGGAGGAAATGTCTTAAGGCTTTAGCCTTCTGCAGGTACATTTGATTTGCATCCTTTTCTAGAAGTAAGTATCACGAACTGGGTGATATTTGGAGTCACCTTTAGAGAAGATCTTGAAGGGCTATACCAAATTTTGTTTTGTTTGAATGCCCCCTGTTCATAACGGTTAGGACTCTAACCAAATCCAAATCATATTATGTGATATCATCTACAGTTAAATTCTGCTCCGTACTTGTAATAATTTTATTTTTATATTGTATTGAGGATTACTTGCATTCTGTTCTGTCTATTGTATTGTATTGACCTCCTTCTTTTTGACACCCACTGTACACCCAACCTACCTGGAAAGGGGTCTCGCTTTGAATTGCCTTTCCCAAGGTTTCTTCCATTTTTTCCCTACAGTGTGATTTTGGGCTATATAAAAAAAATTGTATTGTATTGTATTGTATTGTATAACAGACATTACATATTCATTCAGTAGTTTATAGTGCTGGTGTTGAGTGCCAATGTGAATTCTTTAACATTTCCAATGGTCTTTTAGGTGGCTTGCTATCCTTAAAAGGACAGCTCGCTGTTGCTGCATTATATGGAATTAATTTTCCCACGTTGCAGGCTTGCCTTTTAATAAGCTGTAGCTGGATCTGAAGTTGCTTATTTACATAATGGAATGCCAACTCTTAGTTCTGGTGACTGATTCCCAGGATGATGAATCTTATTAGCACCTTTGCATTGTTCTCCATTTGAGTTACTATCCCAAGTGACTACTTCCAACTCCTTGAGATGGCACACAAAGTCTTTGAAACAGTGGGACAGTCTTTGTTATTATTGTGGTGACAAAGGCACATCAGAAGGGGTCTTGACTGCTTCATTGTCTGACCACACAGCAGGGGTACTAAGTGTAGCCCTAGAATGTGATGCACCAGGCAGGTAACCCTGGAGCTGTAGTTGTATCAGTTTCTCAGTTATCTTTCTTTACTGGACTGAGAGTGAAAATGGCATTCCAGGTCCAGACCTTAAATTTGAGACTATCCAGTAACTCCTCAGAAGAGTGCAGCAAGTCCAATTTAGGTCTGCATGGCATGCAGTGCTTTGTTAAGCCAGGTGATTTGTCTTCTCATCATCCCACTGCTGACCCTAATGCATTGCTAGCGTAGATTGCCAATATGCATTCTTTTCTTTTTATATCACTCTTTTGGGTAGCTCACAATCCTTAAAAAGTCCATCCATTGTTGCTACACTGGATGGTATGCATTCAATGACTCTTCAGGCTTGTCGTTTTTATAGACTCCCCTGCAGATGGCTCAGAAGCTGATCATGTACATGATGGAATGCCAGCTCATAGTGGTTGTAGCTCACCCCCAGGCTGATACATCTTGTCAGCATTATTACAGGATATCAGGCATTCTGCTTCATTGCTCTGTTTGTGTGTGAGGAATCTGATCATTCCTTCAGTATCAGTGTAGGTTTTTTAGGGTTTTCCATTTTTTGTTCCACATCTCAAAAGACCTACATGTTAGGTTAACTGCACACTTCAAATTGCTCTGTGTAGGCATGTTCTTGAGTGGGCCATAAAAAAGCCTGATATTTCTTCCAGGGTTGCTTCATGCTTTGATTTGCTCCTGATGCTGACAGGATTGACTTTAGGATTGCTATATTGTGGTATGTTACAAATTAAAGAAATGATAATTCTTGAACATTAAGCAGATTCCATAAAAGTGAAAAATAGTGCAGAGACGCAGATGAAAGGTTAAGTGTGAGGGAGTCATTATTTGTATAGCAGGTATATGAGACTGTAATAAATATCTTACTTTTCTAATGTACAGCATAACTGAATCATGTAGAGTTTCTGGCAGGAACTAACAATTAATAGTGATAGAGTCTTATGAGAAGACATAGGGAGGACAGTTAAGGAGCGCAGGAGTGATAGGGTGAAACATAGCTTCACTGAAAGTTACATAATTAAGCCATGAGCGTCAGCATTAGAAAATCTCTGGTACCTGGTAAGTGATGATTGGTAGCCTGGTATGTTAGAATTAACGGCTTTCTAAGTAAGGCGCAGAAATTAAATTCTAATCTGATATTGAACAGGGCGACATTGTAGTCAAGCCTGTTGATGGATGATGTCTTCAGTCCAAGCCATCACTTTGAACGTGTTATAATTTGTGATTGATTTCTGTAGGAAGGCCTCTAAAAAGAGATTAGTGATAATACATCCCAGAGGAAAAGAAGGTGTGAGATGGAAGATTTACACACAGATAAAGGAAAGGTGGGGTCAGACTGGCAATATTTTATAGGTGACATAAGCAGTCTGTGACTATAACAAAGTTAGGGTGCTGCTGAAAATGACTCCAAGGCAAATGACTGAAAATAATGGTTAAATTTTGAAAAGGTTGTGGTTCAATAAAAAGAATTCAGTCTAATCCTGGAGATCTCACACAAAATGTTTCAGTTTTGTTAGTATTTGGTGACAGAAAGGTAGAACCAAAGTCATAGAGGCACGCAATGATCTGATATAAAGCCAATATGCATCAAATGTTGATTTTCCAATTAAGTGAAGTATCAGGAACAAACTTTTGGAACCTAAAGTTATGGCGACAATTCACATATCCTGGAAAGCTCAATTTAGATACTGTAAAGAGGAGGATCAATCACTGAACCTTAACCGACTCCAGAAAATGGGAGCTGCAAAAATTTGGATTTTATGTAATACACCTAAACAGACTCTGTCAAGACCAATTGCCTTTAGAAGGTACAGTACGTTTAGTAATTAGTTAAATTCAATTAAGTGTGTTCCAGGCTTAGAGTGCTTACACACATTTTTAAATATAATATGACAATAGTACAGTAGTAATCTCACAACATTTATGTACGTAAGCACATTCATTTGATTCAGAAAGTCTGCACACTCTACTGTGTTGTATTTTTGCCTATTAATCTACACTAAATAACCCATAATGACAAAGTGAAAGCATATTATCAGGGAGATGTGCAATAGGCCAACGCTTGCATACAAAAAAAGTTTAGATTTAGGGAAAAATGCATCTGTTACTCACTAATTCTTAAGTAAAAAGACCTTAATGAAGGCTTCTTATTGGCGTTAATTGGAAAGGATCAGTAAAGCGTCTCTTCATCTTTGTGCGGTATGGCATTTGATATGCTGGTAGAATAACTTATGTGTATGAAGGGTTCACAGGTTGTATATTTAAGTATGCAATATCAAGAGATTAATGTCTCACTTAAGACACAATGAATAGACACTTTACTGATCGTTTGTTGTTACATATCAGTAAATGAGTAAAAAATACCAAAATATAGTTATGGTGATGTAAATCCATGTACGCTATGGCATAATGCAAGTTTAGGTTAGTTATCTCTAATAATTGTCATAGTAGGTCCTAACAAAAATGATACTATAAAGATGAAGGAACATTCAAAGCTGAAAATCTCAAGAAATAGGGAATACATAATATTCAGATACGCTTTTAACCTCCTACAACCTTATAACACTTCACCTTATACCAAACAATACCATTATAAGTCACCACGCTTTTGGTGATATTGATCCAGATAGCAGATCAACCCTAAACTGCCCTCAGACCCCTTCCTGTGATACTGACAGGTTAAATAAGATATTTAAATTAGTATAAAGAAAAATGACCCAGTGCAACAGGCAAAGTGGAGAACAAATGGAATAAATAAATTATGTACAAAACACAATGGTTGCAATTGGATTCATAACCACACTCACCGCCACCCCAACATATTTCTAAATATATAAAATCCAATGTCTGTCCACTTTTCACGAGAGAACTACTTAACGGATTTAATCGGGTTTTTTCTATAATTTCCTTGAACATTCATTGTGCTATGTATCATAGTTTGCTTGCTGCACCGATTTATATGTGCGAATCGGAGAGACACGCAGCAGGCTGAGGGGAGGGGGGCGGGGCCCTCCTCACTCACGCGCCTGCCTCGGGGTATTCCTTACCTCCAATTAGCTAGCGAACGAAAGAACTACTTAACAAATTTAGATCAAGTCTTTTTCTAGAATTTGCTTGAACATTCTGGTTAATTTTGTGACTTTTATCATCGCACTAAGAACTATAGTTCGCATGCACGATCGATATATTCATGCTAATCTGAGACAGAGGCTGAGGGCTGAGAGGAGGGGGAAGCATGATGTCAGGAGTGGGGAATCAGTCTACCTCTGTGTTTTGGAGTGTAACTTCCCTCTGCATAGCTAGCGATACCTTTTTATTTTTTGATTTTTAAAGATTGCCCTGTTTCACTCCTACACGGGCGGAGCCGCGAGGAACAGCTAGTACAATATACAAATAACATGAAATGGAAAAATCTTTGACAACAGGCAACACACAATGTCCACACAGTTCTGTCGCTGCTTAAATGAAATTGCAGTCTTTTCTTCCTTTTTGTAGAGTCTCGAGATGCTATCCCAGAACAATAAAGATTGTTTATAGCTCAACAAATCACAGTCCTCTTAACTGTCCTTTCCATTTCTTTGTGTTGCACATTGGGTCAAGAACAACCGTTCTAGTAAATTCTTCAAGAAAGATGTCAAAGCCCTTTTCAATTTGGAGGCGCCGAAGTGTGCCAATCTTCTGTCTGGCTTTGGATAGTCCAAGCTTGTACTGTATCCTCTACCTTAAAGCACATGTTCAATATTGTTCTTTTTTCCTGCCTTATCACTCTCTTTTTTAATTGTAGTGTTCATTACCATGACAACTTTCCAGAACTCACTGAAAATGACTGAACTTCACAAGGGTCCTCCCTACTGCCATCTGTCCAACGTACCTGTTTTATTCCTTCCACGTTTATTTATGTGATTGGATAGAGACAGGATTTATATTGAGGACGACACAGAGAGACAAAAGACAAACCAGAAAATACATTATGTGACAGTGCTTTTTTTGTTCTTATTTTGCCTTATACAATTTCTTGTATTAGGAATTTATTAGTTTTTGCATACCCCTTAGGGTTAGAGTGCAGGGTCAGCCATTGTACAGCGCCCCAGAAGCAAATGCAGGTTAAGGGCCTTGCTCGAGGGCCCAACAGAGTAGGATCTCTTTTGGCAATAACAGGGATTCAAACCGGCAACCTTCCAGATACCAGCACAAATCCTTAGCCCCAGAGTCACCACTCTGCCTTGGTCTATTAAAAACAAAATGGTGAAATATTGTAGACCTGTGAATTAAAATAGAAAATAGTGACCTGCTAAAATGTATATTTGAACAAGAAAAGCATTAGTCAGGGTGAGCAAAAAAAGGGGTCTCTAAAATATATACACTCAGATTGTAACAATGATGCATATGACATTCAATTGTTGAATGCCTTGGAAATCTGAGCCTCATGTAAGAGTAGCAAAATGAAAGTTAATGTTGCAAAAAGTGTATATTAAACACAGACATCAAACTGACTAAAGACATCTGCAATGTGTGAGACCAAGTAGAACACACTTCTGTTGAACAATGGGATCAATATCTGCGTAAGTGTAGCATTACGCCTTATCCTATGAGCACCATCCATTGCATGAATCCTTACAAGTGGCAGTGTGATGCTACATATAGGATTCTTATCCAATAGAGGAACTTAAACCAGCAGAATGGGAATTGTCATGCAGAATTCGTTTAGGCAGATTTTTAAGTCATCCAGGTGAATTAAAAGAAACCTGCTCAGAACAAAGCAGTTGGGTTTTGATTTGATTTTTAAATGTTTACTAAGCTCTTTCAACATCAAATTTATTTATTCACTAAATACTGCTTATATTCTCTCTGAAAAAAATTGTTCGAAAACACAACATACATAATGCAATCATTTCACCTGCACGTTTTAATCACTGGAACCAATTTATTCTCTGACAGATGCTCCAGCTCTAGATGACACACAGGTGCCAATGCCGTGGGAACAGTATAAGCATGCTGATGTGACTGGGAACAGCTGGCCTCAGTGACCTCTTGATATCATCCAATGTATCAGTCAGTGGCTGTCAAGGTAAACCCCACCCCCCCTCCCCGATAGCTAGTTCTCTGCAATGCTAATTTTTCTGCCTTTTGTGCTGACATTTAGTCTAAGAGGATGAATGAAACTATTGCAAAGGCAAACGCTATTGTATTAGGCATAGAATTAAATAGGCAGTGTGACCTAGTGGTTAAGGTGTGGCACTGCAAGCTGCTGTGTTGCTGGTCATACGGTATGTTCACAGCTGACACAGTGAGTGATGCTGAGCTAAGTAAGTCACCCGTTAATAAAAATACAAATGTATAAATTCTTCACCCCTTCTGTTTTACACAAATGTAAGCAGTACGTAAGTAAACTGCCGACCTACAGTATCTATACATAAAATATTAAAATACTTCAATGTAGTAGCACCATTTCTAATACATTGGGCTTTAAGGGATCATTAATAAATTGGAAAATTATTTTCCTGCTCCTTTTCTACTTTTCAATAAGCTCATATATGCTTTGAACATTACTTTATCTTCATGATGTAGTTTTTATTATGACAAACTGTATTACATTTACCCATAGGGGTTCTCAGAAGTGGGTGTACTTACCCTTAACTCAAAAGCAACACAGAGTCACTGCACACATGTAGAATGATCTACAGAGCGTTAAACTTTTGAAAATGCCACCTCGGTGCTGCAATGTGGACGGGTCAAAACATACACTTTTAAAAACTCGAATTGCGCTCTGGTTGGTTTGTCCTTATTACGTGGTCCTTTGTTTGATTGGATCCTGCTCATTACAACATCTCATTCCTTGATTGGTCACCCTTCAGGGAAGAAAGTCATATTCCAACATAGCGTACTATACATAGAAGAGTTGCTTTCCATGGCACTTGTTGTGTTGCTTACCTGTATGCATCTAAATTATGTTTTGTGTAGTTTGAATACTGCATACAGTACATGTGAAATAGGCAAATAATCAACAGTTTTGTGATAAATCCTGTGGTTAGTGGTATTACCACATATTTGAGGATTTTTCAATGATTGCCCGTAAGCTCAATGTAGGCAAATGTCATATGCATTTTCAGTTATTAGCAAGGTCTAATGCATTTGTTAATGAGGTGAAAACACTAGAATGGACAGAGACTGTTTTGGTTTAAAAACATTTTTTAATAGAAAACATAGTAATGTGGGAGTAGCATTAGATATTTTATAAGGACAGAGCTATACAACCATTTATATTTTAGGACAGCGTGTAGCACAATGGTTGATGCTTATACAGTAGTTCCAGTGTCTTGGGTTTGAGTCCTAGCCTAAGCATGGTCTCTTTGGCAGCTTGCTAACTTTCCCTATTTCTAGAATGGTTTTCCACTGAGCACTCAGGTTCTTCTCCCTTATCCCAAAGTTGTTTGTGTTTCGACCAGAGCTGGCACATTAAATATTGCTGCTTGAGCACAGGCATCCTGCTCCCAGCACTATATATACATACTAGGCATGAGAATTACGCACATAAAATATATATCATGTTACAGAGTTCATACGACAATCTCCCATGTTACAGCACATCCTCAGAACAAACAGCAACATTATAAATAATATTATTGGGGAAAAACAATTAAAAAGATTAGATTAAAATTAGTGACACATACAAACAGGCATTATTGCCAATACACAGTGTGAGGGATGGCGGGGAGCCTTACCTGGCCGGGACACCCTTGCTATGGAAGGATAGGGGGAGACAGCCTGCACAGGGCATTATCTCTTCTGGACTGCTAGAAGGCAGCCCCCTGGGCTGTGACAGCACCATGGATTCCCTAAGGGCATCATGGAAATTGGAGTTCTTTGGCTCAGCCCTATTGGGTTCCGTAGGTGCTGCCAGTGGATGAAACAAGGACTGTGAGCTCTACTTTGTCAGGCTCCAGCCTAACCCAGAAATGCTCCCAGGCCATGATTATGGGACACCGGAAGTACTCCTGGGTTTTACATAAAATAAGCTGCCTACCTCATCTCAGATAGGCAGAGTCGGGAGGAAGGAGACAAACCTTGCCAGGAGGAGCGGAGGAGGCAGAGAGAGATAGAGAAAGAAGAAGGCAAAGATTTGCTATGTGCTGTTTGTTGTACTTGTTGTTGTGGTGTGGGAAATGCTTAGAAAGGAAGGATTTCCCACAATAAACACCTATTGCTTATTGAGAATTGTGTCCAGGCCTGTTTGTGTCGGATATTTGGGGAGATGGAGTGCACCCTGGTGGCCACAACATGTATAAAATCTTTATCACTTCTGTATTAATTAAATATACAGTGGAGCCTCAGATCATGAACGTCTCGGTACACATACAACTCGGTTTACGACCAAAAAGTTTGCCAAACTTTTGCCTTGGTTCACGACCACACACTTGGTATACGAACAAGCCAGCCAAAAATATATATTTACATACAGTTCGTATGGTCTGGAACGGATTAATTGTATTTACATACAATCCTATGGGGGAAATTGCTACGGTTCACGACCAGAGTTTTGGAACGAATTATGGTCATGAACCGAGGTTCCACTGTATACAATATTTTTAAAATAGGTTTGCAATTGCCAAATTGAATGCAACATTAAACTTACTTGTTTTGCTCATCCTGCAAGCTTTTCTAAATACCCTTTTGACTAAACACACCCACTGCAAACTTAAGAGACATTTAAAAGACATGGAACCTGTGACTGACAACATTAGTAACATTCCAGAATATCAATATGTATGAAAAAGATATGTGAAAATCAGGAAAATGAGCACCAATTGACATGTGGGTTCAAGCTCTGCAGGTGCTGTTTTGATGCTAGGTGTGAATTGCAGTTTTGAGACATTTGAAACATTGAAAATGAAAATATTTCTTACAATTTTTAAAAGCAAAATATAAATTAGCCACTTGATATGCACATAACTATTATGGTTCACACTTTCATTTTTTCTATTATTATTTTGCATTATAAAA
>JANRMT010062841.1:25492906-25525990 GCA_026402145.1 Polypterus bichir lapradei | reverse complement strand
ATATATATATATATATAGATGAAAAGAAGTGAAACAAAATGCCAAACAGTATAAATATCTCACCTCCCCCATCCCCTAACACACACAACCCCACAAGTGAACAGCGGAATATTATAATAAACGGTGCAGCAATAAATATACAGAGTAAACCCTCCCTTGACCCTACACTGAACAATAAACAGATATAGTGCACACGAAACACATAACACACGTAAAATCCAGGAAATTTAGAGTGATTAATGATAATGAACTTGAATCGGTTAGAAACTGTCCAGCGGTAACTGCGATACGGAAGTATCTTGATTGTTTGCTCCTCTCCTGAAATAATGGTTCTCGGTGTGTCCTGTTACTACTGAACCCCGGGGTTTTGTGAGAATGGCGAGATCGTTGCAGGTCTGGCACTGAGAGCAGCAAGCTGTGGAAAGGTGCGTGATGACCTGGATCCACATTTCTCTGTTTCTAGAGGTGTTTCTGTGTTGTGTTCTGGTTTCTCTCCTTTTTTTCCCTCTTTCTCTATCCTCTCATTTAAATAAAAAATAACCAGATGGACTTGATGGGTGGACAAGCAAATTACCTTGAGGGGTCACCGTCCTGCAGAGTTCTCCTTTCCCCCTTTGTTTCCACGGGGACAACATTTACACAGACACACCTTAGACTACATAAACGGGACAAAGCTACAAAAGACGCGACTCAGCACAGTACATTTAAGACGACGTTAATCATGTAGCACCGCTCATTGCCTCACACAATGTGCCAGTCCTGGTTAAAGGTTTAAATTGGTCCAGTGTTGGTGAATGTGTCTGTGGATAGTAGTCTGTCTTGTGACAGATTGGAGCCTTGATGGAGTTGATTTCTGACTTGCTCAGTATTTGGTGCTGTCCAAGAAGGCCCAGAGCAGACTGTACTTGCTAGGGAGACTGAAAGTTTGCAATGTTTGGAAATGTTTTATCAGCCCATAGTAGCCAGTGTATTGTTCTATGCTGTGGTCTCCTGGGTAAGCAACTTGAGCTCAAAAGCAGAACGAACAAACTTATTAGGAAAGCCTGCGCCATCACAAGATGAACCCTGGAGACACTGGAAGCTGTTGTGGAAAAGAAGATGGTGACAAAATTGGAATCCATCATGAAAACTCCCCTCCATCCACTTCAGTATGTGCTCTCTTGGAGCACTTTTAGCCACAGGCTCATTCCACCACAGTGTGCTAAGAAGCATAACTGGGGGTCTTTTCTGTCTACTGCTATCAGGCAGTTCAATGCTGCCACCTGATGTACTTGTTATATTATTTATTTATTGAATGATGATTGATAGGCTGTATTATCTGTGCTGTGTGTCTGTATCCTTGTTTTTATCTTTCCACTGCTGTATGTATGTGAATTTCACCTTGGGATTAATAAAGTGTATCTAATCTAATCTAATCTAAGAAGGCTAACGAAAATTTTATACAGCATTCTCCAAATCACAACACAGGTGTTAAAGCAAATCATAACCTAATTTACACTTTTCAGAGTGAGGCCTCCTTATTCTTCTTAAGCACCCTTAAGTAAATCTATATCAACACTATAATGGGCATAATCACTTGAAACAAGATTAGAACACTGGAGTGTGTATCGGAAGTTTTAAAAGCCTTAAAATTAATGGTTTCATGTTACTGCAGAAAAAAAAAACCTACTTGAGTAAGTGCTGTCATCACATCTGTGAATGGCAGGCTTTAGGTAATTTGGATAATGCCTACCTAGCGATCAAGAATTCTGTCCTTCACACAGCACATAAAGAGCGGGACCAGGAAATGTTTACCAGGATGAGAAGCCATTCAATAAAAAGCAAACGTCAGGCTCTAATAGCACAGTCTTGTTAACCCACGTACTCCTTTATTTTGATTTATAAGAAAAAAAAAAAAAACTCCAGAAGAAAACTGTAAAGATTTCATCCTCCATTAATTCGAAAGATATTTCAAAAGAATAGGCACCTGTTTTAAAAATGTGCTAAAAACTTTTGCTTGTGTGGAACAAAACAACATAAGTAAAGTGTTTTTTTTTTTTTTTTGTGTGTGAGACATGTTATTAATCATTTGAAATCAGCAAATACAAGACTGTTCATTTCCATTGGTAACAAATGACAATCATAAGACATCTCTACAGAAAAAGAATAATAGCAAATAACAATATATAGTGCCTTCAGAAAGTATTCAGACCCTTTTACAACTGCTTCTTCTTCTGACTGTTTATTTCCAGCAGTTGAGTACCGTAGTTGTTTGGATTTGTTTGTAAGTATTCTTTTATATGGATTTACTGGTTTTTGGCATTCACTCGCTGACCAAATTTTTAGGAGCACTAACAACAGCCTCAATTCTTTAAGGCATGGAATCCACAAGATGCTGGAAATATTCCTTGGAAAGTCTGGTCCATGTTGATTTTATCACACATTTTTTGCAGATTTGTCATCTGAATATTCATTCTGCAAATCTCCCTTTCTACCACATCCCAAACGTGTTCTATTGGATTCAGACCCGGTGACTGAAAAGGCCATTGAAGTACAGTGAACATACACTGGCATGTTCATGACACTTGCTGGTTTGTGACATGGTGCATTATCATGCTGATTACACCACATTGCTGCACCCTTCAAAATTCTGTGCAA
Organism: Polypterus bichir lapradei; assembly: GCA_026402145.1. Taxonomy (NCBI): domain Eukaryota; kingdom Metazoa; phylum Chordata; class Cladistia; order Polypteriformes; family Polypteridae; genus Polypterus; species Polypterus bichir. Next base: position 25,523,353 of record JANRMT010062841.1, on the reverse strand, counting down.
TGGATGACACCTCATTACCACACTAAACAGTGTGAGGATTTTTTATGGTGGCTGGAGTGCCAATCCTGCCACCAACCCCCAAGTTTTTTCTGCAAGTTGGAGGACCTGCTTGCTGGGCTGGATGCAGATTAACGTCATACCCAGGACAGAGCAATTGTAGGTTAAGGGCCTTGCTCAGGGGCCCAACAGAGTAGAGTTACTTCTGGCATTTATCATTAGAAGATGGAAAAATTGTGGGCACAAAGGGATGTATGTGGTCAGCAACGATACTTAAATAGGCTGTAGCATTCAAGTGATTATTGATATTAATAGGCCCAACATGTGCCAGGAAAACATTCCTCGCACCATCACACCACCACATCCACCTTGGTTTGGTTGGGTACATGGATTCATGCTGCCGGTGCCAAATTCTGACTCAACCATCATTGTGCTTCAGCAGAAGCTGAGATGTATTAGACCAGGCTAGTCTTCAACAGTCCAATTTTGATGACCTTGTGCCCACTGTAGCCTCAGCTTTCTGTTCTTGGCTGACAGAATCATAACCAAAGTGTTCTTCTGCTGTTATAGCACATCTGCCTTAATGTCCAACATGCTGTGCATTTTGAGATGCTTTTTTTGCTCACTGCAGTTGCACAGAGTGGTTATCTGAGATACCGTAGCCTCTCTATTAGCTCGAATCAGTTTGGCTAGTCTTTTCTGACCTTTTTAATCAACAAAGCGTTTCTGTCCACGGAACTGCCACTCATTGCATATTTTTCTCTAACCATGCTAAGTAAGCTCTGAAGACTGTTGTGTGTGAAAATCCCAGGACATCAGCAGTTACAGAAAACCTCAAACCAGCCCATCTTGCACCAAAAATCATGCCAAGTTTGCAATCAATGAGATCACATTTTTTCCCCCATTTTGGTGTTTGGTGTGAACATTAACTGAATAACTGAAGCTCCTGACCTGTATCTGCAGGAGTTTATGCTTTGTGCTGCACTGATGTGATAAGCTGATTACCACGTATAACTGATACTGATAATTGCACGGATAAGCAGCTGTGACGGTGTACCTAATAATTTGCTCAGTGAGTGTGTATTTCTATTCTGTTCTGGGGATCTGATCTGGTATTGCATTTTGGGACTTGTTTGCTTGGGACTGCCTTTCCGGCAACTCCTTTTTGCTATTTTAACAATTCTGGCATATTTTTCTATTCTGAAAAATACATCTTTCATTTATAAGCATTCTTTGATTGCCGTGATGTGCCCAGAGGTTTATGGTTTATCTCCCTTACTGTGGACCCTTTTGCTTTATTTTGGGACTTTTTTTAGGTTTTTATTCAGGTCTGCTTGATTGGGTCTTCCTAGACTGGAAGCCAGCAATTAGCAGTGAGGAGTAGGTGGATTGCAGTGAGCCTGATCTTCACTAGGGAATGAAGGTCTTGGCCTGATCTGTGGCTACATTTTGGAAGTACTTACTTCCATTTTTTACCATGTTTAGGACTCCAGCCTACAGCATTGCCCATTTCCAAATGTAAAAAATTCCTATAAACATTTGTAATATATTCAAGCCTAACAGGGACTGTGTGCCACGTGGAGGAGATGAACTGGCCTAACATCATTGCTGTTGCCTTCAATTGTTTCTCTTATAGGCAACCTTCATGGTAACCCATAAAGAGCCCCTTAGTTTCCACACTGACCTTACAGAGGTGCACTCCAGGTGCTAGCATGAGTTCCTCTCCAATGTGAAAGCTTATCTTTAATAATAAAAATAATCCATGCCACCCGCCCAATCATTACTCCTACTGCGCACATCCTCTCTCCATAGCACCCTGTGACACTCACAGTGCTAACTCACCCTTCAACGCAGTCGTTTTTAATGGCAAGGCAGAAAAAGCAAACGATCTATTCGAGAACGTTGAATTTTAAATTACGATAGATAAAGAGCAACAGGAGCTGATAATGAATGTCGAAAAAAAGAAAATGAACCAAAAAGAGCTGCATTTAATAAAAATCAAGAACAAAGAGAATTGTCCAATAAATGAAAAAAAGAAAAATATTCCGAACAATATGTGAACAGAAATACAAAAAAGCAACGTTTATAGAATGTAAGTTAGAGGATAAAGTAATTCATAATATTGTTTTTGATGAGGCGTTAATGTAATTTCATTTTTATTAAGTTTTACTTTTTAAATTCTACTTCTTTTTACTGCATTTTATTATCAATTGGTATTTAACATAGTCAGTTAGCTGCAGTGAAATACTCAAGTAACTGATTTTCTTTCTGTAATAATAAAGGACCAAATTGTCTTCCTCCCACGGCCCGCATACTCTTCTATATACCATCTCTTTAAATACAATCACTTTCTCTGATGGAGGAGTACCCCAATTCCCTTTGAGCGGCTTTTCTCAGCCGCGAAATAGTGGGCGCCCAGCACCTGCCCCCAGGGATTGGCAAGCAAAGCAAACAGGAAGCGGAGCCCCCTAGTAATAATCATAATGATAATAATAATTCTTTACATTTGCGTAGCGCTTTTCTCACTACTCAAAGTGCTTAGCGAGAGAGGAACCACTTCAACCACCGCTAAAATGCAGCATCCATAAGGATGATATGATGGCAACCATTTTTGCGTCAGTATGCTCGCCACACATTAGCTGTTAGGAGGTGAAGTGGTAAGAGAGATAGCCAGTTAGAGACAGGGGATGATTAGGGGGTCAGAATGACCAGACCACGATGGGAAACTTAGTCTAGACATCGGGATACACCCTAAACTTTACGATGGACGCCCAGGGATCTTTAATGATCATAGAGAGTCAGGACCTCGGTTTTATTTAACTTCTAAAGGATGAACTTTCCAATGAAACTGCTGTCAAGTAAGAAATCAGTCACAAAATATAACTTTTTTGTTCTTGCTGACACTTGCTGATCTTTATAAAGCATTTTTATTATACTGTAATTTGTATAATAAAATTTACATGAATCTGAAGATACGGTATGCTAATGAAAAACTTTTTTTTTATAGAGGTGGGCTGTTAAAATGAAGATTTTGCTGCTGGAATCCCAATCAGGGTGATAGTATACAGAGGATATTTATATATAGGTTCATTCTAAATAAACAATTACAGGCATAAAAAGTCTGAATTAACACAAACCGTCTTCATTTGGGATGTTTATAAGGAATGTAATGATTTACGTCATGTGGTAGAAGTACATAATAAACAAGAATAACCATTAAAGTGTGTGTTTCAATTTAAATAATTAAAGTGTAAATATTCACAATTGTAATAGAAATTTGTCATTTAACACCCTCTGATAGAAGTCCTTATAGTGCTAGATCCCAAGTAAAGGATCAAAAATAACATCATATTTGTAATCACTTACACCAAAATAGTCTAAAATGATATCCCACATAGTTATTTTTAAAATTTGTCATTTTTAACCTTCCGGGAGTGACTCTTAGACAGCCAAGAGCACTGGTAGAAAATCAGATATCAAAAATATGATCATATTCATGATCAGCTTGACAATTTGCATAACTATACATCTGGATCAGTTGAGTGGTGTATAACCTAAGTGAGGCGTTTTCTCATACGAGCGAATCAGGAAGTGGCAGACAAATAATATAATGTGATTTCAAAAAGTTCATACTGGCATCCCAGCTGGGATGAACCCAATCCCCTTACCTGGCCAGGATCCTGGGACAGTGGATGGATGAAGGAGGACAGCCTCTCAACACTGCGTGCTCCCCTAACACTCTAGGTGGCAGCATTCTTGGGCAGCAAAAGTAAAGCCTTCTCCATTATGGAAGATGTCACTCATCCTGCACATGGACTACGTGCCCCCCTCCTGTCAGGCAGGAGATTCTGCAGCTTATGGCTAGTTACTACCAGGTTGAGGAATACCTTCTTCTTGGATACAACATCACTAAATCTGACTGTAAACTGTGTGTGACTTATACTAAACTTTCCTTTTTGTTTCAGCAGTTTCATGTAATAAACTACTTGCTGCTACCTTTTTTACTTGCTGCAAATTACAGGGCATACTGCAATACTGTAATGTTTCTTTTAGCTATGGTTATCTTTATTTATGTATAAATGTTATTTTGTTCTATCTTATTGTGTTTATCTGTGATACTTTTATCATGAAGCTTTAGGGGTTAAAGGGCTACTTATGGGGAACATTTTTATTATGAAGGCTGTTTTTTTATGGGGTCATGGGCACTGTTTAATTACCAGGACTTGAGTACTGAATTTAAATCTGCATATAGATGTTGGAATGACAATAAAAGATCCTTGATCCATTCTTGTAAGTACAGGGTATGTTGGGAATTGTAGTCCCAGGGGGCTGCCCTGCTGGCTTCTGTGGGTGCTGCCATGGGAGGCTGGCAGGCAGGGTTGTTTCTACTTTTTAAGGGTCCTGTCTGACCTGGGAGTGCTTCCTGCTTGTAGTGTCCTGACACCAAAACTGGTCCTGGATCCAGCATTAATCGTTCACTCAAAGAGTTGGAGTTGGGAGGAAGGGGACAACACTCTCCTGAAGGAGTAAAAGAAGGACCAGAAAAAGATGGAAAGATTGTATTGTGATTGGGGGAACAAAACTTGTAAAAAGGTACTTTCTTTGATAAAATACCTTCACTTGAACCCGGACTGTCTGTGTGTAGTTGTGTCTGGGGATTTGAGGATCATTGACACCCCTTAGTAGCCACAAATGATTAATTCATTCCCATTTGAGGTTACATATTAAGAGAGTCTTGGTCTTTTCAACTTAAATGGTGAAACACTAATCAAATCTGAAACTCTCAGCCCCTTTAGCTGTACTCTCTTATCAACAGATTAACCTTCTTATCTAAAGAAGTGTTACAGCATGAGAGGCTATTAATGAGATTACAAATATCACAGTTGTTATGGCCATGGCAGTCTTACCTACACAAATGTATCTTTTTCAGCACTTCTGCAGCAATGCAGAGGCACATCTATAAGAAAACTAGCTGAAATACCTGGCGTTGCCAGGAAGGAAAATAAAGTTTGCTTTTTTTTTTTAAATTGTTTGAGAAAAATATACCGTAGATCCCGGAATACAAGCCGAGAATTTCGTCCTAGATTTTTGGCTTGGAGTTTGGGGTTTGGTTTATACAACGAGTATCATTTCAGATTCAAGATTTCCAGCGCAATGCCGGTTTTGCCGATGAATACGGAAGTAAATAATGACGAAACCACAGAGCCATCTTTCAGATGAAGAAGTAACTTTGCATGCCGGTACTTTAAATTAAATAAAGAATTTATTCAAAAAAGTGTTTTAATTGTTGATTTTATTAATAAAATTTATAATAAATTATCGGGAAGTTTAAAATAAATTTTTTTATTTTGATTTACAATCCACATCTTGCGCTACGAAACGGATGCGGTCACGTGTATCCGCTTGCGCGATTGTAAACAAACAACCGAGAGCGATAGTAGCGTCAGTCGGAGCCCAGATACATGTGTTTGTAGATGTAATTTCGAAACGAAGATGGACATTGTGTGGAAATATCTCCTCTTCCTCCCTTCCTGCAGCCCAAAGATGTCAAATTAAATGGTGAGTACAGTATGAAATTGTTTCTAGAATAGAATGCCTTTTACTGTCACTATACGCATCTACAATGAGATTAAAAGCAGCTCCTTCAGTGCAGAAAAAAGTTCTGTATAGGGCTTGTATGGTTGTTTTTTAGCCTTAGCATAACGCCGTATCTGCGGCCCCGCTTCTGCTTTCTTTCCCTCCTCCGTCTGTGTCGTCTCCTAGACCCGACAACAAACCATGGAGAGCCCGCTGGTCTCGCTATGTTGTTTGGGATGTTGAGCGTGTGATGAAAAACACTCGAAACAGATGTCTGGCTCTGGACACCGATGTCTATAAGGTTCTGAATGGTGTAGCGGATGTTCGCCGAACCGATCGTGCACAAACAAGGAAAAAAAAAAAAGTACAAAAACAACAAAAAAGTGCACTGAAAAGGAGAGCCCTGAGCCGCTGCGCGCCGCCATGCTCCTAGCCTAATCGAAGTAGGCTAGGCACTTTTTATAACTTTTTGGTTAGTACATTAGAAAAAATATTGGTGTTTTTTATTATGAAAAGGTTAAGTAAGTGTTGTAGTGGGAGGTTTGGAACGCATTATGGGTTAGCCTTTGCGAACGAATTAAGTTCGTAAGTCAAGGGTCCACTGTATTGCGTATTTAAGTTAATCAAATTTATAACAAGTCTCCGGAAATCCACCCGCCGATGTACCGTATTTGCGTATATAGTTTCAACACAAAGGTTCCAATTTACCAAACTTCTCCGCAATCACTTCCTAGGTTCCAGCAAAAATGCCGGCAGTCTCAAATTCTCGCCGATAAACATTATAAATATACCCGAAGAGACACTTTTAAGGAAATTTAGAAAATTTTGCTTGGAGAAGGGGGTCGGCTTAAATACCGGTCATCGGCAAATACATGTAATTTAGTCGGTAGAGAAGGGGATCGGCTAATATACCGGGTCGGCTTGTATTCCGGGATCTACGGTAATAAAGAAAACGCACCTTTAAAAATAAAAATAAATGAACAAACAATGAAGACTCACTAATGTGTTTGTATTGCAGTCTTGTATGTATGTTTTCATCTAGTTAACCCTCGGAACCGGCCAACTCTATTCAATTTCAAAAGCAACAGGTGGCGCTCAAACATAAAGAATGCTGGCAGTCATCTCCAGTTCGCCCTCTGGTGGTCATTCTGAGTGTCAACTGGATAATAACATACATGCATGACCACAAGATCACTCCCCACCCTACCCAGAAGGGGGTGGGTTAGGGTTGATTTCTCCCTACAGTATTTTAATTTGACCAATGAGAAACACATGTACCAAGTGTCATGAAAATCGTTCCAGCCGTTCGGACGTGATGCTGGAACATACATACATACACACATTGACTTTTATATATATAGATAACAGAGGCAAAACTCATTGCTGGACATAAAATGATACACATCAGTGAAATGTTGATTAATTAATCCTCCATCATGTCAAATTCTTATTTTTTATTTTCTTATACTTTCCCACTGCTTCCTTCAGTTGTTTTTAACATTTTACCCTTTTTCTTATCCAAGTTACAACACAGATGGAACATTTTGTTCAACAGAAAAAAACCAAAGCTTTCACATTGACTCATGGAAATATAATCTTCTGTGGTCCTGCACTGCAGTGTACGTACAGTGCTTGTAAAAATTATTCACCCTATGGACATTTTCATAATTAATTGTTATACAATATTGATTCACGGTCAGTTTAATCTACATCAACAGAAAAAAAGCTTCTTTAGTGTTAAAGTGAAGCTAGATATCTTGACTAAATTAATTACAAATATAAAACACAAAATAGATGACATAAGTATTCACCCCCCTAAATAGAACACATCTAAATCATCATTGGTGCAGCCACTTGGTTTTAGAAGTTACAGAGTTAGTTCAATGATGATCACATGTCTGTGGTTTCAATTATTGTTGTATAAATGCACCTGAATGTGGAAAGCCTGACTTATGCAGAGTCAGTACGGTCCCTAATCAACACAATGAAGACAAAAGAGCACTCCAAGCAACTCCATGAAAAGGTGATTGAGAAGCACTAGTCAGGGCTGGTAGACAAAAAATATCAAAGTCACTGAAAATCTCTTGGAGTCCAATTAAATCAACCATGAAGAAATGAAAAGAGAATAGCACAGCTTTAAATCGGGCTAACGCAGGCCATTCACAAAAACTGAGTGATTGGGCAAGAAAAAGACCAGTGAGAGAGGCCAGCAAACGATCCACGAGAAATCCTAAAGAGCTAAACACTTCAGTGGCTGAGACTGAAGAGACTGTAGCCTGGGTGCTTCACCAGTTGCAGCTTTATAATTGAGTGGCAAAGTGAGAAACGCTGTTAAACACACACACACACACACACACACACACACCTGATGTCTCAGACAGAGTTTGCCAGAAGGCATATAATAGACTCGGAAGTCAGCTGGAAGAAGGATTTCTGGTCTGATGACACCAAAATTGAGCCTTTTGGCCATCATAGTAAATGCCATGTTTGGCATAAGTCAAGTACTGCATGTTATCAAAAACCACAACATCCCCACTGTGAAGCATGGTGGTGGCAGCATCATGCTGTGATGATGCTTCTCTGGAGCAGGCCCTGGAAGGCTTTTGAGGATAAAATCAAAGCATCAAAATACAGAGAAATCCTGGAGACAAACCTTATGAAGTCTGCAAGAAACCTGCACCTTGGGAGAAGATTTGTTTTCCAACAAGACAACGACCCCAAGTATAAAGCCAAAGCTAAAAGGAAATGGCTTCTAAACATCAACGCTGCTGTTCTGGAATGGCAGAGTCAGAGTCCATGTCTCAATCTAAATGCTGAACTTGAAGAAGCTGTTCACTTGTGATCACCATGCAACCTGACAAAGCTTGAGCAGCTTTGAAAAGCAGAATGGGGAAAATGACAGAGTGGAGATCTGCAAAGCTGATAGAAACCTATCCACACAGAGACAAGGCAGAGAATTACCGAAAAATTGTGCAGTTAATAATAATTAATAATTCTTTGCATTTATATAGCGTTTTTTCTCACTACTCAAAGTACTCAGCAATTGCAGGTTAAGGGCCTTGCTCAAGGGCCCAACAAAGCAGAGTCCCTTTTTTTTGGCATTTACTGGATTCAAACCAGCAACCTTCCAATTGCCAGGGCAGATCCCTAGCCTCAGAGCCACCACTCCACCTCATAATCACTCAGTTAATCATTTTGTGTCTTATATTGTAATTTTTTTAAAACTTTTTCTGTTGATCAGTCCCAAAGAAATGAAACATCAAAAAAGAGATTTCCTTAAGTCAGCAAGAACAAAATGAAGACTGTTTTATTTTATGCTTCTCAGATTTTCTTCCTGAGAAAAAAATCTCCCAGTATTCTCACAAGTTTCTCCGGTTGAGTTTCAGCAGAGATCTCAGAGCAAAGTCACAGAGTCGGCTCACATTTTCCAAATAGTGTAATTTCTTGCAATTTAAAAATATTTGCATTCTGTGCTCAGTAATAAGTTGTCTGTGGTAATAAAACACTTTACTATTATTACAAAACTGAATAATACTATTAGTTACTCTAATCTGTATTGTTGTGCTCCCATTAGATTACACTCATTCTAAAAGAAAAGACAGGTAGTATGGCACAGTGCGTAAAACTTTGGAGTTCAAACCCTGTGGCTGTGGGATTAAATCCCACTACTGACACCATGTGTCCACGAGAAAGTCTCTTCATCTGCCTGTGCTCCAATTGGAAAACCAAAAGAAATGTAACTAATCATATCTCAAATGTTGTATGTCATTCTGGATAAAGGCATTAGTCCAACAATAAGTAAAAAAAAAAAAAAAATATGAAGTCTTGAAAGAGGTTAAAACAAGATGAGAAAGATCTCACAAAATACAACATGCTTTCCAAACCATATTCTCAATGTTGACTTCTTTTACCTCATTTGAATCTCTTATCTCATTTTTATCTAAAGCTACTTCTAAGGAACTTTAGGAGAAATATTTGTGACAGCTGATGCTTAACTGAAACATAAACGAGAATCTCTTTTAAGTTTCATGAGCCATCAAAGATCAACCTCTGAGAGGTAAAATATGATTTGATGAGCAACAGTAAAATGTGAAAACTTCAAAGCAGGTGAACACTTTTTATAGGCACCGTACTGTAGGTGTGGTGGATTAATACAGAAGGAATATATTAATTACTGTGCACAGGTTAATTAATTCTTTGTATTCACTACAATGATGTATTTCTTTGAAAAACAAAACCTGCATTTACTGATGGAACTCATTATTTTCAGTAACACGTCTTACATTGGATACAAATCCATCATAAAACAACTTATACACACTGAACAGTCTCTCATGTCAACCTAATGTCTACTGCAGGGGTCTTCAACTAAAATTCAACACGGCCCAGTTAGACAAAATTTCCTCAAGCAAAGGTCCAGAACACCATAATGTCTAGTGTGCATTATGATTCATTGCCATATATTTTGAAGTTGTCTCTTTTTGTTTCCCATTTTCCCCACCCTACTTTCTCTTGTTCAGTGGGAGAAGTAAGCTCTACCTTATGCTGCCAGGATTTTTATGTCTGGGTCCGAATGATGTTTATCTGCGATCCTGGAGTGATATTTAGTTTTAATAATGTTAATAGTAGAGAAAGCTGCCTCATATTTGTATGTGGAGCCAAACATAGTCAAGATGTACAGGGCTGCTTTCCTCAGACCTGGGAAAGCTGCCTCCGAGACCATTTGGGACCAGAAGGTGGCAGGGTCAATTCCTCCAAAATGCTCTTTCAGGGCCACATCTGCTTGGAGATTGATCAGTTGCATCTGGAGAGGCCCAGTATTTGCCCACTTCAAGTGCTCTGTGACTTCCTTTGAGAACCCGGTGACATCTGTGATAAGGAATGGGTTCTGAATGAACAGGCTGAAGCTATCAAAACATTTGCTGTAGTTTACCATTAGCTTGTCAACAAAGTCAACAAAAGTAGATCTATCTCTCTCACCCTGAACCTGCCTCTTTACCGAGTCTCTCTGCAGGTCTTCCTTGAACATCTATCTTCAGTTTCCTCTAAAAGGAGCAGACAGGGGTCATCAGGTCACAAACTGAATTGTCCTTACCTTGTAGCTTTAAAGTGATATCATAAATATCCATCTTCTTTTCATCTTCCAAAAAATGAGAAAATTAAGTTGCCTTCCAGCTCTTCAGCTATGCCAAGAAAGCTGCACTTTCCGTTCTGATGGACCAAAGGTGCTCCAACACTTTGCCTTTGCTGAGCTATCTTACATTGTTGTGCAGCAGAAGGTCATCAGCATTTGCATCCACCTCTCTGAGGAATTCCCTGAGCATGCAATGCCGATGAGAAGAAGATGCCCTGAGAAAGTCTGTCATTCTCATCAACGTGCTCATCACTTCTGCACACTCGTCTGACAGGGTGGAGCTCAGCACTGTATTGATGAATTATGGAATGATAAGAGATGAGCCTCAGGATTGTACTCTTTCATTCTTGCCACAACTCCCCTTTCTTTCCCTATCACGACAGGGGCTCCATCTGTGGTTATTGAAACCACATGTTTTGGCTCTATTCCCCTCTTTGCTAACATCATCTTTATAATCAGGTAGATGTCCTCTCCACTTGTACTGGTCTGAAGGGTATCACACATGTGCGCATGGGAGACAGCTAAAGAGCCCGAATGAAGGGTAATTCCACTCTAGATCAGGGGGTGGCAGAGTGTACTGATCCTTTATCTCTTTCCACTGCAGACCAAATATAGGAAATGCTGCCTTGTTCCAATGATGTCACTTCTGATTCCTGGTCCAATGTGTTTCAGCCTCTTCACTCATGCACTCCTTGACAATTTATGAGTCAGTAAAAGGTTGTTTTTATGTTGTTCCAAAATCCATGCAACTTTAAAAGAACATTTGTTGTCACGTGAATGATTGTGTCAGGGTTCTGGTGGATCGATCATATTGGGCTCTTAGATCATGTCATTTCTGTGCCCTCAGTTCGGAACTGAGTGAGTATGATTGCACAATAGATTTGTGCTTTGTCTCGTAGTGATGCTTCACATTGTCACCTTTAATATTAGCTACGGTCTCAGAGCGTATGAGGCAAACTGGTTTTGCACTCGCTGTGGGAAGTATGAACAAATACGAGTCTGTCCATTCCGGATTAAAAGCTCTGTTCTCCTCATTTTAGAGTGTCTGTTTCCCTGACTCACTTGGACATTTGTGTCTCTGTCTTCCCTGTGTTTTTCGGTGTATTTTCACACACAAACGTGCCCAACTCGCAACATTGATCTGAATAAATGATTTGACTGGCTGAATAGTGTCACGTGAAATGAGTTACAATGCACGCGATTAGTCTGTGCATTTCCTATGTACATACATTGACTGTCGTACAGACAAAGAGAAAAGGTTAAAAAAAAAGCAACGTAAATGCAAGAAAAGTTGTGCAGATTTAAATAGAAATGATGTGTCAAAATACTGTATAATAATAGGTCTGGGTCCATATTGAGCAGCTTTTGGGTCCTGTTCCGGACCGGGGTCTGCCTATTGGTGACCTAGGGTCTACTGGATGAAGCTATCAGAAAAACAAACAGGATGTGCAAACTTCATAAAGGTATTTTTAAAATGTTCCACATTTTTAATGTAGAGGTTTTCAGCAGCCTCCTGTGTGATCATCATGAATGCATGCTAGCAGTACACATTTTTTATAATAGTCCAGCTAATCCATTATAAAGTAGCTGCCAGAATGAATTGTTCTAACTTTACATATTATACAAATGATTTATTATCTGTCCGTCAATAAGCCATTAAGGATTGTGAAAATATGCTTTGATTTGCAGAGAACATATTCAACAATTATTTGTACTGTAGCCAACAATGACAACTGAAATGTCACACCTAGATGCCCTTTTATTATTTCCTATTATCGTGGCAAAACCACCAGGGACTACAAGTCTATTTATATTGTTGCTTTTCAGAAGTGAATTATTTTGCATCACTGGCACACACTTAGCTTGTTAATCCAAAATGTATGGCTCACTGCCCCAAAGAGCTATGGGAATGGGTGTCAAATAAATAACACCTCCACAGAAGCTATTTTTATCTTTCTTAAGCTTTATGGATGTGTATTAGACAAATAAATGTTTCGATTTCTAATTTTTCCAATCAGTCATCTACTGAAGATCATTTACTTCAGAAGTCAAATAAATAAGTACAACAGTAGTCAAGCAAGAATGTATAAAGTAAGAAATTAATGCAGTTAAAGAAGATGGAAATCGACCCACTTGTCATTAATTTAAATACAGAGACCCCTACAGATGTTGGAATTACTCTGTGAATCATCCTGCAGTGATTGTTGTCAAAGGCTCATGTAAATAGTACCCATCTGCACTCTGCCTATGTGATTTAGCAAGATGTATTGAAGTGTGATTAACTTTAAAGTAAATGGTGCCCAGACACACCTGTGAGTCAAAGAGCTGTGGGCCATCACTTTGCAGGGACTAATTAATTTATTGTGTTGATGATAGCAGTTGTCAATTGACTGCTTGTCTAGGCAACCCAAAGTATGGATCTAAATAGAGAAAGGGCTTCTTTGCAATAATTAACTGCAATATAGTTTTCCAGGATTTTAAGGATACAGTAACAGCTCTGTTACGTATTAAAGAAGTGATTGTAATTTCTTTTCAGTATGATAGTCACTGTCTTATCTATATTCATTTTTGTAGGTAAGCTAATACATTTTGGAACAATTATAAGAACTTAAAGTGTCAGATATCACTAATTGCCTCTCAGCACTTCTGACAGTAATCTGTATTCACACTTTGGATGTGTGGGCTGCAGATCACAGGTATACAGTATAAAAATTGTTTTGATTATTTCATGTGATTTTTATATATATTTGGGCTCTGAATTCAAAAATTAACACCATTGTTCTCCATCACATAACATTTTTTTAACAAAATACATTAGGTGTTTTAGTAGTTTTAGCAGTATAATTAATTAAACATCAATTTTATTTGAAAGGGACCTTGTTTGAATGTAACATTTTATATAATATTAAAATCTATACGTAAAGACAAACATATATTGTATTCAATAATACGTTTAGTATAGAGTGAGACTTGAGCACGGTCTTGAGTGATAGTACCAGGTAGCAGTATGTGAAGCCCACCCTTTCTTACAATGAGTGGGATAGCAGAGCCGAGAATTGACATTGGGTTCAGAAGGAATGGCCAGCTAGAAAAAAGCTAGAGCTTGGTGCCAAAAACATCATCTGACCAAGCCTGGTTGATCCAGATAAAGTACCGCTACCACTGCTTCACATTAAGCTTGATTTAAGTGCTCTGTCAAAGCCTGTCTTATGTATTTATGATGAAGGTTTCTGGAAACGTCCGAGGTTAATCTGACAGAAAGCATTTTTGCTGGTCCTGATAATAGAAACCTAATTTCCGATGCAGAACTTGCAGGTGTGATGATAGGGCTGTGCAAATATACCGGCATTAGAAAAGTACAGAAAAACCCACATTTTACAATGGTACGGTAACAAAATTTTAGAATTTTTAGTACCGGAAGTAAATGTCAGATTTCCTCTCCAGAAGGTACCAGGGATATTGGGATGTCAGTATGATGGTGAAATACTGCTAAATGATTCATAGGAACACATCAGAAAAAATAGAGAAAATGATGGGCCGCCATACACTACGAAATGAAAAAAACTAGAAAAGTTACATAGGTCAATGACACGTGTTATTTTTTCTTTACAATAGGGGGCTTTGCCCCCTGCTTGCTTTGCTCGCCATACCCTTCCCCCCCCCCGCCAAGCACTACGTGCTGTTGTGAAAAGGGGGGCTGTACGCACCCCAAGGAGAAACGGACACTCCCCCGAAACCCCTCTTAAACGGTGATACAATGGGGAACAAATTCCTTTTTTGTACCTCCTGTTTGCCCGATCAGTTGCTGGCTTGCTGCTGCTGCCGTGCCGTGTGATCTGCACTTTGCTCGCCTACCCCTATACCAACCCAAACACACCCCCATCACCAGCACTACATACTATTGTGAAGAGAGAGTCTGAACGCACCCCAAGGAGACGCAGTCGCTCCTCTGAAACCCCTCTTTAACGGTGATACAATGGGAATCAAATAACAGTTGTTTTTTTTACCTTCTCTTTCCTCGATCAGCTGCTGGCTTGCTGCTGCTCCCGTGCCGCATGATCTGCATTTTGTGCGGCACTTCAAATGTTTTAAAGTCACTGCCTTGTCTCTCTTCTCCCCCAGATATCCTCAAACACTATTCAATCTCTTTTCACTGTTCCGCTATTTCACCGAGTAATATTTTCCAGTTGTTTGTGCTAATGCGATCTTTATTCTACGGCTACGCGCCGTTGTGAAGAGGGAGGTTGAACGCACCTCAAGGAAATGCGTTCGCTCCTCTGAAACCCCTCTTAAATGGTGATACAATGGGAAACAAACAACAGTTATTTTTTACCTCCTCCTTGCTTGATCAGCTGTTGGCTTGCTGCTGCTCCCATGCCGCGTGATCTGCATTTTGTGTGGTGCTTCGAACGTTTTAAAGTCACTGCCTTGTCTCTCTTCTCCCCCAGACATCCTCAAACACTGTTTGATCTCTTTTTGCTGTTCTGTTATTTCACAGAGTAATAGTTTTCATTTGTTTGTGCTAATATGATCTTTACTCTCATTTTTTGAGACTTTCGAATTTTCTTACTTCCTTTATCTCTAACCTGCTCTGCATGTGTATCACAGGACTTGCTTCCAAAGGCTGTAAATATGACGTGACTTTCCCGTCTTGCGGAATGTGAAAGTGCCTCTCTGTCTCTCTTTAAAAGATCTCTCTTCAAAAGATCACGTCTTGTCGCAAGAAAAAAAGTCTTGTCCCAAGTTTTTTTTTAGAATAGAGAGATATATGTTTTATAATATTAGATTGACTAAATATTTTCAGATTAAATTGATTTAGAACACAATTGTATACTTGTATAAACTGTGTCATTTGTTACATTTTAATTATATTTCTTTTTAATTTGTACTTAAACATGAAGTGATGGAAACTTTTTATTGTGTTCCTGAATGTAAATAAAAATAACTATTCACAATTAAATCAAGTGTTTATGAGTTTAATATTGCAAATCTGTGTAATACTTATAACCAATAAACCAGCTACCAAAAATGTATTAGGGTGCAAACAGGAGTAGTAAATATTTGTAAATGCTTTATTTTAAAAATAACAGGCATAAATCCTTGAAAGACAATGTGAAACAAGAAGGCAGTTTATGCTAACAAATCAAAAATACCTTAGATGTGTCTTTTAAACTATAAGAATGTAGACAGTAGAATCGCCAGAAAACTATGGATTCAACAAACCTCTGAGAGTCTGCACATGTTGTGTTAGTTTGCTTATCTTCTTTAACCACCAGAAGTCCTTTTATAGTTGAAATGATGCAGAGACTACAGGATGCACGTGGGCAGAATAATATTTTTGACAGATTATTACAACACACACGCACATCTCTTCAGATTTTTATATTAGCTCACTGATAAGGACTTAAGAGGCAACCATGAGACAGATGGGTCCAGACAGAAAAAGGTCAAAATCGGGAGGTCAAAGATAGCAAACAATTTGGCCAAATGAAGCAGTCAAAAATAACCTGTTCAAAAGTCAAAAATCAGAGGAAATTTTAATCAAAAAAAGATTGTAGCAAGTGATTTCAAAAACTGCCTTGTAAACTGCAGTTCAGATAAGGAATAGATCTCTTGGCTGACCTTTTAAGTTGTCATGTCATCTTTCAAAAACCACAACCTCAAAGGACACGCCCCAAATAACATGGACGGCTACCGTTATGATGAAAAAGAAAATGGCGGGTCTGTGGCTTAACAATAGGTGGTCAACATTAAATAAATAATTGTGCCCCATGAATGTTCAGGCTCCAAGCGAGTGCGGTGGTGCATGAGTGTGTTTCGCTTCATGGTTAATTAGGGAACTGGCTGACTATGCTGTATACATGTGCGGAGGTGGGCGGATCAGTCAGGTATGCCTTAGGGGAAGTAACTCCTCACACCTGTACCTAATTAGACAGCAGAGCATAAAGGAACCTGCATGGGACAGAAGAGAAAAAAAACAAAGAGGCAGAGAAAAAAAGATCCAAAAGAAAAAGAAAAAAGCAGTGATTGAAAAACAGGAGGGAGAAGGGCAGGATCACGAGGCAGCCAGTGTGACAGAAAGGAAGCAGGCAGAAGGACTGGAGCCCCAGAGAAAGAAACTTGTGGCCAGCGGTCAAGAGAGGCCTGAAGGTTCCTCCTTGCTGAGCAGCCAGGGAGCAGGAGCACCCATAATATAAGAGAGGACGCCCCGTGTAAGTCCTGGAAGGCAGTGGGAGTTGAAGAGGTGGAGGCACGAAAGCAATAGGATGGGCGGCACAGACACAAGTCAGGTCTGAATGGTGTCTGCGCCTGTTGGTTGATGTCTGTCTGGGCTGAAACATCCTAATAAGAAAAGCCAGAGAGACGTTGATTTTAAAGGTAAGCACTGGGGAATGATCTGTTTTAGTAGTTTAAAAAAGCACTATACATCTTTGCACCTACCCCTTGCTATGTGTGTGTGTCCTCATTTGCCTGGCTCATACCTTGTGTATGTTATTGGCGGTAGTGGGTTCAAGAGGCTCCTGGTAGCGTGGGGCCGATCCGGACTGTCAAATACAGCCAAACCACATCAAAATAGTAAATAAAACACTATTAAACAAGGAAACCAATATGAGTGTCAGATCTCTGAAACTGGTCCAGAAAAGACTGAAAAAACTAAGAATAGAAACTACAACACATACAGCACACATCCAAGATTAAAGATGCAACCTCGAATCATAGTGTTACAACTAAGGTTTACCCTCCTTTTTGCTGTTGTTTTGAAGTATTTTTTATGTGTTAATATTAATATTGTTATGTTTACTTATTGTTTATTATTAAAGTAATGCACCTTTAAATGTTCTTCAATTCCTTGTGTTCTGTGAGGGGTTCATTTTATTAAGATTTGAATGCACTCCAAAAAGAGAAAGGGCGTAGGGCTTCATAAACGACCAATAAATCAGACTAGGAACTTCACTAGCTTGCCCAGATATAAGCCTCACTAGAGGCAACATGACCCCAAACTCTTTTGGTGGGTTTTGACTTGTCTATACCCCAAAAATAAAGTAAAAGTTTTTAAAATTCAAAAATACCTTAAAATGTTAAAACTGTTTAGAAAATGGAGAGAAAAAAACATAAAAAATTAAATGTGGCTAAGAAGGGCAAGGCCAAAGCAGACTCTTTATAAATAAAGATATTTTAAAGACAAGAAAGAAGCAGAAAATGGATAGAGGCAAAAAGGAGTTGCCTAAAGGGTTTTACAGAGCAAACAAATCCCAAGTGCAATACAAACATAATCCTCAAAAACAGAAGCAAAGTTATGAAAACAGAAAACCCAGTGTTAACAAAATGTACTCTTAGAACATCAATGAGTTACTGAAAGATCTGCTCAGTAACCTCACAATATATAAGGCTGAGTGCGGACCATCAGCCATGAAGTCAGGGTGGCCTCTAGCTGTTCCACCCAAAAAACAGAAAGAACATAATACAGTAATTAAACAAAACATAATCAAAGAAAAACACAATTTAAATAATTCAAAAAGTCACACTGTGGTGGGCTGGCGTCCTGCCCGGGGATTTGTTCCTGCCTTGTGCCCTGTGTTGGCTGGGATTGGCTTCAGCAGACCCCTTTGACCCTGTGTTAGGATATACCGGGTTGGATAATGACTGACTGACTGAATGACAAAAAGTCACATTAAAAAAACATCCAAAATAAACAACATTAGGAGTCAAATAATATTTGAAAATAACAAAACCATTAAATAAACAGAAAATAAACTTAAGCCAGGGCTACAATCCTATTTAAATCACAACATTGATTATCTTTGTACATTTCAATATCACACTGTTTGATTTGTAAATTCAGAAAGTATTCAGACCTCTTCACTTTCTTGTGATGCAGATTTACTTTGAAGTGGACACAATATCCTATTTTACCCTTCTATCTATACTCAATAACCTATAATAACAAACGAAAAATCTGAGAATATGTTCTAAAACGTAGGCTAACACGCAGAGGGGAAGAGCCAATACACACAGCAGGTTTACAGTATTACACAGTACTGTATTTAGGAAACAGTAAACTATAAAACTCAAGTTTATACTGTAAACCTGGGCCTACCTGTAAATTAAAGAAACATTAAGGTTCACTTTCCCTAATGGGAAAGCTACTACAACGGCTTTATGGATTTCCTGCTCTTTTTCTTTATATATTTTACTACAGAGCAACCCCAGCAGTTGACTTCACTGAACAAAACATATCCAATTATTCAACCTTTTCTTTTAGGGTCATACATTTCTTCTGTCTCTTTAGATCATTTTCAGAACTGCTAGAAGCACTAGCACTATGTTTTAGACCCATGATTATATTCTAAGTTTATTGCTCTAAACAAGATTCAAAAGGCCGAGAGAAATGTAAAACAGAACAACTACTACACAAGCAATTGACATGTGTGACTCTGGCTGCTGAGACAAAGTTCTGCAGCTTTTTTGTGAAATTTACATTTACAAAATCTAACTTATTAAAAATAAATGTGTGTTTATGTACGGTAGTAAACAATAAAAATGATTATTATTCCACATATTTTATGTGTTTATGACTTAATACGAGGTGAGACACAAAAATAACCAGATTAGTAAAAAATAAAAATTTATTGATGACTTACAGCATTCTAAACATTGTCACCTTCTATATACTCTCCCACCCGATCTCTACACCGCACTATATGTATCTTCTATTAATGGAAACAGTGCTGAAAGACTTCTTGCTTGAGGCTCTTCAACAGGCTTGCCATTTTTGTCTTCACTTCATCCATTGAAGAAAAATGTGTTCCCTTCAGGTCACTTTTGATTTTCTGGAGCAAATGAAAATCACAGGGAGCTAAATCGGGTGAATAGGGAGGATGATCGAGGACAGGAATGTTATTGTCAGTCAAAAACTGCTTTACGAAAAAAAAATTTTTTCACCCGACATTATCGCGCCAACTCATGTAGAGATTTTTGTGCAAATATTGACTGGGCTATTGACAGGAAATACCTAGCCGGTCAGTGATTTGAAGGCGCGTGTAGAAGGGGATATAGTTCTATGATTCACGTCCGGCTGACCTCCAGACGGTTTTCCAGGAAAACCCCAAGACCAGTCCGGTTATTTTTGTGTCTCCTTTTTAGTTTTGCTTACATCTTCTAGCCTATGAATGTCATCTGCAGTTTTCTGCAGTAGATTTCAAAACTAAAGTAAAGTAATTTCCATTTAATTATTGTTAACAAACCCACAAATAGGATGATTCACAAATTGTATACCCATTAATCACAAGGGCCAAGTGAGTATGATACCTATAGTTTCTAAAAAACAATGTTTTATATAAATACAGTGTTAAATATTCTCTGACTTGGAATTAGAAAAAGAGTACTTATTATATACAAGAGTGTACTGTATGTACTATAAGTTATCACGTATGTGCGTCCAAGTGTCATCTTCTGGGCTCATCTGAGGTATGTGCTACGACTCTGGAACACCAGAGGGTGCTATCGCTAACTCATGTATATCTCTTATTACCCATAACTCCAAGTAGGCACCCACTGAGGGCAAAGGACCATGCCCCTTTGAGTCCGGGAGCTATAAAGGCAAGGTGCTCCTGAGAAGTTGTGCATCATTCAGGAGATGAGTGCACCACCTTACAGAGCTCTTATCCTGTGATAAGACAGCTAAAGCTGTAACAATTTTTAACTCTTTGCTAAAACACACCTATCACTTTCATTTTTGTTTTTTTTTTTTTGTTTCAAGCAAATGGGGTGACCCATTGGGTCCCCAACCTTCCTTTTGACTCCTGTTCTTCCCTCAGTCAATGACAAAACACAGTGTATGCAGTGGCTTGATGGATTATTTCATCTGCAACAGCAGCACACCAACAAATACAGAGGTCTTGGCAATTTTTCATAATGGAAATGTAAGAATCAAATCATAATTATTTTGTTATTTTAAAAAAAGACAATCGTTTTCAAAATTGTCGAAGACTCATTGTCAGGCAGGAATATTAAGAAATTCTAAGAACAAATGTCTGCATCAAGCACCCTGTATGAGAGGTGCACTTGGAAGCTCTTTGTTGCAATTTAACATTGCCAGTAATCTAAAAGAACAATTCAGCAATCAATAAATTACATTAATATTTAACAATGAATTTAAAGTTGGAGTGTCTCGCTCTGCATGAGCCAAATAGCATTGCTTTCTGTGCCAAAGAAGCCAAGCCACAAGACTAGAGAGTGAGAGGAGCATAGCTCTATCACGTTTGGCAGACAGCATAAGCCATGAAGTATTTGTTGATCTAGACGGTCATGTTGGAGGGGAGCCATGGCAAGCAGCTAAGAATATAAAAAATCTCTTAGCTGAGTCTGCAAATCAAATGGCAAGGTGAAAACAGAATAAAGGATCTATCTAAATACCTTTTTTGTGAGTACTATTTACCTTTCAGTGTGTATACATGATAATACTTTCTTTCCTTTATAATGCTCTTTTATGGTATAAACATGGAAAAGGGTCAAAAAGGTTAATTATTTCTGCTGGGAGTCAGGCAGAAATTACTTTTGAAGAGTAATGACAGAGTAAAGTGTACTGATATGGACATCAGAGATGAGCGAAAGTCTGGTATGGACAGAAATGAGCAAGAAACGGCATCAACAAGAGGGGAAGGAAGAAACAAAGTCATAGGACAGACCTAAGGTCATTTGTGTGGGAGATCACTAAGACCAAGAAACCAAATCCACAAGGACTGAAGCTGTGTGAATGAAAACAAAGGAAAGGGATGAGCACTAGTATAGATTGGTGAACAAGAAGAAATGAACGGATTGGAAAATAAAGGTCAAGAGCTAAAAAGAGTACAGAAATTCACACATCTAGGAAGTAAGATCGAGACGAGCACGAAAAGAGAAGAGATTAGCTATGTCATGAGCAGCATTTGTTAATTTATAAAGAGGACTTTGCTGGTGCAGAGATATCAAACTGTGGACATAATTAAGGGTCTGTAATGCACTAGTAGTACTGGTGGCCTTGTATGAAGCTGAAAGCAGGACATTTGGCCGAGCAATTAAGAGAAGATGTGTTTAATTGAAGATACTTGAGATGGATTATGGGAATAAGACAGCCAAGAACAATTAGTAAAAAGGATTTGAGAGGAGAGACTAGTCAGATGGAGCTGAGATTGATATCGAGAATAATAAGATGGGTAGGCCATGTATGACACATGGACGACACAAGGACAGCAAGGAGAGTGGAAAGATGGATTCCAGTAGGAAAGAAAAGAGCAGGGAGGCCAAGAAAGATATGGAGATATAGGAAGCAAGAAAGAGGAGCATGAAGACAAACCCTGGAGGAAGTTTCACAGGATACAGAGAAGTAAAAGAAGCTTTATAACAGTCAGGACACAGTGCTGAAGACAATGGACATGTGGCTAAGTAACTTTACTCAATAATAACGTTGGTAAGACTTTAGACTTAACTTCAACTAATGTTTTGATTAGGGTAATTTAATTTGAAAGTGCAATGGCTTCCGTCTGTTTTTGATTATTCTTTTGAATTCCCCTAGAAGACACTATGAGAATTGTCTTTCAATAAAACCTGCATGGCTGTTTGGATAATTCTCATTTTTAAATTAACATTACAAATGGAAATAAACAAACAAATAAATAAATAAGGACAAAAATAAAAAAAACTTTTTTTGTTTTTTACTGAGTAGTGAGAGATACAGTGAAAAGTGAATAATGATAATAACACAGATAAAATGTTATACTTGTAGATTTTACAGTAGTCAAAGGAATATGTTAGCATTTAGTGCATCTCAGAAAATGAAAATAAAAAATAAATACATAAATGGCATATGTGCTATTTTTATTTCTTAGATTGTGTAAATAAAATTAGATAACTCAGAAAAAAAATCATACTGAAAGTCACAAAACAAACTTGGAATATGATGAAATATAAAGTTAATGTGTGAAAAACCTGTGTTGAAAAATGAGTGTTTCATTTGATAGCATTTGTCATTCTTGGCTGTTTTTTTAGGTCAACGGAAGTGCAAAAATTACCAAAAAAATATTCAATTGGCTTAGATTGCACTTAATTCTAAAATCTCCCAATGTGCCGATGAAAGAATGGTGAATGGTTAGAGACAAAATAGGATTATGGCTGTGTGGTAATGAGGCTGCATAACACAAGCAGGGACAGAGTGAGGCAGACAGAGCTCAGCAGTTTTGCATTGCTTACAGGCAGTCCCAGTTAATGGAATCCACCTTTAGGTAATGCTTTTGGAAAGATAATTCTGAGGGGCATAGTAACAAACATTTACTAGACATAACAGACATTTACATTTATTTGCTTAGCAGTTGCTTTTATCCATTGCAACTTGCAAAAGAGGTCAGCATAATTGAGTAAACATCAGACAAGTGTGAGACAAGGTGTTACAGTGTGCAAGGTTACAAATTGCTCACCACAAATGAAGAGCTCAGAACAAAAGGCAAGCTAATTACAATTCCTAGGCTACAAAACCGAACAGTTAGACAGAACTTTCCCAAACAAGAGAGTCTTCAAATGCTTCTTACATATGCTTTTTGACTCAGAGATTTGAATGGAGGTGGGCAGCTTGCTCCACTAGCTAGTAGCTACACATTAAAAGAATAAGGATTGAGATGTGTTTGCACACAGAGATGGTATCACCAGATGCTGATCATCAGAAGAACTAAGAAGGAACGCAGGAACTCACAAGTGCCTCCAAATATATAGTTCCCGACCCATACTCTTTAGGCAAGCATCAAAGATTTGATAGGGAGCCAATGTAGTGATCTGAAAAGTGAAGTGACATTTGTTTGCCTTGGCTGATTGAATGCCAGACGTGAATTTTGAATCAGCAGCAGCAGCTTGATGACGCATGCTGGTACTGCTGCCAAACGTCACAGGTTTGTGACTGATCACTGGCAGTTACCAAAGTGCAAAATGCAAAACCTGGGATTGATCGTTGTGTGATGCCATGACAATACACTTGGCACAGTCGGCAGGATTTGCACGGTGGATGGTTGGAGTGTTGGCGGTGTGTACAGTACAGTAGGGGTTGAATAAGAGAGAAAGCAGAGCTGAAGTCATCAGGAAGCATTCCGTTTTGCATTGCATACAGCCCGTCTCTGCAAAAACAGTTAACGGAGTTCTCTTTTAGCTAACAATTTAGAGAAGCTGCTTCTGAGGAGCCCATGTTATCCAGACTTCTTGGGTTCGCAGTTGACCTCCAGCAGTTGCCACAGTACAAAACGTGCAACCTGGGCTTGATTGTGGTTTGATTCTACAACAATACAGGATGACTGTACAAAACAGTGTAATATAATTCTGTCATTTTAATGAAGAAGGTGGAGGAATGAAAACCAATAAGCATAAATTACGTGTTCTTGACAAATGAAAAAAGCTTCCTGCTGGTCAATGTGCACAGCACGTCTTAAGAAGGGTTCTGTATTTGAAATTTACTTTTGCTTTTGGCTTAGGTTGGGCATAAACTGTAATGTGGCTTTCAGGAACATATATGTCATCTCCCCATCTCTGCTGGCACATAAAATATTGAAATGTGCATGCTAGAATTGACTCATATGGTTCACATATTATAGTATTTGCTACTGCATGTACATGTTTGCAACTGGCATTCATTTAAAAAACAAATATTTTACTTGCACTGTCCTACTCCAATTTGTGGAGAAGCAAATATTTTTGTACTACATTTGCACAGTATCTATTGAACTTAAAAATGTGAACATTTAAGATTACACAAGTTATAAAAACAGACCAAAAGTAATTACTACCATATATTAATACTGTATATTACTTTCTATAGTTAAATTGTGAGCTTAAGCTTCAAACACTTTTTAAATTTGAAAGTTGGCTTTATTTTCCTTCTTTTTTTAGCGACTCAGAATCAACATACACTTACATATTCTCCATAGGTCTCATGGGCTGGAGGCGGGGGATGTCTGAATCCGACTGGAGGTGGCACACCTCGAGCTCTCGGAGCAGGAATACCACGTGTCCGGGTTGCTGGTAATCGACCAGGTAAGGAGCCTCTGGGGGCTGGAGCTCCACGGGGCACACCTGCTTGGGGTGATGGGACCCCTCCTCGGCCCCTAACAGTAAAAGTATGGCAGTTACTAAGGAGGAATTTTAGGCAAAACAGTCTTTAATTCTAGAGCAAAACAACAGCAGTGTATTTCTTGTATAGCCAAAATCACACAAGGAATGTTTTAATGGGCTTGAACAGGCTATGACAGCCTCCCAGGCTAGACTCTCTAGGAAGACAAGAAAAAACTCCCCAAAAAAACTTGCAGGAAAAAAATGGAAGAAATCTTGGGAAAGGCAATTCAGAGAGAGACCCATATCCTTGTAGGCTGGGTATGCAATAGATCTCAAAAACATGGGGTAAATACAACACACAAATCAAAATAAGCAAAGTGCAAAGGTTCAAAAATAAAAAAGAATAATGTACATATATTTTTAATATTTGTTTTGTTACTGTTTGGAAATTTTCCTTAACTTTTACTAGTGGTGTATTCATTTACCATTTATCCTTTGCAATACCAATCAGAATTAAGGGAAGACAATAAAATGACAGCTTTACCTGGCAAGCCCCGTAGTTCCTCTGCTTCTTGCAACTGGTTTTCCTCTCACAGCTGGTGCTTCCGATTCCTCAGACCCTCCATTTAGATATGTCAGCTCTTGAAGTTGTGCTTGTCTGATTTCATCATTGTAATCCTGCAAACACAGGCACAGAACAGACATTACAGAAAACACCAGTGCAGTCAAATCAGTATTACTGATTAGGCTTCTTGTGTTCTGCATTACTGAATGCAACAGTGTATAGAAGTTAATTGCTTCAAGGATAGCAGGCAATGTAAGGGAATGTGAGGAAATGTTTGGAAAACTATCAATGCTGCTTTAATGAGAAGTAGCACAAGCTTCAGTCCACCAATGGGGTCCAGTATCCCAGGAACACAACCAAGAACTGGTTTTATGGGTGATCCACAGTTAAGAGAATTCTACTAGAGCACAAAATCACAACTAAAATGGGAGACAAAGAAGTCTTTCTTGGTAATACAGAATAAACAACACTTCAGAGAGGTAACTGTATAAACAGATCATTATAAATAGCTATGCGCACTGGTTGGATGTTTGATATGCACTGTATCTTTAAGAGAATTTTCTTTAACTATACTGAGAGGCAAATAGCTGACCACCTCTCCATATACTAATGGTAAGTCCACTGTTTTACTGGGAAGACACATTTCAGTTATTTTTTTCATTCACACACTTTTTCTTCCTTACATATATGAAAACGTGTGTGTGTTTTTTTGTGGAAGGAAACATTACATTTTATTTAAAGATTCTACTTTCATATCTCTCTCTCTATATATAAAATCCAGCATCTGTCGGTCTGTCTGTCCACTTTTCACAAGAGAACTACTTAAAGGATTTAGATTGTTTTTTTTCTATAATTTGCTTGAACATTCCGGTTGATTTTGCGACTTCTCTCATTGTGCTAAGAATCAGAGTTCGCTTGCAGGAGCAATATATTCGTTCTAATCTAAGACAGAGGCTGCGGGTCAACGGGAGGGGAAAGCATGATGTCAGGAGTGGGGAGTTGGGCAGGGGCTTCTTCACTATCCTGTTTCACTACTATGTGGACGGAGCTGCAGGGGATGGCTAGTTACTTCATATTTAAATGAGCAATTGTATTTCTTTTCTATGAAGCACATTCATTGGATTCTGAAAGTATTCAGACCCCTTCACTTTCTGCATGCTTTATTGTGTTGTAGATATAATTTTAAAATATATACATTTCTCACTTTTTTCCAATCAATGTACAATCAATAAGCCATAAAGACTAAATAAAGACTAAACATATTTTCAGAAAGGTTTATAAATTAATTAAAAAACAAAAACTGAAATCTCTTTTTCATAGAAGGATTCAGACCTTTTGCTGTGGCACTCCAAATTGTGGTCAAGTGCATCCTGGAGATGCGTTTAGAACTTGGTTGGAGTCCACCTGTGGCCAGCTAAATACATTTTTTAGAAAGGCACACGTTAGTATATAGAAGGTCCAACAATTAACACTGCATGCCAGGAGAAAAATCGAGTCATGAAGTCCAAGGGACTCTCTGTAGACCTCCATGATTAAATTGTGTTGAGGCGCAGATCAGAAAAAAGCTTTGAGAGTTCCCAGGAGCACAGATGCCTCAATAATTGTTAGAAGGAAGAAGTTTGGAACCACCAGGACTATAACTAGAGTTGGCTGTCAGGCTAAACTGAGTAGCCATCCTAGAAGTGCTATATTCAGGAAGGTTAACAAGAACCCAATGGTCACTCTAATGGAGCTTCTGGTTGAGATAGGTGAACCCATCAGAAGGACAACCATCTCAGCAGCACTCCATCAATCAGGCATTTATGGTAGAGTGGCCAGCCTACTTGGATCCTGCCACACAGAATTTAAAGGACTCTGAGAGCATGAGAAAAAACATTTTCTCGTCTGATGAGACAAAGACGGAACTCTTTGAGAAGAACACCAAACATTATATCAAGTGAAGACCAGGTACTGTTCATCGTCAACCTAATAATATTCCTACAAGGAAGCATGGTGGTGACAGAACCACCTTTCAGCAGCAGATACAGAGAGACTGGTAAGAATTTAGGAAAATATGAATGCTGCCAAATACTGAGAGATCATTGAAGAAATCCTGCTCCAGAGTGCATGTGACCTAAAACTGGGATGACAGCTCACCTTGTAACACTGCAATGACCTTAAGAACAGTTGCTTTAGTTATTGGTCACCGCAGTCGGGATGTGTGTGCTCACAAGTCATCGTTTTATTTAATGAAATCAAAATTGCTCCACTCTGACGTCGGTGTTGATTCTCTTAGGGGTACCCAAACCCCCTGCTACGACTATCAGCGGCGATTCTCCAAGGGCCACTGATTCAACTTCTAGCACGACAAAGACCCAAAGCTTACAGCCAAGACAATGGTAGAGTGAGATGAGGGAAAATCTCTGACTGTTCTTGAATGGCCCAGACAAAGTCCAGACTTTAACCCCATAACACATTTGTGGTCAGACCTGAAGATGGCAGTTTACAGATGTTTCCTATTTAGTCTAACGGATCTTGAGAGAATCTGTCAGGAAGAATGGGATAAATTGCTCAAATTCATGAGTGCAAAGCTTGTAGTGACAAACCCAAGAAAACTCAAAGCTGTAATTGCTGTCAAAGGAGTACTGAATCTAGGGTCTAAATGATTACATGACTAAGCGATTTCAATTTCTGATTGTTAATAATTTTTCAGAACTTTCTGAAATGGTTATTGATTGTAGATTGATTTACAAAATAACAAATGTATCCATTTAAAATTAAAATTCACAACTCGATAAAGTGAGCAGAAAGTGAGGGGGGCTGAATTGTCTGTACATGTTGTTTATATTGTACTTCTCAGTCTGTGTATTTGATATTGAATAGTAAAGTGGCTAAGGTAACAGACCTTAAACACAAAAGATGAACATTTAAATCTTACCATCTGACTCTCGACAAGCCACTTAGACTCCATGTGCATTAGATGTAAAAATATCTGTAAACAGTTGTAATGCGTCCTGATCACACAAGTTGCCTTAGATAAAGGTGTCAGGCAAAAATATAATAAAATGATAAATATCCTAGTCTGCACTGCCTTGTGATGGTGTCTTCTATTCATAGCACGATTTCATTAAATACCAATTGATCAATTGATACCCAGCACATTTTACTTCATTTTAATGGTTAACATGAGGTAACATCTTCATTGCAGACTTTTCGCTTTTTCACCTTTAAGGCTGGGCTGAGTAAGTTGGAAGAGACTCTCAAGGGCATGTGTGATCCTATTCATAATTAAGATCAATTTTGATTAATCTTTAAGGCACATTTAATCATCATAAAGCGCACAACAACTCACACACAGATTTATCTCCTGCATTGACGTGGCTGGACAGAAGATTAAAAATAACGGCTGTAGGAGAGGGCACTGAATTACTGACCTGGAAAATAGCTTTGGCATGTACGACATATTTTATGAGCAGTAAAACATGACATAACAACAGGATTGGGCCTTCTTCTCACACCCGCAATGTATGTTATTTTTGGCACTTTAATTTCCAGTAATTTAAAATAAAAATGTGTTTTTATGTGAATTTTCTTACAGGAATCAGGAATTTTTTTATTTCGTCCAGAGCATGTCCCATTCTGGCATAAGCTTCAGCAGGAGGAGCAAAGACTTCAATGAGAACATGGAGGTCTTCATTGAGATGCTGGTATTTAGCTTCACCGCTTTTCCGGAGTTCTTCCTCCTACAAAAGAAGACAGATATTAACTGAAAACATATGCATTGTAAAATAACACTGCACTTCAAAATACATTATATTGAACTTTTTTCTTCTGTACACTCCCATAAATCCGAGCCTACTGTGTGTTGAAGATAACAGCCATCAATAAACATGATAGCTGCTGATAACACACTTTAAGGCATATGAATGAGATAAGAGTGTTGTGCCTCTTTGTAAAATCAAGCCCCTTTTTTATATTTGTTCAAAATAAAGAAATCTGTTCATCATTATCACTTCTGGGATTGAAGCAAAACATCCAGAGCTGTGCAATCAAGCACACTTAAAATTGCAGAGCGACAACAAAGCCAAAAACATGTTTCGAGTGGTGAAGGTTAGCCTTAGATGTTCTTTTAAAAATGAAGCTACAGTAACAGGGCAAACTCAAAATGAAAATATCAGTAAAATCAAGCCTATTTATTTATGATACATAGTGCAGATAGTAGCAGGGTACTTTTTCCAAGGTGTGCCTAGTTGGAAAATCAGTATCAGAAGGACGTGCAGAATCAGAAGATCCCCTCCAATGACAACTGTGCAAAGCCAGAAGCACCTAAAAAGACTTCAACATTTTTTATTGTATTTTGCTTAACATATGCAAGTTAAAATGACACTGTGGATACTGAACAGATATGTTATTAGATTTTTATTATTTATTTGTAGAACACAGATACTAGAGATTTTTACCGAATCTGCTAAATTTTCTTAGAGGAAACAGGAATACGTATATACAATACTGTATTATTTATTATTAAAACTTTTAGATGGAAATTTGGCTTTTTACAGAAGCTCTTTAAATAAATACAGAAATAGAAAAAAAAAAATATATGTGTGTGTATATATATATATATATATATATATATATATATATATATATATACAGTGGAACCTCGGTTCACGAACGTCCCGGTTCACGTACAACTCGGTTCACGACCAAAAAACTCGCCAAACTTTTGCCTCGGTTCACAACCACACACTCGGTATACGAACAAGCCAGTTTCCCTTGCCTGAGCGCAAGAGCACGTGCTTGCTGGGGAGGGGGAGGAGGAGATTGCTGCAGTGTTTGCTGAACAAGCCAGTTTCCCTCGTCTGAGCGCAAGAGCACGTGCCTGCTGGGGAGGGGGAGGAGGAGGTTGCTGCACGTGTTTGCCTGTAAGCAGCCTGAGAGAGAAACAGAGCTGCCTGGCTTTTTCATTTAAGCAAAGCCGCTCCTTGTTTTCAATAAGACGTGCACTCTCTTTGTGCTCTACAGTATTTCGTGTGCTTTTGCAGTTAACTATGGCTTCTAAGCAAGTCAAGAGAGGTCAAAAGAAAGTTTTGAAGAAAATTGAAATCGAAGTAAAGAAAGAAATTAC
>JANRMT010062841.1:25414829-25482876 GCA_026402145.1 Polypterus bichir lapradei | reverse complement strand
TATCTATCTATCTATCTATCTATCTATCTATCTATCTATCTATCTATCTATCTATTATCAGTTGAAAATCATTGGTAAATTTGCAAATTCACCCATCTTAAAATGAAGAAACATTCTGTGCAACCTCAACTAGGAATTAGTTTACTGTTTCAGTTTTACCTTGAGAAAATTTGCTTGAACTTTCTGATCGCCGAATGGATGTCCAGTGACAGTGAGTCAGACGCCAGGCAGAGTGCGCACAGAGCAGCACCCATCTCCTGCTGTTTTAAATAAGTTTATTAATAGAGTACAAAAAAGTCACTTCTCTGTAAGTAAATGGAATGAGAAAGCAATTATGTAAGAATATATAAAGCTGAATTGATTAAGCAATATTATCTGCAGATTATTATTATAAATAACCAATGTTATCAACCTGCAGCTAAATGTAGTTTAAACTAATTAATAACATGGGAAAGGTGCAGCTGCCCTAACTGATATAAACAGGTTTAAAAATGGACAGTAGCGTCAGGAAGGGAAGCTGCAGTGGCTTAAGCCCCAGATCTTTCCCACACAATTGTGGCAAGCTCATGATTTTCTTGCATATAATGTACCATTCACATTCCTGTTTTACAATAAATCAGTTTGTTTCCAATTTCTTACTTAATTAATTATTTCGAATTACTGTGTTTTAACTGATATTAAAAGCTAGATGGGAAACTTATTTGAGTTACTTTTCTCCTTTCATAGAGTAATATTAACGCTTAGTATTGGTCATTTGGTATTAATAGATATATTTTTCAAATGCTAATTATCGGTTACTACCATATTGAGTGTCTTTCAAAAAATGTTCAAAAACCCTCCACCACTAACACACATCAGTGGATTCCATTTTCACATCACTTGAACTGCAATCTGCCATATATGAAAGCCATTGAACCACAACAAGCCTATTTGTGCTCCTTTTTTTGCCCCATTGTAAAGTGTTGTTTAAAGGCACGTAACTAATTTAGTCTACTAACACATGCAATTGCACTCTATTATCATTACTTTTGAACAGGACTCATTGTTACAAGACTATTTAATAAACACAAATGTAGTAACTGACTCTTGGAAGAAGTAAAAAATAAATCTGAAATGCTCCAAATTTCTAGTCGCTGAACGCACCTGAATGTTATGCCATGCGTACATTGTCTAACATGTTAGATTATATTAATTAGCAATGGCAAAATTGCACTGTGTAAATATGGAGATTGTGCGTGTTTATGTGAATTTGTGAGTGAGAGTAGTCTCTGTGATAGCCCAGAGTCCTGCTCACTCCTGTTTTCAGCCTTTTGCCCAATCCTAGTGAGACAGCCTTTGGCCCCCACAACCCTGAAATGGTTGTGGCCTACAGTTTCTAAGCAGTCCTCAGTCGCATCTGAATGTAACACCATGCACACATTTTCTATCTTGTTTCATTTGGGAGAGTATCTAAATGTGGCATATGTAGTTAATACTAACTTCTCGTGTAAAACACAATGCAAATCACAAAGACAAGTTTTGCTCAAAGCATAAATTCACTGTCTCTTTAAAATTTAAATTATCAGATTGTCTCCACTTCCTCATCTAGTGGCTAAGATGTATGCTGCTATAGGGAGCAGATGAAAAGAAATCAAGTTTTCAGGTCCTACTGTGAGGTTCTGAAGATGTTACTGGCACATACAATGAATATTTTCAGACCCAGCTATATATTTTGCACAATATTATTTATGCTTAGCTTTTTTCACACCATCTATTTTGCTTATAAGTATTTAATAATGATTACACACTGCAACTTCTTAATTTGTAGAAATATTTCATAGTATTTGGAAATGTGTAAATATATTGCACAGTTGGGTGCTTAAAATGTTTTCACATGACTGCTTCAGCAACATTTGATGTTATATTTTTATTTTTATTATCTGTATTTCAACTCAGCAGACATAGTGAAGCAGTAGTTGATGCTGCTGCCTCGCAGCTCACAGCCCCGTGTTTGCACATTCTCCTATGTCTGTGTGGATTTTGCCCTTACATCCCTAAAGAGGTGCAGGTTAGGTTAGAGACTTTAAACCTTATAGCAATAAAAACAGAGTGTGTATATGAGTGTGACTCACACCCCATCCAGCACTGGTTCCTGACAGGACCTCAAACAGAATAAGCAAGTAAAAAAATAATGGGTAGTTAGTAAAACTTAATCTTGTTAATGCTTCTCAAAGATAGGTAATACAAAATAAAAATGGCACCACAGAATTCTCATAAAAGATCTTGAAATTTATTTGCTGTACCACTTTTGGGAATGCATGGTGAAAATATAAAGCTCCTTGTAAGCTGTGGTTTAAAAAAAAATGTCACTTTTCACTTTTACATTTGTAAAGTTAAGAGTGGCTAAAGCAGCTTAATTATGACAATTAATTTACTTTAAACTTTAAAATACAAGTTAGATGTTATTACAGTATTCTTTATAAACTTACATCATTAAAGCGGACATTGCTGTGCTGTTTACATTACTGTTAACAGGAGTTCAACTAATTTTCATTATTGTAAGAAGTGTATATCTTGTATAATAAAGATGTTATACTTTTTAGAATTGATAAAACAGAGAAAAAGTAACAAGAAAAACAATTCAGTTGCAAATCTGATACAAGAAAACCAGCAATTCTTGATAATTCAGAGTGGTTCTGTGGATGTGGTCAATGAGTATTATATTTGCTAAAATGGGCAAAATGCTTAATTATTAACTATTTCAATTTTGTAAACTGTTGTTATGTTCATGAATGCTTACTTTGTGATATTTGTCCTTCCTGAGCCGCCTTACAGTGGGGCGTTCCCAATGTAAGTAATGTAGCTGCCACAAATACATACATTGAAGTTTATCCCGCCTGTTTAAGCCTATGGCAGCATAGCCGGTAAGTTTATATTTATAAAATGTTACCGTTCTGTACTGCTACTTGTAGTTTAAAGCTGTTACCAAACTGTTTTGTTATTTGCGTGCTGAATATTATGTTTCTTTACTTGTAGTTTCACACCTACTCTTTGTTAATGAAGTGAGGATTTGTACACCTCGTGTCAAGCTAGTCTCTGAGTCGTCATATTGATAAAGGGAGAAGTTTAGCTGCTTGAATATCTATTACAACGTAATAGTGAGATCAGAACAACAGGACTGTGCCCACACTATCCTAGAGGTCATTTTGTGGCACTAGACAGCAGCTCTGAAGGAATGGTCCGATAGTCTGCTCTTCCGATACCTGTTGGAGGAGCCAGACTATCACTTGTTTTTTGCCAAAATGTATACAGTACTTTCATACAGTTTTTCTGTTGGTAGTTGTACATATACTATTTTATTTCCTATGTATTTCAGCATAGTTTTTACTCCATTTTATTTGTTTGTTTTGCAGTCTGTTGGTCATTATACTCTCTAGTGGTTTGTTTAAATAGGCAGGTGCTCATACTGACTGCACAGAATCAGGGAGAAGTAAGCTCTTCTGAGCTCAACATACTTCTGTTGTCTAGCTTATTTTTCAGGGTAATGGTTGGGCCTGATAGGGCTTTTTGAAACATACGTTGTTTTCTACAATTTGTCTCCCTTTTCCTGCTAAATAACAATAATAATAATAATTAGCCATGAGCTAATTGTGAACACAATAACATTACTATTGGGTGAGACTGTTCACTGCAGTTGTTAAATTATACCCCCAAAATGTAATAGAAGCCATCTGAATGTTATGCTAGTAAAACTAGCAAACGAGTTTTTGAGATGCAATTAAAAGAAGAGACATAGTAGGAAGCCAAAAGAGGTTAATACTTGAAAGACAGCCGCACAGTTACCAAAACAACAATTTGAGACAAAAATTTAAATAAAAAGAACTGGCACAAATAAAAAAAAACTGGAGAATCAAAGAAAATAACTTGTTTAGTAAACAAAGATGTGTGTTTGAAATCCTTTAGCTTGGATGAGGAAGAAATCCTTTGGGCAACCTTTCAACCCATTGCGGAGGAAGGCTTCACACCGATACTGCACCACAATTCTACCCAAACTTGAAACCCTTGAATGTGAAAAAATCTACTCTATATTTTATTATGTACCTCAATTTTATTGTATAAAAATGTGTATGTTACTCTGAAGTTACCAGTTTGAAGCAAAACAAATGTTAAATAAACCAGATTGTTTCACTCCACTTAGAAAACTGTACTACCTGTAGAACGCACTGTACTGTACATGTAGTAAATTGCGCTATTCCCATGAAATATTTTTAGACTTAATTCTGTACAAGATAACCTCATATGCAAAAATGAAAATGGCTCAGCAGCCATATCATAAGAAATCATTCCTTGGAAATACATTAAGCAATAATTATTAATTATGTTTTCAAGTCTGCCTAATCAATATGTGCAGTATAAGCTGAATTAAGTGACAAATATTGATATACATTTTGGTACATAACAACACATTAAAAAAAGAAGTAAAATCAAAACATTTGAAAGCAACTTCGAAAATTTCTTCAATAAAAAATATTTGTAGAATAAGCGTAAATCCTTTTTCATTAACACAGTAACATAGTTTCTGTTTCATATTGATGCTGCAGAAAAATGTATTCAAAAAATGTTTAAAGAGTAAAAATAGCACTAAAACAGACAGCTAGGGCTCCATACTTTAACAATAAGTATAAAGAAATGAGAACTGTGGCATGTTTGAATATCAAAATATTTTGCATCTTTAGATTTGACTATTTATAATTTATTCTGACAGTTGATGACACCCACTATGCAAACAGTACATCTCAATATCACAATAGTAAGCTTTCACTGACATACAAAATACTGTACAGTGTTATTTTACAGTATTCTCTAGCAGAAAAAAGACACAGTTCATTTAAACAATTTAATTTTAAACAAAGCTTACTGTATATATCAAAATGCAACTACCCCTTCAGCTCCTGAGAGGAATAAGATGTTCTGTATTAGGATGATTCCAAATAGACATCATTTTCCCCAACCACAAATTCTAATTGCTCTAACAGGAATTCACAGATATTTCCAAGTACAATGTCACCTATCCATGTCCTTAGATAACTTTAAGGGTTCAAATACAGCTGGAAATAATTTCAAAAGTAATTTATCACTACAGGAATATATAGCATATCATTGATAATCAATGCTTATTTAACACTAAAAGATGTGCTTTGTTGAAGGATAGAAAATATGCTATTCTTGGCAAGAAAAATAGTGCCTCCACTTTTAAATGTTCTGTTCACACTTCCGATTTGTGTTTTTGCTAGTCAAGTCAGGATAGTGCAAGTCAGTAATGAGCTGCTAAAAGTTTAGTACTATTTGCTGCTTTGAAGGCTGCCATAATAATCTGAAAAATAGATCTTGTACCTGGAATGCTTTGAGAAGAAGGCATTATACCAGTCATAATGCAGTGTACCTCTTGATCTTCATCCATCGCTGATGAATTAGAGCATTAGAAATGTGACCAGAACAAGCCATTCAGCTCAACAAGCTAGTCGATCCCATTCATCCAGATTGTACAAAATAAAACCAAGTTAAGGTCACTAAAAGTCCAGGGGCCTCATGTATAAACGGTGTGTAAACACAAAAATGTTGTGTACACCCATTTCCGCATTCACATCATGATGTATAAAAATATTTTCTTGGCAGCCTGCCCCCTTGCGTATATAACGGTTCTGCTCAGTTTTGAACACTGGTGGCACCCTGTGTCAAAGCAGTGCTACTGTTTCTGTGTGGTCTCCCTTTTTACAAATTCACATCAGTGACATGGGATTTATCAAATACACCAAAATTAATTGCATATTGTTTACAAATTGAATTTACTTGATTGTAGTCATTCTGTAACAATATTACAGTGCACGGAATGAATAATCTACTCTAAATATCATAGCTGCTTTAGCGTTGTTACTCTCAGTGCACCACTCAAGAGTATTTTGACCCATTCTATCTGTATGTGGTATCACAGCTGCACAGCAGCTGATCGGAAAGCTTTATGGTGGGTTGGGTCGAGAGCATAGAGGATTATTGGGATACAATTTCCAGCCCTGGAGGACATTTATAGCTCACGCTGCCTCAGGAAAGCCACCACCATCTGCATGGATTCCACTCAGCCATGCCACAGTATATTTGAACTTCTCCATTCAGACAAAAACTTCAGAGCTTGCCTGCACAGACCTCAAGGCTTAGAAACAGTTTCATCCCACGAGCTATACATGCACTCAATCAGTCCATCAAGTGCTCCTGGTAGAACTGCTTGTGCTTATAATTACAATGACCTCACTGTAAACTTGCAATACAACTGTAACAACCTGAGCCACGTTATGAACCATTTGCACTATCTTTACTGTATGTCCATGTTTATTGCATTTATGCTTTCATATTGTATATTTTTCACTGTTTTTAATTGTATTATTGTTATTTTATCATTTAAGAAAGGAAAATACGTTTATGGAGGATATGCATATTGACTCTCATTGAACCATACAATGACAATAAAGGAATTCAGTTCAATTCAATAGAATAGAGTGTGTATTTACAAATGATGATGACTGGCTTCTAAGTTGATTTAGATTTCCAAGAGCTATCCTCTTGTAGCTGTGTGCTGTTAGAATACTAGGATATACATTTGATATAATTTTTTTGATTAAATCCATTAAAGTATGTATACTACATTTTACAGATAAAATTGTTAACTGCATTTAAATAATGTAAACTGTCAATAAACACATGAGGGTGCAGTGGCGCAGCACACAGGAATTGTTCCTGCTTTGTGCTTGATGCTTGCTGGGACCGGCCCGAATATGACCCTGGATGGATGGAATAATCAAACATGCATAACGAAGATTTTTCAACATTCCGTAAAAGTTTTGAAGATAGTTTTGCATTTATTACAGAGCTGATTGTGTGGCAATTGCTTACGTGCAGAAAGACAATGGAAGAACAGGAATTAGGGGTTGGTACGTTTGACAGAGACAGTACTGCTGCATTATTCCATTCATTGTTGTGCATGTCCCAGCAAGCATCTTGTGGGAAGCAGGAACAATCCCTGTATGGGGGATGTATGAATTCTGTGTGGCGATTACTCTGCGTGCTCTTGTCTACAAAAATAAAAGCCAATTTAAGAAGCACATAGTGATTCAACATGTAGAACACATAACATTACACACAAGGATTTGAGAAACTCCAGAAAATTAAACCGATTTTAAGATGAAGTTTACAACATTCTACTTTAATGACATAATAAACTACTACATTTCAACCTTTTTATTTCTTCCCTGTGTTCCTAATTTTTTTTTCTTTTCTGTGTGCCCTAATACGCTTCCATATGACACTCTGATGGTGGGCTACAACTTACCTTTCACCTCGACTTTGACATCTTACTGTGCAAATTTCTGAACTTGAACTTTTGCGTGCCATTCCATCAATTCCCTTTTGTTGTTCATACACTGCCTAAGCCACCAAAAGTGCATTTTTCCTTTTCTCTGCTTCACTGAGTAGGACCTCCGTCTCACATTTTGCTGAAGTTTTTTTTTTCCCTGTGCTTTTGCCATTGCCTTCACAAAACACTGAATGTAAGGGGCTATTTATATTGATTAACATATTCAAAGGGACTTAATCCTGGGAGGAGACAGGGTCGGGCGGCAGGTGCGTGCACATGCGTTACATTTCACATGGACCAGTATTTATAGAGTGGAAGTGCGTGTAAGTTGATTTACACACGGTTTTGTGATTCTGAATTTTTTTGTGCGTACGCACATTTCCACTTTTGTCCGTTTGCCATGTTTTACTATGAAATCTACGCACGCCGTTATACAAAATGCCCCTGGTCTCCACCACACTAGTTGGTAATTTATTCCTATGGTTACTAGCCATGAATTAACCTAGTTGCTCTTCCCTGATATTTCTGTACTGCTATGTTGTTTTTTTTTATATGGAGACCAAAACTGACCATAGTACTCTAGGAGAGGCCTCACTAGTGTGTTACAAAGCTTAAACATAACCTCCTTTAACTTATAACCTAACACTATATTAGCTTTCTTGATCACTGCTGTACTTTGTTCTGCTGTAGACTGTGATGAGCTCATAAAATGTACTTTCAAGTTTCAGACCTCCCATTGTGTATTCAAATCTAGCATTTTAACTTCCTCTGCGTAATACTTTACATTTACTTATATTAAATTTAATTTCCAATAAATCTGCCCAAGCCTACTGTATATGCTGCCCAAATCCCCCTGCAACAATTTAGCTACTTCTACATTGTCTGGCCTTCCACCTAGTTTGGTATTATCTGCAAACTTATCCAACTTACTGATTATATTCTTATGAATAGAGTTTATGCATATTAAAAACAGTAGAGGCCTCAGCAGTAAGTCCTGAGGGGCAGAACTTTTAACATCAACTAATTATGAAAACATTCCCCATACCATAACCCTTTGCTTCCAGTGCTTGAGACAATTTTGTACCAACCTGCTGACTGTGCCCCAAATTCCCACTTCTTTAAGACTGATCACTAACCTTTCATGTGGTGCTTTATTATTAGCCTTCTGAAAATCAAAATAAAATAATGTCACCTGCCTGAACATATTCATTTGTTCTTTTGACAGTTGATTTCTCCTGCTGAAGGCACTAAATGTGCAAAAGCCACCAAAGAAACCTTCTATGAGTCTTTTCAGTTCACGGAGAAGAAGCTAACAAATGACCACCTCTACCCAGAAAAGTAGCTTGGATATGATGTGTTAAAGTAGTGCAGAGTTCTACTGTGGAAAACAAAAGGTGTGCAGAGACGCACTGCTTCAATGGCTAACCAGCAGAAAGCTGGCCACACAATGGTTATTAATACCACTACCACATACTGTAGCTCTGTGCTTAAATCATGAAATGTGCAGTTTGAATATTCTTTGTGTTATTCTGGGTTCTTTCTTAAATAAAAGTTGTGTGATTCCAAATTGAATTTGCTGCTTATTCAATTTAGGAAGTTCATAGTCAATATACTTTCCTGGGCAGTAGCATCACTGGGAGACTCACCGTTTATGTAACATTTAAATTTGTATTGCTTTATAATGGTAGATGATAATGCCTGAAGGGAACACAATGATCCAATACAAATCTAGACAAACCAGGCACTAATATGACTGATGTAAATGCATATAGTAGCTGGGTCACACAAAAATAACACACACAGAATAATCAGCTAGCATCTGTGCATGTGTTACTGACCTGGCAACCTAAATGAAGGTCACCATCTCCAGCTCAACTTGGAAAAGATGTACAGTACCTTTTTGTTGTCCCAGCTAATCCATCAGTTCAGCAGCCCATCTCCTTTCAGCTGGGCTCATTATCACTAACACCCATCAAGTACATACACAACATTAGAGTGTTGATCAATGACCATGCCCTTAACTGACCATGTTGAAACAATCTCTCTCAGGCTTGCAGATCACAGCA
This sequence comes from Polypterus bichir lapradei, assembly GCA_026402145.1. NCBI lineage: Eukaryota > Metazoa > Chordata > Cladistia > Polypteriformes > Polypteridae > Polypterus > Polypterus bichir. The sequence continues at coordinate 25,473,426 of JANRMT010062841.1, read as the reverse complement.
ACTATTAAATTAGATCATTAGCAACATTATTTACAAAAACACAGTACAAATGAATTAAAATTAAATATGAAGAATCAAAATAAAAACAAAAACAATAAATGTTAAAGCAATATTGACGGATTAACTAAGCAAAACAAAATGAGAACACCACTATGTGGAATTAAAGTATGACAGGACATGACTGCACCTTTGAAAGTCACTTCTCAAAAAGTAGGGCATCCTTTCACAATGATGAAGATCAGGCAGAATAGTAGGAGAGGGAGCGCACAACGATTATTTTTTTCCTTAAAATGTAACACACAAAAAGAGAATGTTTAAAAAACAATGAAGATTAATCATTTTATGTACTACAGTGGCTTACCTTATAAATCATCATTAAATTTTGGTGAAGTATGTACTTAAACAACATGAGTTTATTCAAGATATATGCTACCACAATATATTTTCCTTAAGTATCTGATTTTAAGACCTTAGCATCTCTGAATGCTTGAAAAAAACTTTGACAGATCTTACTGTATTAAACAAATCTCAGCTTAAACCCAATATATGTATTTGGAATGAACTATTATATCTCAGAAACCTCTGTTTTATATAAACAATATACAGTAAATTCTTGCTATTTCACATCAGAACGTAGTAACAAATTATGCTGTTTTGTTATCGCTATCGCTTTTTGCAACTGCTACTGAACCTGTGGCTCTCAGTCTTAAGAAGTGGAGATAAGGGTGATCGAAAGGGAAGGTCTTGAACAACATGTAACTCTCTGAGCTGATGACACAATGCGCTTTATCATGAATCCATACTCCATATTCATTTTAAATATAATGAACACTTTTTTGGGATCTATCTGCTCATGAATAAAAATGGTACGTTTTCCATTGTATTGTCTTGAAAATCAAACTAAACTAGATCACTTTTTATTTGTCTTATAGTGTTAACTAGGGGGCTTACCCCCTGCTCACTTCGCTCGCCAACCCCCGAGGCCTGCACTACGCACCAGCCACTTTGGGTCTCTGCCGCTCGCGTTGTGAAGAGGGCAGCTGAATGCACCCCAAGGAGACGCGGTTGCTCCTCTGAAACCCCCTCTTAAACGGTGTTACAATGGGAAACAAATGCAGTTTTTTTACCTCCTCTTTGCTCAATCAGCTGCTGGATTGCTGCTGCAGCCGTGCCACGTAATCTGCACCTAGCAAAGTGCTTTGGGCATTTAAAAGCCTGTACAGCAGCTGTCTTTATCATCTACTCTTTGTCTTTTATTTCGGGTCCCAGGCGTGGTTAAATCTGTTGGCACAAAGTCTCGTCTCACAGGACGTGAGTTCTTGATAGTTTAGTTTACAATTTTAAAACCAGAATAAGAATCTGAAAATCTAACAACATCACATTAAAATTTGATAAATTCTGAAAAGAATGATACCAAACATATATATTTAGGTTTTAAAATAAGCCTGATTTAAAGCGTGACAAAAAAGTCACATAAAAACGTCACATAAAATCGTTGCACTTTCAGGCTTAGGATTTTCTTATATACTGAGTAAATTGTAGCAGAAAATGTAATACATTAATATTTAATTTCTGCAAGGTGATGGAAAGCATCAAACAAGATGCTCACATATGGTGATCTCTTCATCTTACTTTTGCAGGAAAAAATAATATTGTTCAAATATATATTCTTTGAAAGAATTTATTTCTTTTACAGAGTATCCTTATATATTATCAAATCCTCCTTTAAAAATTAACATGCAATTGTAATGCAAATGCAATGCAAAACTGGCATATTAAAATTATACAATGATCTAAAACTGAGGGTGGCATGGCATTACCTAACTTTCAGTTTTTCAGTTTGTGTTAGAGACTTTGGAAGGAATCAGAAGGCAACAATACTGCACTTGTTAGTCATGGAAGACTTAAGGTTGTGTACAAGGCAGAAACATTGCCAAAAATAAGCATCATTATTTATACTGGAATTAAGGCTAGCTAAAAATAAAGAGGAGATCAGAACTATTTTTATTTTGAAATCCACCCAAAGATAAAATCAAGCAAAGAGGTTATACCAGATACAACATAAAAAACCTTGTGCTATCCTACAATACCTCATCCTACAGAACTGGAACAATCCTAGCCCATCATCTGTAACTTAGGAAAGTAATGTTTTATATTATTTAAAACTGGAAAAAAAAGGAATCTTTGATAGATGGAGTAAGGTGTATCATAGCTGACGATCCACCTGTGATTGAAGTGCAGTTCACAATTACGTAATAATAATAATGATAATAATAATACTTTACATTTATATAGCACTTTTATCACTGCTCATAGTGCTTTATATAGTGAGTGGGGAGCCACTTCACCCTCCCCCAATGAGTAGAACCCACCTGGATGGTGTGACGGCAGCCATTTTGTGCCAGTACACTTACCACACATTAGCTATTAGGTGAGGAAGAGGTGAGAGAAATAGCTAGTTCGAGACAGGGGGTGATTAGGGGTCCAGCCATGGTGTGCAAATTAACTAGGACATCGGGGTGCACTTGACTCTTTACGAAAGATGTCTATGGATCTTTCATGACCACAGAGAGTCAGGACCTCAGTTTTCCATCACATCTGAAGGATTGCATCATTTTTTCAGCACAGTGTACCTGTCACTGCACTGGAGCATTGGGATCCACACACAGACCACAGGTTAAGTGCCCCCATTGGTCTCTCCAACGCCTTTTCCAGCAGAAACCCCAGATTGTCTCCCATCAAAGTACTGGCTGGGTCCACAGATGCTTTGCTTTAGGTTGGATTACCTGCTCTGAAGTACATGTGGATATGAAAAAGCCCTCCATCCTACCAGCAGATGTCAAAAGTGTAGACTGGTGCTCACAATCAACATTTATTTCTGTAGCACATTTTCATGCACAGAAAGTGCTCAAAGTGCATTACAAGATATCAAAGAAAAGAAAACCAAGGGTACAGTTCTTAATTGTCACACAATATCGAAGCTTGTTGCTTATTACACATTCTGTCACGTCAGCAGTGCATTCTATGAATGAGTATTTTTTGCAGGATCAGACTCTGTGCTATAAAGCCTTAGAATTTTTTTTGGTGTATTAATATGGATTCAGCTTAAAGCAGTGGTCTCTCCAATCACCAGTTTAAACTGCAATAATCTTTGGGATAAGGCAGAGCTATTCAGACTAGACCTCATCCATTCTGCAAAAAGGCCAATGTCTAGCCAATATCCCTTACTAAATTTTGGAAACACTGGTGGGCCCATGCTCTGACAATTTCAGGCCGTTCTTTGGGCAAATGAGCTGTTAGTTCTTTAATAAAAAGGTGTGCTGAAAAACTGTGCAATCAGTGTATTTGCATGTAATTATTACAGGGTGGTTTTGTGAATGTTAACAAAACACTATGTTTGTGTAATTAAGAAAGTACATACTGTATGCCATATAAAAAGAATACACCCGAAAAGGGAAATGCTAAAGAATTTCATGTTATCTGCATTTGGCTGAAGATGGATTTTCAGCAGAGGATCAACACAATCAGCAATGAAAACAAACCAGATTCATTTACATTATATTCACCTGACAATTTAGAGTACCACAACATCATAATGACAAAAATACCCAAGAACCACAGACAGATACATTCTTAAACACTGTGATTACATGTATTATTTTGTTTTCATATCAAAAACTAAAACAATCAAAACAGTAATTTTATCAGCAGCTCTTCTGAGGAAACTGGATGGCTAAAAGAAAGAAACAGCTAATTTGAACAATTTTGTTCTGCCTCATTAGACGCTGTGTACTGAGCCTCACTCTTCTTTCCTAAAGCTATTTTGTGATTCTCTGAAGTATTATGGATATTGTAGAATTAATTCAACTAATATCAGTATTACCTGGAGAAATAATCTTAAAAGTATTACAACTTCTGAACTCTACTGACAGTATATATAAATATTTTTTGATTAAATCTAGTATTTTGGATGGCTCACATTATGTCAAGAATAAAAACCAAATTACATAAAATATTCATTTGATTATATTCAATATGATTAGTTAATTTGCTGTATTTTAGAAATACATGCACAGATTTCATTTTTTTAACATCGACATTTCTATAAAGAAAACTCTAGAATGTAAGCCTGCATATAGGGGACAGTCTAAAGGGTCTGGTGATGTTAGTTCTCTGTCACTCCAGGGGTTGGCGCTCTGGGATAACACCTTCTCTTTTTCTCCTACAGCAGACCGGAAGTTTGACGGCTTTGCCGCTACTGATGTCACTCCTGGTTCCAGTCACAGCCGAAAGAACCTCCATCATTGGTAGTAGTAAATAGACTCCTGCCTGAAACGATGCACCTTAACACTCTTAGCTACTTTTTCTTTTTGAGATATTGATTAGATGTTGTGGTGGAGTGATTTCTAGCATATTAAAGCTATAAGATAAACATTTTGTGTGCCTTTACTTCATTGATGAGAACAGCAGTGCTTTGATGTTTACCTAATCAACCCACCAGTCTTTAGTACTGACCCAGGATGTGAAATGTATGGTGAGGAGGATGGAGAATCACACCAACCTGGCCAGGGTGACTGTATTTGGACTTACAGCCTATAAACTATACAATGAAGGAAGGCCATAAACTGACTAAACAGAGCAACTGGGGGATAACTTTTACCCAATCATTTTTACTGGTAACTGATCAGGAAGGGACTGGTAAATTATTTCTATTAGTCTAAAGTATGGCTGTTTATGATTGGTTTTGAATTGGAGACAATTCTGTACTGAGACACCGTTTTAGTTTAAGAATTTTATAAAGTTGGTCACCTTGCCTTTATCTCTCTCTCACCATCTGGCCATGAACAGAAGGCCATGATGAAGAAAACTATCTCAGCAGCCATACTGAGACAGACATGTGGCCTCAATATTTCACTCAAGGGCCATGTAGTAGCAAAGCAAGCTGTACTGAAGATAAGCCAAAAGCCACCAGGTCTACTGCTACTTATGCTGTAATGTATGGTTTGCCATTATTCACATAGTATTCGGCTTTCTTAATACTGTATTTTTGGGCATTTTACAATGATACATAATTAAGTAATTTTACTGTCTCTGCTTCTTTATTACAAGAATTATATTTTAATTATTACAATAATACAAAACAAGTAAGCAGTATATCGTGATAAAATTGAGCTAAAACATTTTCCAAGATGAGTTATTCAAAAAATGACCATTAAAGGCACAGTTAAGATGGAGTATTTGTATAATGATATCTTGGGTGGTAGTATGACATAAAACTGCATGACCATTAGATCCTGCTGATCATGTTGTAGGAAATTTGCCTGGTCATGATGTGCCATATATTACAGACTTAAGCATTTTTATCATATTATTTTATATCAGGTATCCTGATTTTTAAGCCATCTTGTATAAAGGCAACTATCAATTGTGATTAATTACATGTTATACTGTAATTTATAGGGTATAACTTTCTGCATTCATTTATAAAGCACCTCTAACTATGACTGCCTGTGTATCTAAAGCACGTTGTATCATTTTTAACAGCATATCACTATGCAATGAGAGATAAGATCATATGATATTTTACCATTTTATAGTCCTATTCAATGAACCAGATATTGGCCAAAGACTTTTAATCGGTTTAACTATTTTGGGACCATTTAATAATGCTAAGACATAGATGTGTTAAAAGTATACATTATAACATTTATCTACTGATTTCTGTAAACTGAAATGCTTCTTGACCGTCTTATGTAAACGAACCTAACTTTTTTAAGATGTTGCTTTGTTATATTGGGTAATCTTGTCACAGTGCACTTGGCAGGCTCCACCAGGCTTGATGTAATAAAAAGCATGCCCATGTTGAATTCATATTTAATGGTGACTCTCGACTGCTTTATTTACTTTAGTACATTCCCTAACTTAATAATAATAATAATAATAATACATTTTATTTGGAGTGTCTTTCAAAAACTCAAGGTCACTGTACAATCAGGTTAAAAAAATAAAAACATTCAATGACTAGAAAATTTAAAACCCAAATAAAACATCAGATAAAACACCAATAACAGTTTAATAAAATTTAATAATTTTAGTCAAACTTTACTTTATATATTACCAGCACAAGAGATCTTACAATGCAAACAAGGTTAGAAAACATAATCAGCATGTATTAAAAAATGAAGCAGGCTCATAATACAAAACTACTGAGAAAAGATTATTGCAGTAATGATAGACAAAGTAATAGCACAGAATATATTGAAATTTTAGGCAGAATATACAGCATGGTATTGACTAATGACAATTAATGCTATGTACCATGGAAGTTTGTAAAGGAACGGATATAGATAAAAAAAAAGGGCAAAAGAAACTGGGTCTCTAGTGTGTCTTTGAATATCAAGACAAAATAACTAATGTGAACATTAGAGCACCTGTGACCAGAACGGACCATTCAGCCTAACGATCATTTTCACTTAGATCGTTCATAACAATATCAAGTCAAAATTTAAAGGTTCCTAAAGTAGGGTTACCAGACGTCCAGCAAAAGGAGGACATGTTTCGACATTGCTTTCTCACAGCCACCTCAACACTGATTACATTTGACACTGAATTGCATATACAACAAACTTTAAAAACCTTTTGTAATTAAAGTAAGATAAATGGTTTCTTAGAAAACATTTTAATGAAATAACAGTCGATTTACTAAATTTACTTCTCTAATTTATATTACAAGATAATGAAGTCTTTCAAAATTGAGCAAGTAGACATTAAATAACAACGATTCAAAAAGTTTCTGCACTTTTTTTTAAACTCTATTTATTAAGAATTTCAAAAACAAATTATATCACCGTTGCTTGCGATGCAATTTTCCCAGCATTGTACCAACTTTTTAATACCCAATTACTACTCCTCCCGCCTTCACCGTTTCCAACGATAATATAAAAGTGCTGAAACTTTTTTGAATGTCCCTCGTATAAAAATCTGTTTAGCTTAAAGCATTAATATACTTGCATAAGAAAGTTGACAAACTTAGGTTTGAAATCATGAAGGAATTCCTTCACAAAAAAGGTATAGATGTTATCCCAAATTCATGCTGTCACTATGGAATGTTATTCAACTGTACCTCTTACATTTCTAAAACTGACTTTTAGAAGTGAAAGGAAAAACGTGGAATAAGCACAATCCATTGCTGACTGACAGGAAGTTGGTTTACTTGTTAGTGTGTCAGGTCAATATTTTGTAGACACTTCAAAGTATGGATATAACAAAAGGGTGGGAACAGGTGGAGAGAGGAAAGAGAGGCAGTAAAATACCAGCATTAAATTTAAAGATGCCACATGCTCCAAAAAAGTGAACTTTCTACCATAATCACAGCTAATTTAGACTTTTGGACACTATCTGGGAAGTGCCTGAAGATATTGTGTACAAAAAAAATAATGGTTCCTAAGACCAAAGGAAAATTCATAGTGAAAGTGCATACACACCAGTTTAGTATATTTCTATGTCAGCAAAACATGCCAGCCAACTTACAGCAGAAAAACAGAACACTGTGAGATTATAAATCCAAAATCCTACATTAAAAAGAAAGAATAAAAAACATATATTGTCATGCATGTGTGTCTGAGGATCACCCTCCTGTTCTCATCTTGCTGTCACTAGCATTATCCCCTCTTTTGGTTCCCACAGCTAGGAGAAGATGCCCAGTGAAAGCAGCAACTGACTCTGTCCCTTCCAGTCATGGTGCTCAAAGAAACTGTCTGATTCGGGACTGACACTAAAGAGAGATGGAGCTCTGAACCAGACCTGTTTGCTATAGGAATGCTTTGCCTTGTTTTACTTTACTTTATATGCACCATTGTGTTTTGTTTGTATTAAAAGCTTTTTTATTAAATGGGGTGACCCGAACGGCACCCCAACATTTATGTTGATCCAGGGTCATACCTTGCACAACCACAATGTATATTATTATTATCATCATCATTATTATTATTATTATTATTATTATTAATACTAACAGTAAATATGCTAACATACCTGCAGAAACTGACCGATGGAAATTCAAGGTTCACTGCCACTCGTCGATACATTAAATATGTACATACACTTACGCCAAGCCATGCAGAAGTAACTTAATTGTTTTAGTAAAGAATAAAACAGAAAATCAGCTAAGCCAAAACGACAACATTTTCTTTTTTGACATTTTAAACCTTGGATATACATAAAATAAGCTTTGAATGCATCAATATTTTTGTATTATCCATTTTTTTTTCTCCATGATTGTTTCTATATAATTTGATCTAAAATTTTACAGTTTATAGTCAAACAAATTTAAGAACCGTATCATTGTATTCTGTTACAGAAAAAAAGTACAGTAAATGGCTTATTAAACATGGACAAATATACAGAGAATTTCCTTTGACTTTAATACTCAATTGAAAATAGTGTAATGTAAAGGCATTGAGAAACAGAAGATTTTTCAACATTACGGACAGATTTGCATAAGAAGAAATCAGACTTTATCACAAAACTTTCTAAAATTTGACTCTTAATTATCTAATGATTTTTGGTTATTCCCAGAAAAATAGTTAAAATCAGTGCTTTTATCTGAGAATTGCTATAGCCTGTAGTCCTTAACTTATTTTAAACCGAATTAATCACGAAAACAATTTGATGTTAAAGACAATGTTTCAAGTTGGGTTTTTATAATGCATCAAAACATAAGCTTTTTATGGTTTAAAAATACCTTGTAAAATGAAACCTTTTCACCAGAATATCTTATTATGTGAATATAAAATGAAAGATTCATGTGAAATCTTACAGTAAGTGAATGAATATAACAGAAATAAAATTCAAGACAGGTACTAGAAAACTACAGTCCCACTGCATCCTCACTCCTTGACACAAGCTGAATTATTTAAATTTCCTTATCACTGAGAAAATGTAACATGTTAAGACCCACTCCACAAAAGGAAATAAATAGTAAAGAGAAAAATAGGTCAGCCTAGGATAATATATGTGTTCTGCTATGTGTTGAAAAAATAATGGATCCACTATTGTGAAAGTTGGGAATTGAGAACTGCTTCATTCGGAAGCACAGCAACATAGTGGTGGCAGGTCAATAGACAGCGTATTCAACTGGACAGAACCATTCATAATATACATCACAAACACTTCTTACAACCTCCATCCATTTTCCAACCCGCTGAATCCGAACACAGGGTCACAGGAGCCAATTCCAGCCAACACAGGGCGCAAGGCAGGAACCAATCCCGTGTAGGGCGCCAACCCACTGCAGGACACACACAGTCACACCCACACACCAAGCACACATTAGAGACAATTTAGAATCACCAATCCACCTAACTGTGGACGGAGGGAGGAAACTGGAGTACCTGGAGGGAGAACATGCAAACTCCATGCAGGGAGGACCCGGGAAGTGAACCCAGGTCTCCTAACTGCAAGGCAGCAGCTTTACCACTGCGCCATCGTGCCACCCTCTCCTTACAACCTTTAGATGGTAAAGGGGGATGACTTTTCTATATGAAAATTCTACTTGACACAGGAAAAAATATATGGCCTAATAAAGAGTACAATTTCTAAACATCGATCGCTGGCAACATTTGAAAAGAAGGATGTTTAAAAATTTACTTCACAAAAACTGTGGCAGCAATGCTAACGTTGCTCCACACACTTGAAAGGAAATAATCAAAACTTGTTAATCACCACTTGTAGTCATTTGTTGATTTATTTACTGACCAAGCTTATTTAATTGCAGGGTCAGAGGGAGCCAAAACCATTAAGTATTAAGTAGGAACCAGCCTTTTACGGGATACCAGCCGCAATCTAAATCTTCTGAGAAAAAATTAGGGTTATTTGAAAAAAACATTTCTATGTTATCTGATTTCATTCTGCGAATGGCATCTGTAATTGGAGATTGAACATGCAAACTCCATGCAGGGAGGACCCGAGAAGCACAACTGGGTCTCCTAACTACGAGGCAGCAGCTTTACCACTGCGCCACCATGCCACCCGCGGCCCAAACAAAATTAACTTATTTGATCTGATTTATGAATGCTGTGCTATGAGACACCTCGTTGTTTTCTTAAAAAAATAACAACTAGAATAGATTAAATAATGATCTAATTCCGTCAATTTTATTTAGGTCAAAAAATATATATTCTGTTGCTTGAAAATGTACTTAAGCTTTAACAACTGCACAATGAATATTTTCTACCTCTCTCTTCACAATGTTTGTAATGCTTTTCTAATCACATTTCAGTCATTTCCAACATTACACTTTTTTTGTGTATTCATGCAGTTCAAGGTTAGTTTAAAAATTAAAATTACTCACTTTTTCTTTATCTCTCATAGAACCCTTTCCTAAAATGGACATTTTTGTAAGAGTGTCCTCTTGGAGCCTTTTTAAAGAATTTCCACGTGGACCAAGAAGTTTCCCAACAAAATTGAACTAAAGACAGTGAAAGAGGAAAAAAAAAAAAAGAAATTAGTCAAATGTAAAATATAAGAATAAGCAGCAGAATATCAATATAAGAAACTTAGTTTGAGAAATAAATATCAATTTAAAAAGCACAGTGAGAAGAGAACTGAGCCATCAATCCATGTATAGAAGGTTCTTAACAAAATGCAAGATTAACTCACCACTGATGCCGTTAGTAATGATCTAATCAAACTATAATTCAAATTAACTGAGGTTTAATTAAATGATTAGTGCTTGGTAAGGACAAAAACTTGTAAAAATACTCCTTTGTTTGTTTTATTACAGTATTATGAGGAGTGAAAGCTCATTCTACAAACATAAAGAACAATGCAGAAACCAAATCTGGACAGGCAACAAACCCCTCATATATACAAACTTACAGTCATTTATAAAAAAAAAAGCAATCACCTTAACACACACATGTTTGAGAACTGGGCAGAACTTATACTTTTCTGTGCAAATCTGACATAAGCATAGCAACATAGTGAGAATCCTTCCAAGTGCCACAGAGATACTTAATAAACTGGCAGTCAAACTCAGGTACTGGAAGCCATGAAGCAGCTGCACGAACACTTTACTATTATCTCATCTACACAATAATAAGTACTAAATGTGAACCAGTTTTCCAATCCATATTCTTTTAGTCTGTAGTAACCTTTGGTGACATTGTAGTATGTTGTGTCGTTTTCTAACCTGCTCATTCCAGACCAGAGTGGCGGGGGCTGGAGACTATCCCAGCAAGCATGGGGCGCAAGGCAACAATAAACACTGGACATGGCACCAGTCCATCACAAGACATTTATAATATGAAATACTAAAATAAATAAAATCTTTACTTGTGAATATATTTAAAAAAATTAAGTTTCTAATAAGTAATGGTGTCATTCATACTCTAGATCTTTCGTTGTTCATGGTTTTACTTACACAGTTGCTCTCTACTTCAAATGATGAGTAGAAATTAGAACCACATAGAAATGGTGAATTTATTGAGAAGGATGGCCCAGAGCAGGGGTAGGCAGCATCGATCCTGGAGGGCCACAGAGGCTGCCTGGTTTTTATTCCAACGCAGTTTCTTAATGAGAAGTCAATTATTACTGATGAAGCATTTATTGCTCAAGTGACATTTTGTTGCTTCATTTTAGTGGTCTCACTTCTTAAGGTTCCCCACCCTTAATTGCTTACCATATATACTTGCGGATAAGTTCTCCCGTGCATAAGTTCTCCCGCGGATAACTTGGAGCTTGATTTTTCTGTATAATTTCTGGTATTTTATAATGTCAGTCGTATAAGTTGAATGCGGAAAACTCATGCTATTGGTCCAAGAGATTATGACATGCTAACGCCCACCTGAGAGAGTAACCATGGAGCACAATGCCTTTTTCTTTTCTATTTATTGTGCCTACGTGACCACACGGTAATACTCAAACTATTCCAAAGCGACGTTTGCACTGTTTAGTGTTTTTTGTATCTCACACCTTCATACACCTTTATAATAAGAGCATCCCTTATTTATGAGAGAGCATTCGATCAGAAAAAAATATGAAGCTGGTTTTAAATTAAAAGTCATTGAAGTGGTGAAAGAAATTGGTAACTGCACTGCTGCAACAAAATTCAATGTGTCTGAGAAACTGATATGAGATTGGAGAAGGCAAGAAGATGTAAAAAAAAGAAATAAAATTTAAGTGTCGCATTTTTGAACGGGTGTATAAGTCGGGGTCTGATTTTATGATCGATTTTTCGGGTTTCAAGACTCAAGTTATACGTGAGTATATATGGTATTTCAGTCTTAAAAATCTGCATTCACTGTTTTAAATGGCTCCTTATTAGCAATAAGATGCAAATGACAAAGGAGCCAGTGGTTCTTCTTTTAAGTTGTTCCCGTTTGCACCTGTGTGGATTCATCATGCACTATTTGGTTTAATAAAACACTACAGAGAAAAATGTGACAGACTGAAAATGATCCTTTTTAGGCTTTAAATGATTTAGATTAGGTGTCGCCAATTCCAGTCCTGGAAGACAACCGTGACTACAGGTTTTCATTCTAACCCTTTTCTTAATGAGTGACCTGTTTTTCCTGCTAATTAACTTCTTTTGAACTAATTTGAATTGACTTACTCTTGAAGACTCTGAACCCTTAATTGTTTCTTTTTCCTTAATTAGCAGCCAAAGAATAATGAGATATAAAATGAGCCAAAACAAGTGGTGTCCATCATACAATATCTGAAAATAAAGAAAGATGAAGGTCTCAGGAATGTTGGTCTGCTCAGGTCCCCAAAACATTTTAACACTGCTCTTAGAAAAGAGAAAATCAACAATTTCGGAAATGTCTGCTAATGCACCACGGGTCTCATGTATAAACGGTGCGTACACACAGAAATGTTGATTACGAACGTTTCCACGTTCAAATCGCGATGTATAAAACCTAAACTTGGCGTAAAGCCACGCACATTTCCATGGTACCACATACCCTGTCGTACACAAGTTCTCCCCTCGGTTTTGCAGACTGGCGGTACCCAGCATCAAAGCAATGCTACTGTTCCTGTGTGGTTTATCTTTCTTTTTCAGATCCACATCCCTGACGCGGCTTTATAAATACACTGAAATTAACCGCATATTGTTTATTAGTTTAATGCATCTGATTGTAATTAACCTGTAACAATATAATGGTCCACAGAATGGTCAAACTATTCTAAATACAATAGCTGCTTTAAAGTTGTTACTCTCACTGCACCTTCTTCTTCTTCTTCTTTCAGCTGCTCCCGTTAGGGGTTGCCACAGCGGAGCATCTTTTTCCATATTACTCTCACTGCACGACTTGGAGCAGCTGATCGGAAAGAGAATTATCGGTATACAGCATCAAGCACATGCTGTCTCAGCCATGCTTCCTATTTGAACTGCTTCTCACATGGCAAATGCTTCAAAACCTTTACTGTACGGACCTCGCGGTTCAGAAACAGTTTTATCCCAAGAGCTCTAAACGCAATCAATTACTCCATCAAGTGCTCCTTGTAGAGCTGTTTGTACCTATAAGTACAATTACCTCACTGTAAACTTGCGATACAGTTATAATATTGCACAACCTGAGCCACTTTATAAAGCGCGTATTTACATATGATGATGATATCATTTTTAAGATGAAATGCAGCAAAATATGTTTATTATATTATACAGATAAAACTTTAACTTTATTTAAATAATCTATATTGTTAATAATTAAAGGACACGGTGTTGCTACGCTAGCAAGGATCTGGCGCTCTGTTCACGGATTGTTCCGGCCTCGCACTGTATGCTTCACTGGGACTAGCGTGAAGGATAGAATAATTAAACATGTACTATGAAGATATTTCAATGTTCCTTAAAAGTTTTGAAGAATCGGCGTTATAAGCTTACAGATGGCTTAACGTCTATTACAGAGCTGATTGGGTGGCGATTGGATATTTGGAGAAAGAAAAGGAAGGACAGGAATTGGAGGTTAGTACGTTTGAAAGAGACAGTACTGCTGCAATAAATAATTTTATCGAACGTCGCACACAATCACTGTGCCACCATGTTCCCATGTTTAATAACATGCTTTAACTCCTATCATCATGAAAATGATATCACGTATACATCTCAGTATTTTAGTTATTCAGAGAGCTGTAATATCATGAATGTAATGGATTCTGTGTCCTGTCGGAGGTAGAGAAAGCTGGTTTAAGAAGCACGTAGTGATTCACACACATAGAGCACATAGAAGATCAAATACCAAACAAAGCATTTAATGTACTACTTTAGTTACGATGGGATTTGATAAACTAGTAAATTCAATGATTTTAAGATTAAGTTTATGATGTTCTACTTTAATGACAAAATAAACTACGTGATTAAAGTGGAAATTTCAAGATTAAAGTTGACATTTCGTGCTTTTTCCCCACTGTGTGCCTTTTTTTTTCTCTGTACCCTAATTAGATTTCAGATGACACTCAGATGGTGGGCTACAACTCACCTTTTCACGGCGACTTTGATATGCGGCTTCTTTTTTATTTCGGGCACTGTGCGACTTTGTGATCTTGAGCTTTCGAGTTTCTCCGACATGCTATGTCACTCGATCAACTTCCTTTTCTTGTTTATACCACTGTTTAAACCAACAAAACGTGGAAGTTTGCGTACACGCAGATTCCTGCATCTGGATTTTTCTGTGCGTACGCACATTCCCGCTTTTGTGCTTACACCACGTTATAGTGTGAGTTCTACGCACGGCGTTATACATGAGGCCCCATGAGAGCAGCAACAAGTCCCGGAATTAAAGAACGAGTTTAATTAACAACAAGAATTGGCACCTCATTAAGCAACTGGTTGGAGTGAAATTGGTTGGAGTTTGAGGCCCTGACTTAGTTAGTCTTCTCTTGGCTCCCTCACTTCACATTTCATTTCTGTTTGGGTGCCATTTAAGGAAAGAAATGAAGCGATTCAGAGGAACGATGAAGAAATTCAGGGGAACAAATATTAAAAAAGCAATTCAATTAAAATGAATTTACAAGAAGTTAATTAGCAGCACAAACAGGGCACTCATTAAGAAAAGGGTTAGAATGAAAACCTGCAGCCACAGTGGTCCTCCAGGACTGGAGTTGGTGACCCTTAATTTAGATGATATCTTATATCTATGATATAAGAACCTAACATTGCAGACTAGCAAGCCATAAAATTAAATAAGGTCTGAAAGTGGCAAGGATTGGTTTCTAATTAAGTAATTGGGTTGGAACGAAAACCTGCAGCCACTGCGACCCTCCAGGACCAACATTGCCCACCCCTGGCCCAGAGGATATGAAACACAAAGGACACAAGAGTTTCTTCATTTGTTGCTTATGTAGTACATGAAATTGGAACTTGTGAACTCTGCCTTGTCTTGCACACCCACTGCTTCCAGTTAGACCTACAGGCCCAGAATCAGTTTGCAGGGGGAATGAATGTCCCCATTCCTTGTGATGATATAGTCAAGCTTTAAAATGACCACTGCAATAAGATCTCATCATTTTACATTCCATTTGTTCCAACAAAATACTATTCAAACATTATTTTCACAGGATGTATGTATATATTACCAGTTTCTCGGGTAAAACCCGCTAAAAGATTTTTGTTAACCTTTTTGTAACAAGTTTTAAATTGCTGCACTGGTACCTGCTGCACCCTTTAAAGTGCTCTGTGCTAATGGGGATTTCTGATGTGGTGTTACAAAGGCCACTATAATTTACTTATTCAGCTGTGATCATGTCACTTCTCACTAGTGTGAGAAAGATATTGTAATCCATCATTTTTGCCAACCATCCATTCATTCTCACCATGAAGAGGAAAATGATCCATAGTAGTGGCAATTACTGAGGTGAAACCGAAGTCATATTGCATTTTTTTCAATGCTGAATATCCTTAGGCACTTTTTCAAAGGCTTGCATAAACTTAATACAAAGACAAAGTGCTTAAAGTCATGACTTTCCTTCAAGTGTAATGAAAACTTCACTTTAGAGACAGAAGATAAAAAGGAACATTAAATCTAAGTTTAAGTATCATTTTAAAACAAATCATTTCAATTCTGATAAACTCTGCTAGCAAATGAGTTAAGGTTGTAATTAAATAATGAGGTTGTATTGGCAGTAATGAGGTTGTAAAGAGGTTCATTGCATATTTAAATTATTTTTCTTTTTATTCGCTTCAGTCAGTATTTATATAGTTCTATGAGGGTACTTAATGAGGGAGGTAATGTATGATACCAATCATTCACCTCTCCCTGACTCTTGGCTTTGCCATGGTAACTTGTTTCCTTGACAACAGAGTTTAGAATGTCAAGGGGTTTTTATGTATATTCTATACCATAGTCATTATAAAGATGTTAAAAAATATTCCTTAAATATAAATTATATATAAATATAATTCTTTCTTTGTGTATGATGAATTGTTAATATTGTTATCAGTTTTCTAACAATCATGACTCAAAAGTGAATGTAATGATTAAGACAGGCCAGGATGGCATTGGCAGCAGTAGAACAGTGAGAAATATCAGGATGTAACATTAGTTGTCAAATATAAACAGTGAAGACTATTTGTTGGTACTTTCATGCACACTGCCAAAGTTTCCGTAAGTTATCCTGCCATTTCTAATAGCTGACATCTTATTTAAATAACATAATGTCAGAAAGCTTCAAATAAACTTGGTTGTCATTTCTTTGGTTATTCACATTTAGATGTTATTTGACTAATTGATATAAGTGGCAGAATTAAACACTCAAATGGTCCTGCATGGTGTGACGCATGCCCATCTGATAATAACCATCCGATCTCTTCCTAGGTATGTCATACCACCCCAGGACACGAGGGGGCCCTGCCGCTAACAGTCTTGATATTTACTTGTTCCATTCTTTCCTGAAAATTTACCAATTGAGGGCACCTGACCCCGTCCTTTAAGTTCTTAGATTTTAAAAGGGATGACCGCCAGTAAGGAGTTGTAATTGATCACACAGATGACCTGAAGAAAGGAGCTCCAAGTCAGAAGAGCCGAAATGCTTACTTTACTTTATTACATGGCACTTAACTTTGTTGTCCTTTCTTATGCCGTTGTTTTTGTTTTGGGCCTAATCAGTAAACAGGGAGGGCCGTGTTGGCATCCTAAAATATTCCACTTCCATTGACCCTTTTTCGCTTGACCACAATGAATAAATATGAAAGTTTCTGTAGTGACTGAAGAGAACTAAAATATAAATCCTATTGAAGAGTTTGTTCTTAAAAAGCAGCAGAGATCTAGAAGTTCTTACTTTAGAAGCTTAATGGAAGAATAGACAAATCATTACAAAGGTAGGTATTGGCAAGGTAGCTTTAAAACAGAGGGTAGACTTGCAGTTTGCTGTAGAACACAGGAACTACGCCAACCATTGCAGAAACATTGCTTTAAAATGCCCTAAGTACACATTTAAATTCAATCTTGTGTGTGAAATTCTTGATTTTTTAAAGTCATTAACCGTTTATGTTGTACACTAATTCCACCCCAGAAAAGGAAGAGTTCAAAGAAATCACTGAAAATCAACAATTGCCATGGCATTCACGTTCATGATGAGTGTATGTAAACATCTGACCACAACTGTATTACCTACTGCCTTATCCTGGTGAATGTAAAACTCTTAGTGATAGTTAGCTTACAATAAAATAGGTAGGATTTGTGCTCTGGTTACGATCTCTTTCCTGCATTTGACTTGTGTTTTTCTCTTGCCCCTTCATTTACTGATTTCTCAGTTTTGTTTGGCTTCCACAGTATTCTGACTTTGTTTGTTCTAACCTCAGCTACTGCTTCCTTAATCATCTCCTGGTCAATTGTACTCAAAATAATCCTTGGGCATATTTACGTGTTGTTACGGCAGCCTTGAGAAACTATTTGCTTGTTTATGTGATGAAAAGTACAATGGTGCCTTGTACTTTGAATGATTGTAACTTGGAACGCTCCAAAGTTCAAATGCTAAATTTGAGAGAAATTAGATCCGGAGTTCTAACAATGCTTCTACGCTCAAACTGCCATTGCGGTAAAAAAAAAAAAAAATGCACCAACATAAATGTAATCTGTTGTTCGCCCAAGTCATCTTTCACTCTCGCTTTGAAAGCATCTCTTGCATTACATTTGTGTATTTTCAGTGCTTTATTCACCTTTTTTTGGTGTCTCTGGTTATATATATAACCCCTATGGCATCCAAAAAGAGTGTGGAAGCAACAAGCCTAGGATGGAAGGTTGTAGTATCGACGATTGAGGTAAAAAAGGAACTTATCATGAAGCATGAAGGCATAGTAATTGCAATTTTTATTTTATTATACAGTATTTATATATTTTATTTATTGTTTTCATGTTTTAATTTATTATTTAGGACTTTTAATCGTGTTATTTATACCCTACCTTACTGTTTAAGTTTCTCAAAATGAAAATGGGTACTGGTTAGGGTCTAGGAATAGATTAATTAACTTTCCATTATTTCTAATGAGGAAAACTGATTTGGACTTCGAACATTTCAGAGTTCAAATGGCCTCCTGAAAAGTTCAAAGTACGAGGCACCACTGTACATATTCTGTTTGCTAACACCTCTGGTACATTCTTCCTCATCCAAATTCTCCATATTTTGATGAAGGGCATGTCCATTTCTGACACTGTATAACTGAGACTGCATTCACCTTTAATACTTGAACTGGAACTAAATTGCTTTCCCTGTGCTCACAGTGTTAATGTGGACCAGACATACAAGCAATCTAATCGGTAGAACTATGCATTAATTTCTTGTAGTCCGGCTGGCTGACATTAGTGTTATGAATTGGGTTGGTGCCGTCTGTACATCAAGCTGAATGCAACTGCTGTGTGTTCATTCTGTCAGAGCAAAGGGATTTCCTGCAGCTATGGAAAAATCATCTGACCAGACTCAACATTTTTATTAGCATATATGGCACACCATTGTGTAATATAAAGACATCTTTATATGTATTTTGGGACAAGCTGATAAGCAGTAATGGCAGAAATTCATAAAAATTTATATTGGCCAAGGATGTGGCAGAAATACAATAAGCTAATTAGAGAAAAAGACATTGCAAAAGCAGCCGAAGGACATGAAGGATGTGTTCAAGAAAATGAAGAACTGACTTTGAACATTTTGTGAGTGTGTGTAGTGAATAATTGAACAGAACCGTATAAAGGTAGACCGAGGCAGGAAAGGTGATGAAGGAGACTTTTAGTGGGAACACACCAAGAAATTAAACTGATTAAAAGGCAAAAGAAAGAAAAAATGTTTTGTTTTTTTTTTGGAGGAAACAATGAATTGGACGATCAGTGAAGAAAAATCTAGACGGGCAGGTTCATTTTATCAAGGGTTGTTTACTATATAAGATACTTGCTGATGAATGGGATTAACCGTACAATATGGTGAATGCTGTGTTTCTGTCAGGTCCATTTCTCTCCCATTTGAATTATGGCCCTGTCTAAAGAAACACCACTATCCATTAATTAGCCACAAAAGAAAGGCACAGGCCTTATTGTTTCACTCCTCACCTGTGCTTGTTTTTGCTATGTACTACTTTACAGTTCAGTTATTAGGAGCTTCCTGCAGTGAAAGCACCCAGGAGATATCAACAACACAACACTTCAGACTGAAGGATAGCTGGGCTGTGTGTTGCTCTGAGGGGGTGAACAATGTCAGCTATAGTACCTTGAGCATCTCAGTTAAAAAATGTAATAATACCTTTGCTACATCCACAAAAGTAAATGATAAGCAATACAAAAATTAAGATCTGTACATTATATAAATTAACTTTTGGTTGTATGCTTATACAAAGATTCTGTTATATATATCACATCCTAAATGTCATAGTACATAGTATTGATATTACCCTGCTTAGCTGGAAACATGCCGGTGTCATCAAATTGTGTGAGGGGTACTGTAAACTTGCCATATTAATTCACTCATTTATTATACAAATTTAAAGAGTACTTTAAAATATACAGTGCCCTCCATAATGTTTGGGACAAAGACACATTTATCCTTTGATTTAACCCTTTGCTCCACAGGTTAAAAAGACAAATAAAACAATTCTGACATAATTAAAGTGCACATTGTAAAACTTTAAATTAGAGGGATTTGCATACATTTCGGTCACACCAAGTAGAAATTACAACACTTCCTTCTACATGGTTCCCCATTTTGGGACACAGCAATGGCAGGTCTATTAAAGCAGTCATATTTAGGACTTTGTTTCGTATCCCTTGCATGCAATGACTGCTTGAAGTCTTCGATTCATTCACATCTCCAGGTGCTAAGGATCTTTTCTGGTGATGCTCTGTCAAGCCTCTAATGCTGCCATCTTCAGCTCCTCCTTGTTTCAGGGACTTATTACTTTAAGTTTTCTCTCAGTTTGCTCAATTGGATTTAAATCGGGTCACTGGCTTGGCAACTGAAGAATTTTCCATTTTTTAGGTTTGACAAATTCCTATGTTCACAAAAAGACGACACGAGTCATAAAAAGATTTGGGGCAGCTACCCGAATAATATTACTTGCCTGCAAATGGGCAAATTGCTAGCAGTGATGTGCTCAGAACGGAGTCCAAAACAGAACTGATTAGGTTAGTCAAATACGGCAGCTTTAAAGGCCACAAAAAGAAGTGAAGTAATCAAGGGTGGAAGCTGAAGGTTCCTCTTCCATAGGCTCGGACCCAGACGTGACATCGTCAAAAAGGCCGGAACCAGAAGTCTCTTCTGTCATTGGTTCTTCAGCAGAAGTGACATTATCCAAGGGTCCGGAACCGGAAGTGATGCTATTCTACCTGGAACCGGAAAATGACATCATCAAGGTTGGAAACGGAAAAGTGACGTCATCAGGGAGCCAGGCGGAATTTCGCGTGAACGGTCTTCAGGAAAGTGAGAAAAAAGGTCAGTGTATTCTGCCACCCCCTGGTCTGGTGTGGAATTACTCTCATTTAGACCCTTTAGCTGCATCCCATGCGCATGTGTGTGACACAGTATGTTTGAGATCATTATCTTATTGTAGGATAAAGTGCTGTCCAATGAGTTTGGAGGAGTTTTCTGGAACTTGAGCAGATGTTTCTGTACATCTTGTTTTTGTACATGTTATCAACACTCTAATGATGAATCATTCTGACCCTAGAAGGCTGGTGACTTCAAACAGGGGAACATCATAATGAACAAACTTCTGTTAGTATGTTCCATTTGTGGACACAACAAGCTGGACCTGCTTTGTTCAAATGTTAATGTCTTTAAATGTAAAACCTTTGGCACAACTGTGCAGACCTGACCACATCTTGCTGCCACCTATAAGTCTGTTCTTTGATAGCAGCAGCTCTCTTGTTATACAAGCCAGAAGTTTTTATGTGTGTTTGGGGAGGTCGTTCTTTTTTCATGAAATTTATATTTTTCTTGAACCTCTGTAACTAGGTGTTTCACTGCAATTTGCACTGAATATTTAATTGAATCTGACAAATTAAATTTGATTTGATTTTTCTCTTTTGGTCTGGATCACTCACAGAAGGAAAAGTGCCAACTCTTTTGTGACAACATGTACATATTTAAGGCATTTCCAGTCTTTCCTGTTCAAACATGTCATAGAATATCCCTTACTATTCAAGAAACAAAAGATTTGTTGGAAGAACCTGAAACAAATGTTGAGTGTTGCCTGTTTCAGACATTGCAACTTCTGATATTCCAATCTCATATACAATGTTAGCATTTCTCTGAATTCATGAAAGTTCATCTATAACAGCTGTCGCGCACGTGCAAGTAGGAGGATGTTGTATGAACCAAGAGAAGGTAATTCCACGCCAGGCCAGGAGGTGGCGGAGTGCAATAAACCTCCTGTTATCTCTACATACCAGCTCCGAGAAAACCTGTCTGACTCATCATTGAAGACAACGTCACTTCCGGTCCTAGGCTGATGTCACTTCCGGTTCTGGTGCCTATACTGACATCAGTTCCGGTGCCTAGGCTGACATCAGAAGAAGGTCAGTTCCAGTTCCCCTACGTCACTTCCAGTCTAGTCACTTAAAACTGTCATTTTTCCAAACCTTTAACAGTTCATGTCTGGACTCCAAACAAGACACTTCAGTCGTGAAAAACCTAACTTATTGCAGCCACGGATAATATACGGGTGGCTGCCTCAAACCTTTTTAAGCATGTCGAGCCTGATCCTTTCACACAGTGCATTCACAAAACTGGGAGAAAATCGCATACTGTTTACGTATTAAGTTTTCACATTTTACTGTTATACAAAACTGAATTACAGTGGATGTAATTTATCTTTTTGACAACAGAAAAAGCCTATTTAAAGTCAAATTGGAACCAGATCTCTGCAAAGTGGTTTACAGGTAGTCCCTGAGTTACGGACATCTGGCATACAACTTACGAACGGTGCTGCAGCTGCTCCTTCATCTGTCTGGAGGACACAACGCAGGCTCCCAAGTAACTGCCACTCCATCATCTTCGGCCTGGGGACACTGCAAGCAGTGGCTGGACAGAGGCTAGACGGGGGCGGTTTTGCGGCTCACACAGTATAGTGTCCCTCGGGCGGCTCTGGTTGATAAATGGGGCGGTAGGGGCCACACCCCATTCATTCTCAGTGGGCGGCTGGGTGCGTGGCAAGCGGTGACCCGGGGTCCATAGTCACCAGGGCCGCAGCTACCACTCATGTGCAGGATGGAGGCTTGATGGGACGGTTGCTGCCTACCCACCATGCTGCCGCAGATACTGCTCCTGACTGGACGGAGGCTGGATGGGGTGGCTGGTGATGCTGCAAGCGGCGACCAGGTTGTGGCTAAATGGAGGCCATTGAGGGTGAATGGGGAGGCAGCATTGTAGTGTATCTCGCGTGGATGCCTGTTGAATGGGGGCGGTGGTGGGCGATTCACTACCCACCTTTGGCTGCAACCTATTCATTCTTAGCGGGTGGACACTGCAGGCAGCATACTGTACGCAAGTGGAGATGACTGTGTGGAGGGTGGGTGGTGAACCGCACCTCTCCGCCCCCATTCATTCTCAATAGCAAGCCTGCTTGTACTATTACGTACATAGCAGGAAGTTGTCTCTCGTCAGTACACCAGACGTGGTGACGAGGGGTGCCTTTCTACTGTGGTAGCGTGTACAGTGCTGTGCAAAAGAGCTCATCTTAACCTTTTGTCTTCACCCTTCAACAAGGTCTCTGAAACACAAATCTGATACAAGTGCTGGTGATACAGTAAAGAAGAGAAAAACCATTACCATGGAAAATAAAGTAGAAATAATAAAAAACGTCAGAGAGAGGTGAAACTCCATCATTCATTGGCAGAGCACTTGGTTACAGTCGGTCAACAATAGCATTTATTAAAATAATGTACCTGTTCCAACTTACATACAAACTCAACTTAAGTACAAACCTACAGTCCCTGCCTCGTACGTAACCCGGGGACTGCCTGCATATTAATTATAAATACCAAACATAAAATAATTGATCCCATAAATATTCAACCTCTTCAAGTCAGTAGTTTCTCAGCCATGACAGCCTTGAATCTGTGTGCACAGGTCTTTCTCTCCCTTTCCACTTTGCACATATGGACACTGAAATTTTGTCCCCATTCTTCATGGCAAAATTGCCCCAGCTCTGTCAGGTTGCATGAGGATCGTGAGTGAACAGCCTTATTTAATTCCATCCAGTTAGATTGAGATCTGTACTCTGATTTGGCTAATCCAGGATAGTAACTGTTTGCTATTTGTAAACCATTCCTTTGTAGATGTGGATTTATGCTTAGTGGTGTTGTCTTGCTGGAAAACATTTTTTTCCCAAACTTGAAGGTTTTCTTGCAGACTGCACCAAGTATTCCTCAAAGGATTCCACTGTATTTTGCTGCATTTATTTTACCTTCAAAAAACTGCCAGAGTCTGCAGCACTGAAGCATCCCTACGGTGTGATACTGGCACTAACCTGCATAACGGTGGGTGACGGTGTATTTTTGATAATACACAGTGTTTGGCTTACACCAGACAAAGTGCTTAGCCTGATGGCCAAAAAGCACAATTTTGGTCTCATCAGATCACAGAACCTTCTCCCAGCGTGAATTCAGAGTCTACAATGTGCCTTCTGTCAAACTCGAGAGATGTCCTGTGTGCTTCTTCTCTTTGCCACTCTCTTATAAAGCTGTGACTGGTGAAGCAACCAGGCAAAAGTTATTCTCAGCAGTCTTAGCCACTGTAACTTGTCATTTTTTTAGACTTCTCGTAGGCTTCATGATGACTACTCTTACTAGTCTTCTTACAAGATCATTCAATTTTAGTGGATGGCCTGCTCTAGCAGATTTATAGTAGTGCTATCTTTTTCTGTTTCTTAATGACTGTTTTAACTGGATATTCAGTGACTTATATACGGTCTTGTCTCCATCCTGACTTGTGTTTTTCAGTCACATTTTAACTGAATTGCTTTAAGTGTTCTTTTGTCAGCATTGTGTTGGTTAAACCATCATAATGAATAACCACAAGTTGGCCCTTCCACATTCAGGTGTACTTATTGTAGATACCACATGGGCTGAACGGGCATCCTGGCACTGGGTGCTGCAAGAGGGCGCTGCAGGGAGACAAATTCCCTGCTGCAATGGACTTTCATATGACCCGGAAATACTTCCAGGTCCTTGATAAAAGGGACCGCACTCCCTTGTCCAGGTGAGTCGGAGCTGGGAGAAAGAAAGGCAACACTCAGCTGGAGAAGGGCAGTGTTGTGGTAAGAGTATTGTGGAGATTATTGTGTATTGGGTAGAGTGAAACCTGTGCTTTGGTGCTACCTTTTGGTATTGTGGGAGGAAAAAGCTTGAATAAACCATCCTTTATTTGAACCTGTGTGAGTTCGTGTTGGGGGTTTGGGCCATTGACACCCTAGTTTCCATCACATATACTGCAATCAATTGAAACCCGAGAGAGGTGACTTGTATTTATCTAGTTCTGTGACTTCTACAGCCAATTGAATATACCACTGATGCTTGAAGGGCATCATATTAGGGGGATGAATAATTATGTCAGCAATCATTTTGTGTTTTATATTTGTAAATAATTTGTTTTTACTTTGACATTAAATAGTCTATTGATCAGTGTCAAAAACAGACAAATTAAATCCACTATAATACAATGTTGTATAAAAATAAAATGTGCAAACATTCAAGGGGGTGAACACTTTGTCTAGGCACTCTATGTAATGTAATATATTCAGCATGCTTGGGTTTAAAGAATAACAAAGGGTAAAACCATTAAATAAACTGACTTCCACAGTTAAAAATAGATATAAACTTTTCAGTCCCTAGTAGTCATAATATACATAAAATACAATTCCATAAAGAATACCATTCTGTTAGTTATCCTTCTCACATCTGTAGTGTGGAACCATTTTCCTTTTTTAGAAATATTTGTGCTGAGTTATGCTTCTTTTATATTTTACAGAAGGTCATGGCTGTATTCACGCAGGCAAAACGTACTGCCTAATCAGCAAGTACATTGTGGTATTATTTCACTTTTTTTCTCTGCCATGTTTGCATGTTGTGATTTTTTTGGTTTAAGGTAAATAATAATGGCCATACTTTTTAGTGTGTTCAGGTCAGGGAAAAATAATTCTTGTACTTGTTACTGATGTTTGGATGGCATATTTTGGTTATCTATTTTGAATTCAGATAACCACTTAAAGGTTTCATCTCTAATGGAAGGCAATTAGGTAGGCATAGCTTTACATTTCACCAATGTACTATACTGTTCCTAATCACGCTGTCTGACTCAGTAGTGGAGTGCGCCAGGGATACAGAGTGATCAATAACAGGTATGCTAATTGGGGGCTGTAACGATTTCTAGTTTTATGCTTTTGACTTATGAGACCAACAAGAAACTCCCTTAAATGAGACTGTGAAAAAACCTCTTATGATGCATGCCTTCAGATATTAGGCAAAATCTTGAGGACATGTGCAGATGATGAATGGGGCAGATTTCACAATTTTAACAGTAATAGAATATGCACTACTCTTTAATGGCCTAAAACAGCAAAAAAAAAACAAAAAAAACAACTTAAGTTTTGTGGTGATAGTTTGGACATTGGTGTGCCAAGGGCTAAACTGCATGAATATAAACTCAACCAAGTTTGTGTCCCAAGCATGAATTATCTCTATTTCTGGGTCTGTAAAGTAACAACATGAATCATTTCTGGAGAATATATTGGACAAAATTAAATAAATGGGTAACTAAATAAATACATTGTAAAATGTGACAATAAATAAATAATAGCCGAAAAAATATTTGATCTTGAATAATTAAATGTGTCATGAAATATGATTTTTTACTTATTTATTTAATTACTTCATTTATTTTTTTCAGTGACACTGTACACAACATCTAATATGCCTTGAAATGAAAACCGTTATTTGTACTGCCACAATGAGAAAGGCAACAAATTGTTTTAGAAAATAACCAGGAGATAAGAAATGAATTGAAGGGCAAATGGGATTTGTTCCCAGGAAGTCAGCAACTTTGACAACTGTTAAAGCCAAAACAAAGCGCTAAATTGAAGTCAAAAAATCATCACACAAAAGTCATTGACTGGGAAGCCTCTCACAAAATAAAACCACTGCAAATTATTTATTACTACGTTTTTCTGTGAAATTGGATAAATAGAAAGTGTTCAATGTGACCTTTATACCCATGAAGTCACAGCCGCTAAATAATGCTTTCTGAACCCAAACTAAGGTCGTATTTAGAAT
This sequence comes from Polypterus bichir lapradei, assembly GCA_026402145.1. Taxonomy (NCBI): domain Eukaryota; kingdom Metazoa; phylum Chordata; class Cladistia; order Polypteriformes; family Polypteridae; genus Polypterus; species Polypterus bichir. Next base: position 25,446,673 of record JANRMT010062841.1, on the reverse strand, counting down.
CCATGGGTTGAACACTCGAATTCCTAAAGCCTACGAAAAAAACTCATTATCCCGGCCTACCTTAAATCCCTTCGCACTTCTCATTCAGTGTCTTTTGTTTTGTAAATGAGTCGATCAGCACAAGCAGCAAGCAGCCTGCTGCCCCATCCCCTACCTTGACGGCGCTCAACTCAGGCAAAAGGTCTCCCAGCTCAAGGCAAGGCTCTGTACCTGCGTGTGAGGTGCCTGGAGTTGTATAGGGTAAATAATACAGTATATCGGTATTTAGAATACATGCATTTCATTTATGCTCCGTGTCTACAAAGACATTTTTTTTCTTTGGTTATATTCTTGAATAAAATCGCACGTGTTTATTTCATATTTGGACTAAGGTCTTCACACATTACACACTTCACTTCACGTTATTATTAGTATAACATGGAAAAAGTTTCTGCTTTAGGTTTGTGTTGAGTGTTTCTTGCCTCGCATTACCTTTCATCCTACACTTACCCAGATCTTTGTAGACACGGAACACACATGAAATGCATGTGATCCGAACAATAATATACTGTATTATTTACCCTATACAACTCCAGGCACATCACATGCAGATAAGGAGCCTTGACTTGAGCTGGGAGAATTTTTTGCCTGCGAGCTGAGCTCTGTCAAGGCGAGGAATGGGACAGCAGGCTGCTTGCTGCTTGTGCTGATCGACACATTTGCAAAACAAAAGAGGCTGATGGAGAGGTGCAAAGGAATTTAAGGTGATTACGTTTTTTTTCGTAGGCTTCAGGAATTCTAGTGTTAAAAAACTTAACTATGAAGAACATAAAAAGGACAGGACAGCTTCTTCTCAGGCGATACTGGCACACATTGGTTCACTGACCCAAGTACTTTTATTTAAATATTAATTCAACCTACTGTCTCAGGAATATTTTTACTGGCCCCACCTTTTATTTTTCATTGAGGCCCTCAGGGGATCTAGTTTTTAAAAAATCAATCCAAGCCCCCTCCACCTGTAACCGTCGTGTCTTATTCCAATAGGATTCATATGCCAATGGAAACATCACGGGAGAATGATCTCGTTGTGCAAAATGTTTATATAAGACCGTTTGTTTTTCCTGATTCTCAATTAAACGTAAATGTTGTACAAATCTCGCCCGGATAGAATTTTTTGTTTCTCCTATATATATCAACCCGCATTTTCTGCACTGAATTGCATAAATACAATTTTTGGTTGTTAAGGACATCTCTTGGAATATAGGCCTCTCTCTACCCGAAATCGGATTGCACACCATCTTTTTCTTTTTATACGGTATATGCCATGCACATTCCTCCTAACCGTGCACGACGCCCTTACTAGCAAATCCTTTAAATTTCTATTCCTACGAAAGTCTGCAACTAATTTGCATTGTTTTAAATCCACATCTCCCTGTTGCACCTCCTCAAAATTCCGCTTCAGCACCCCCACCATCTCACGTGCCTTTGCCGAAAATGTGATCACTACTGGAATTGTCCGTCCCTCCCTCTTTTTGGCTGCTATCTCCTCCTTCTGTTCTTCTATTACCTCCTGTTCTCCTCCTTTCTGTTGTACTGGCCATTGTTGTCCCCCGTCATCCATCTCTGTCATCCATCTATTTCTCCCAACCCTTTGTTCCAGACCCATCTGTAAGAATTCAAGTTCCCTTTCATACTTATCAACCATCCAACCTTCTCTCATTCCCACCTTCCTCCTCCCCCATTCATTTATCTCACATTCCTGCTCTCTCCACTCACCTTCCTCAAATATTAATCTTATCTTTCTTCCTTTCTTTCGCATCCTTCTCAAGTCTTCTTCCGGAACCCAAATACTCACACCTCCTTCCCAACTCACCCTTTCATTACTAACTAAGTTTTGTAGGGACCTCTCCATCCCCTCAATCCACAGGACGGGGCTCAATAGGGGGCTTACAATGTTCCTCTCCCAAATCACCTCCCCCTATCACTTCCAGGGACCAAATACAGAGTATTCCCATCCAGATTAGAATCCACCTCCACCTCAATATCCCGGACCCCACTCCTTATTCCAAGGCCCTTATTAGCCTCCCTGTTAGAATTCCCATTCCTCCTATTAGAGTCCAAGATCATAAACCCCGAGTCCAAATCCGACCAATTCAGATTCTGACCCATCTTTAGGTCGTCTCCCTCAGGGATATTCCCAACCTCAGGGTTAACAACACTCATTCTAGGGTTACTTCTGTGATTAGGGTTACAACCATACAGCTTAGGGTTAGACTTTAAATATGAATTACAATTCAAAGTCCCAATCTCAGGGCCAATCTCTTCCAACAGCCGCCTAACCACACCAACTTTAAGAACCGGTTCTGGGTGAGGGGCAGCTTGACCTGTAAAATGGTAGTGATTCATGGACATATGAGAAAGCAATAAAAAGCTTTGAGATGTGGTGCTCTTGATGGATAATGCATATTAGCTGTAAAGTGAAGGTGACAAATGAACAACCGATGAAGAAGATAGATATAGAAAAGAGTATGGTGGAGGAGATGATGAGATTTGTGGGACATATGTTAAGAGGGTCAACTGGGAAAATGGCACAATTGAGGGTAGAAGGAAAAACAGAGAGAACCGGAGACAAAGGAAGACAAAGAAACATGTGGGGCTGAGGTTGGGATGATGATATAAAATTTTGTTCAGCATAAAAAAATGAGGGGAAGTAAAAAAAAGAGGAAGGAGATAAGGGTACGTAGAAAGCAACCATTGGATCAAAGAGGGCACATTAGAAGCAGATCTACGTGTGAATATGTTTAGGAAACACCTTAAAAACACAACAAATAAATGAAAAATGCAAATTATGAAAGGCTTTTGACCCACTAAAGATGAGAGGGTGGACTCTAATGAGTACTGTTTTTTGATTGGTGAATTGTTGATGAAGCGCATGCTCAAAGTTGTGGCTGTGCATGACTGTGGCACATATGAGTACAACAGAAAGCTGCTCAGATTTACTATGTGGAGCAAATACGTAAAATCGAGAAGCTCTGACCTCATTATCTGGAGTCTGCATCTAGAGATACTTCATGGCTGGAGGTTTTCATCCACTCTACTAACATTTCACAAACAGAAAAACGGTACTTGATAGAGCCCACCTTCTCAACTTTGCTGAGTCAAAATGACAGTTTTTGTTTTGAGGTATATTTTATTTTGCGTGCAGTCTCACTGATACAAATAATGAATTAAATAATTAAATTAATGCATAATGAAATAAGAGTGGCACGGTGGCACAGTGGTAGCGCTGCTGCCTCGCAGTAAGGAGACCTGGGTTCACTTCCCGGGTCCTCCCTGTGTGGAGTTTGCATGTTCTCCCCGTGTCTGCGTAGGTTTCCTCTGGGTGCTCCGGTTTCCTACCACAGTACTTGGTGTGTGTGTGCCCTGTGGTGGGCTGGCGCCCGGCCAGGGGTTTGCTCCTGCCTTGCGCCCTGGGATTGGCTCCAGCAGACTCCCTGTGACCCTGTGTTAGGATATAGCAGGTTGGATAATAGCTGGATGGATGGATAATGAAATAAGCAACAAAAACATATTATGACACATTTAATTATTTATGATCACATATCATTTTGTTATTATTTATTGACTGTCACATTACACAAAGCATTTATTTGTCTTTACTTTTTTAAGTCTGTCCAAAACATTCATCCATAGTTTACATCTCCATACCTGTCATAACAAAAATCTGCCTAAAACAAAGGTAACTTGTGTATAAAACTAAATACAACCACATTCTCAAGATATACAGTGCACCTGCTGCTGTATACAGAGCGAGGCAGAAACAAAATTGACAAAATTGTTAATTTTTTCTTACAAATAAATTTATTGAAAGATTTGAGTTCATATTGAAATAGCATTTTACAAAATCAAGTGTGCAAAACAACATCTCCCATGTGGTGTCCGTTATCACTGATGCATTTCTGAAGACGTCCATGGAAGTTGGCCTCCACTCTTTCAACATCGCTCTGTCATATGCTTTCCACATTTTCAGGGTACGTGCCATTCGTGTAGCCCCCGGCGGTCTTTTGTTCATTAGTGTACCTTGTGTACGAAGTGCTTTAACCCAACGTAGGATAGTGTTACGAGCAGGAACAGCTTTATTTCTGTGGATATTGAAATGGCAACGAAACTCACGCTGCACTGCGGTAATAGATTGGTTGTTCTTGACAAAACAGTCGTATGCAAAAATGCGGTGTTCTATAGTCCACGGCTCCATGGCTTCAACTAAAAAGAAAATAAAAAAATGCTAATACTTCGCGAACCTAATGCCACCTACCGCACATCTGTCACTCCACCTAGTGGTGAGTTCTTGCCATTTCAAAGATGTCTGTCCTTTCTGCCTCACCCTGTATATACAGGACTTAATGTCAGATTTAGAATCATCTGTAAAATATTAATATCCAAAGCTAAACATTTGAAAACTTCAGAATGTCTGCCATGCTTCCTACCCCACCTGACCACTGAGTAATATGCTACACAGGAACAACTGAATAAAGACCTAAAAAAGCATCTTCTGCTCAGCACTTCATGGCTAATCTGAAATTTCACAACAACACTCTGGGTGAACACAGATTTTGCTTTGTGGCTTGATCTCTCTAGTATCTTTAGTAAATGTATTTCTTTTTTGTTACATGAATGAATACAAGTGAATTCTACTGTATTTTTAATACAGAATTCAAATATCTAATCAGACTTTGTCACACAAGGATTTTAAGCACTGATTAAAATTTACAATAAATGTATATTTAAAATATCTAACAAGTAGAACTGTATAATTTTCTGCTCTTCTTGGCATCAGGAATACAGTAGCTCTCTTAAAGGTCCAGCAGAAGTCATCAAACATACTGGGGCTCCACTTGTTTTGGTCTAACTTTTCCATTTCAGAAATGATGAAACATTTTGCCATGTTTGTTACTGACTGCTGTGAGACTTCCAGGGGAAATGTCCAGATGATAAGAAGAAAGAACAAATGAATTTTTAAAGACATGCTATATTCAATGGCTTTGTACAACTTCAAAAGTTCATCCAACTATTTCTTGGTTGACAGTCAAGGCTTGGGGGGGCTGTCAAAACGCAGGGCCTGTTAAAGCCCACTGGGGCACTCCTTGTGTGATTTTGGGCTTGTGTTGTATTGTAGTTGTCTGCCTTATAATCCCCCAATTATTGTTATTACTGTTATTATCAAGACATTACTGCAAATATTTTTAAAGCACTGCCATGCAGATTTTACATCTTGGTTCAACCGTTTATCAAAGGCTCATCTTCATTCAATTACCTAATTTAATATCCTACAAAAATTCCTTTTTTTTTGATTTTGACATCTCTAATCCTGATATATTTCTTTCTTATATAAATGTGAACCTGCGACCAAATATGTTATGCCATGCAATCTCTGCCACAACAGACTGATTATAAGCCCTCCTAGAAAGATCTAAAATGTTCACAAACAGCAATAAAACTTTTTAATCTTGAATTTAATTTAAAAAAAAGTATACCTGAATACGGCCTTATATACTAAATATACAGCCTATAATAAGACATAACCCAGAAACTATGGATGATACAGAACGTCTGAGTACACTTCTGAAATCAGCATGAAAAAGTACTTTTAATACACCCCTGTGACAAAATCTTTGCTTACCACTGTCACCGGGGTCAGTGAATGATCACTGGATATTGTGCTCCAGTTTCAATCTCACATCCTGAAGCTGATCAGGTTGGTGTGTTTGTCCTTAAAGCCCCATTGGTTATGGCAGATATGCAGAATTACATTTTCTGTCCTGCATTTTTGAACTGCTGTTCCTTTGAGGCTAACTACCGCGTATTGTGTAAATTAGTGCTTGAAGTGGGCCGGTACTTACTGTTACTCTGTACTTGTTCTGCTGTTAAGAGTACCGGCAAATTAAAGTATGCGTGCCGACACTTCTCACAACGCCCCCAGGAGGTCCATCCCCAACTCTCTAAAATTGTTTCTGTATATCACCGTGCTTTTAGACCTTCTAGGGGGGAAACCACCTCTGCACCAACATTGCATCCAGAAAATTATATGCAGGAGGAGGAGGAGGAAACAAACAGGAAGTACCTCCAGTTCTCTTTTTCCATTTGAACCACTTGTGGGAATGCTGACTTTACACATTGTTTTGTGTTCAGATTGCATGTTAGGACATTTGCAAGACAACTCATAATCTATTAAAAAAACTATTTTCTTTATCCCCTGAACATTTATTATGTATTGTAATTTTACTTCCACCACTACTTACCCCCCACCTTGAAATGTTCTGCACTATATACTGCATTGTGATCTAGTTTACCCTGAAAGTGACTTACATTAATGCTTATTGTATAAGGTGTTATATAACATATGACTTGGTAAAACTATTGCTACAGTATAACATTTCACAGAAAGTCATTTTAATAAACTATAACGGACTAAATGGGTTTGGCAAATCCATGGATGGAGGGTGCCAGGGGAATGGAAAGTAATGGTAGACAATTGCCTTATTTAAAAACAGTTACTTCCTTCTCATAAAATCTTTCATTTTTTTATCACAAGGTAAAATCTCACCCACATAATAGCGGGCATCACATCCTTACAGATCTTTGTGTGAGAGCTATTTACTAGGCTACAAACATCTCTAGTCACATGAAAAATGGCTACACAGATCAATTTAGATGCATATACAGAACATTCACTGTGATGCTGAAGATGATTAATACAGTGATCGTCTGCCTAATTTACAGTGTTTTAAAAGGTATCCTGTTTACAAAAACAAATCCTTCTCAAGTGCCAGTTATGTTCTGTAATTTGTCACACCACATAAAATATCACCAGTGGACAAATTAAGTCCATTACCAATTAGAAGCGTCTAAAATGTGCACATTTTAAATTAAAAAAGCTAATGCTAACATCAGTAGCCTTGCTATATGTGATGTATCATCAGCTGAATGTGTGGGTGTTTGTATTTTATTTAAACTCATACATATTTAACTAACACATCTAAGATATAACGAAACCATGTTGTAGAGCTGAAACATTTCTCTTTTTAGCTTTCTGTATTTGAATACACATTCACTAGTCAGCTTGCAATTTTTCCTTTTCTTATTGACTTCATTGGGAAGGTTTTTCGGCATTTCTTAGTAGAAATAGCAGATATTTTTCTAATCATTACCTTTTAAGCAAAGCCAAATGTATAATTTCAAGCACTAGTGCATCATTCTCTGCAAAACAACATACAAGTTATGCAGCGCCAATTATTAGCTTTTCTTAGACCATGTGAAATTGCCATTAAGAAAATAATGAAAATGTTATACTGAAGCATACCTCCAGGATAGTGCAAAATGAAAGGAAGCAATTGGGGAGTAAGGGCTCTCAGTCTCTGCTTCTATAAATATGAATTTTGTTAATTCAAAGAAAATGTAATACTCTTCTTTTTGCCCGCTCTTTCAGATATTACCAATTTGCAGAAGGCAGTAGCAGACGCTGAACACGTTGCACAGATGACATTTCTTGACTGGTCTGGTAGTGTATGAGAGTTCCCCAAAGGGAGTTAGAAGAACTTGCTGAGGAGAGGACAGCACGTCCAGGGTACTTTGACCCTGACCAGAATTGGGGCAATGAGAGTAATGAGACTTGCCACAAAGTTTTATATTGAACAGTACTAATGAAGACATTTGGGACAATGCAACATTATTATTCGGAGTACTGACTTTGTCCTGAATATTCTGACACAGACATAGCTTACAATCTCCAATTTGGAAGGACAAAAACTTTAAATATGGGTTTTCCTGTTTATTTATACATCATGGTGAATTAACTATACTAAAAGTTCTCTAGTTCTGCAAATTTCAAGAAAAAACTTCCATAAACTCCATACCAAATATTGTAGTTAGGCTGTTGCTGTCTTTAGCGATATTCAGACTGGATTACTTTTGCACCAGCAGAAGGGATAAAATAATTACTGGAAGACCTCTGTAATTTCAGTCCTTTCTGAATCGTTCATGTCAGTAACTTTGTTACAGATTACACATTTACGTCTCATTACAGATTATGGAGCCTTTTACTTTCTCTAACAAGTCAGTAAAAAATAAACCCAGGTTAAATTAGTCCCATGTGAATCAACAGGTCAGTAAAATTCTGTCATTTCCTGTGGAAACAGCATTTCACCCAGGATTTTAGAGGTTCTTGCAGAAAAATGGAGGATAACCAAGATAAGCAAATAAAAACTTCCTTGTACTTTGTACAAATGATTATAACTACTAAGTTCTACTGCTACTGCAACAAGTGCATTATGCTTCTGAATTGCGATTTTAATTAATAGTTTGTCAAGCCAGATAATGTTTTGAGTTTATATAAACGACCGGAAAAGGATGTGTCAATTAAAATATTTCTTCAGTTGCATGGAAATTGATTTGGTGGGGCTTATACAGATAAAACATGAGAAGAAAAATACATCAAGACAACAATCATTATTATTCCCTATAAGGCCCTAAACAACTAATTTAACACAAAAATGCATAAACATATTCATCAAATTATTAGATGAAAATTCTTAAGATCAAAATGTCACATTTATACATACTTACAGCCCGTGGTAAGGGCTGATAAGAAATGTTGCGGTTCTTATCTTGCCTGACCTAACGCAATGATGTTTCTTATTTAATGCAGTATACTAATTAGTGCTCATTAGTGTAGCTGTTATTATGCAGCAATTATTTCATTTTTATTCTGTCAGGTACATACCAAGCTGTATATGTTGTGCTGTACTTTTGATTATTTTCTTAAATTAATTTTAGTGATTTTGCACTGTGCCAGGGATTCAGAATAACTGCCATGTAATGACATCAAGTCACATGATGGCATGAGCTGTTCCAGAGCCATAGACATGCATACAGGCTTCGTGGCCATGTTTCCACTCCATAAAAATTGGCATGTTAAGTGGCAAGACTGTATGTCCTTCAGAACTTTTTGAAAAGGTAGTCTCTGTCTTTTTGATGCCTAATTTATCTCCATTTGGCTAAGTACGTACATTAACCACAGCATAAATTTGTGCATAAGAGACTCATATATAAAAATCTCCCTTCTCTATGTCTCACTTCTTTCTCCACCTGGTTCTTTTTGGGGTCAACCAAATGGGATCTCCTTCACAAGAGATTAATATTTTCTGCACTCTCAAATTCTAATAGTTTCAGTTTTTTTTGTCAATCTGATTTCACCATCTTTTTCTTTGTTGCCTTGTGATCTTCTTCTATTAATTTTAATATTTTGGCATACATGTTCATCCATTCTTCATACATATGCAAACCACCTCTTTTTGTTCAATCTGAATGTATCAATTGTACATGCTACCTGTTTTCTTTTAAATGTCTTGTCATGTATGTGCAGCTGGGGATCACCTTCATGGCTAAGTTACCATGCTATGTACCACACTGAGATGAGAGGGGGTTGCTCATGCTAACTGTCTCTGCTTTTCTACCCATAGCTCCGAGAAGCCGCCCAGTGTGGGGAACCTAACCAGCCACAAAGCACAGAGCTGGCCCTGCCCTTTCTGGATGATGCTATATAAAACTGTATGGTCTCCAGACAAAGATGTCTGACTTTGGACCCAGAACCCAACTTGGAGCAACCTCCAATGATTGATCTGTGCCTCCTAATCTGGGAACACCTGTATTTGTTGGGCACGTATGCCATTTTTTTACATTTCTGAACTTTTTTTCTTCGTATTTGTATTTGTGGTGCCCTAACATTCAAAGCGGCTTGTGCTATTCTGTCCACCAGTGGCAGTCTTTATTTATGTCTCTGCCTCTCAAATTTATATCACACAATTATACATATATATTAGTTATGTTACACAGGTAGCACACACGTCACAGGTCACAGATAGTGAATGACCCTAACATAAAAATCAGCAGCGAAATAAGCAGAAAAACAACAAAAACGCAACTGCAGGCAAACAGCGAGCATGGTACCAGTTGGAGCATGCTAGCTTATAAAAACATCAGAAAAGACCTGATGACATGGCCAGTTAAAAAGCTTGACACCTGCTGCCATGCAGAGTGGCTTTATGAGCCACGGTCCATAAAGATGGTTAGAGTCAAGAGAAGCTTTCAGCAGGAAAGCTTTGTTCCTAATCTTTACATATAATATGCTACCGTGGCTGTTCGTTTGTCTGTCCAGGATTTTAAATCACCTGTAGCTCGCAATGCGTTTGACCTATTGACCTGAAATTTGGTACACATACGAGGTGTGGCAGAAAAGTAATGAGACTGATTTTTTATTTACCAAAGTTTTTATTTTTTTCAAACATCAATGTTATCCCCTTCAAAGTAGTTCCCTTGGGCAGCTACACACCGATGGAGACGTTGTTCCCACTGTTGGTAGCAGCGCTGGAAGTCTTCAACCGGTATGGTCTTCAGCATGTCCGTTACACTCTTTTGGATGTTTTCTAAAGTCCCGAAATGACGTCCTTTGAGGACATTTTTCAGTTTAGGAAAAAGGAAAAAGTCACACGGACTGAGGTCAGGTGAATAAGGGGGCTGGGGAACCACAGGAATGCCTTTTGAGATCAAAAATTCTGCTCAATTGTTAGGTTTTTCGGTACCATTTTGGCACAGACCTTTCGCATGTGCAAATGTTCAGTCAAAATTTGATGAATGGTAAATCTGTTCAAATTTAATTGTTCACTCAACATTCTTAATGTTCTTCAACGTCTGATCTCACAAGAGTGTTCACATGTTCGATATTTTCATTGGTTTTCGAAGTTGAAGGCCTCCCTGAAAAACTTGAGCTCGGGATAAAGAATGTTCCCCATAGGCCTGTTTTAACTTTTTAAACGTCACACTTGCCGATTCCCCAAGCTTAACACAAAATTTAATGGCACAACGTTGCTCCAAATTCCGCTGTTCCATTTTGCGTGACGCACAACCAAAAACACAACTTCGCTAATAGCAGTCACAAAAATCACGTAGTTAACGGAAGGAGTTGAAACTCGCACTGAGCTATGGGAGGGTACTGATACACGTGCTCTATCCAGGACAACAGCGCAGCGTTGCCAGATCGCTTGCAGTGTTGCCAGTCTCATTACTTTTCTGCCACACCTCGTATACTATGTGACGCCTACTGTCCGCTTTCGGGGTTACTCCTCTTTTTATTTTTATTTTATTGTAGAATCAACATTTGGCAGCGGCCAGCAGGGCGGCCATGCAGCGCATGTGTACGAGCGCCGTTCTAATTCCCTACCATCTTCGACGGCACTTCCCCAACATCTTCATATTTTAAATCATTCTTAAGGCAGATTGAAGACTTAAGTGCCAGCTTAAGTGAAAAATTAAAGAAAACATACTAATTGCAACACAAACACTGACTTAATCAGTTTAAACACGAAAAGATGCTGACAACAGAAGAGAAGAAGCAGGCCGCTAGGGTGGAGAAAAGAAGAGCTGCTGAGGAAGCAGCAAGAGTGTTAACCTCTGAGCAAACAAATTCTAAACATACAGAGAAAGAGTATAAGAACTATGAATGCTCAAGTCAAGTGTATTCACAGAATGTTATCATGTAGTGTGCCGTTACTGGTTTATATATAAATAGATTCAGCAAGAAAAAGAGCTACACTGGCTCGAATATTAGGATAAAATGAAAGCATCAAAGATGAGTAGGCCGATACCTATAAAAGCATTGCACAAGTCTGAAAAGAAGTTACCAGAAGTTTTTGGCAGCAGTTATTACTACTAAATGCAGTTCCATCTGTTACTGTATCTAACGGGTTACATACTTTTTTAATTCTTAACTTTAAAGATTTAAACAATATATTTGCGAAACACAATGTACAATAATGCTTATTATTGTGTGTGCTACAGTATGTGTTTAATCAGAAAGCTTTTATCTCTTAATTTGATTTACATGAAAATAAGATTGCATTTAGGAACTATTTATATGAAAATATAAAAAGTTCCAAAAAGGTTCACAAATGTCTTCTCACAACTGTGTTTCCATGAAACTGGCTCTGCATCACAGCATAGTGAAAAATAACTGGGGATGTAAGAGCCATTTTCCTAGTTCTATAAGATTCATGAATATTTTACTAGATGACAATGCATAATCTACGGGAGGTTCCTATAACCCCCATAGGTAGAATTGTATTGGTATATTCTCGCCATTTCTAACAGCTTTGAGTAAACATTATACTTCAGTTATTGACAGCCTTGCCATGAGTAAGGTCTAGGGGCATACGGTTTTAAACCATGCTCGTGCCTATGCATGTGACCTTGCCTGGGCACGTGCTCGTGCCCGCGACTACGGGCTTTTTGAGTGTGTAAGGTAAATTGTAAAACAGCACATATTTAAGTGTTGAATCGTACACTTAAGGCATACAGAAGAAGAAATAAAGAACCTTTAATTACAGAAAGAAGAAGTAAGGAACTTTTAAGTACTACAGTTTCTCAAGAAAAGCTAAGTTTAGAGAAGATACAATTTCCCTTTTTGTTGCCTTCTATTCTACGTGCATAACTATTTTTTCTTTTATTCTGGTGTGAATTATTTGCTTTTAACTTTCACTAAATATTTTTAAAACAAAATTTTGGACTGAGAGATTTCTTTTGACACGCGTTTCACCCGTGCTTGACTTCGCCTTATGCTTCGGCAGCTACAGGGGAGTTTGCACATTCTCACAGTGTTTATGAATAAAAGAAAGAAAGAAATAAAGAAAGAAGTATAGGTATGCGTGTGTTGCACAAATTGATTTGGTCAATTGGTCCATTTTGATTTGAAAAATGATCAATGCTTTTCAAGTGGAAATTTTGAAATGACAGAAATGTGTACAGTAATATGTAGTTGAGATTTCTCAAGGGAAATTGAGCTGTCCTATGTTTCATGTGACATACATACAGACAGACAGACAGATATGACTATAGCAGTAGGTACTTTTCACATTATATGCACACACACACACACACGTAAAGATGGATGGATCAATTGAATTTATAACATGACATTTTAAATCCAGCTGATCCAGGGCTCTGACGCTAGGGATCGTCATTGGCAATCGGAAGGTTGCCGGTTTGAATCCCGTAAACGGCAGAAGTGACTCTACTCCTTGGACCCTTAAGCAAGGCTCTTAACCTGCAATTGTTCAGTCCTGGGTATGATATTAATTAGCATCCAGTTACAGGGAAAACTTGGGGACAGGTGGCAGGATTGGCACTCCAGCCACTATAAAATAAAAATAAAAAAAAACACTGTTCCAGTGTGGTGCAGAAGTGTCACCCACTGTATTCGGGTTGCCCAAACCAGGTGGTTCGTTGTGTACTGGGTACGGCAACGAGTTATCAGCGCATGCTCTCCACCTTGATCCAGGGCTTGGAATTAATTAAATATTTTAGTGTTATTTGTTAGATTAAGTAATTTTAGTCAGTCAGTTAGTCAGTCATTTTCCAACCCGCTATATCCTAACATAGGGTCACGGGGGTTTGCTGGAGCCAATCCCAGCCAACATAGGGTGCAAGGCAGAAACAATTTCCGGGTATGACACACACACACACACACACCCACACACACACACACACCAAGCACACACTAGGGACGATTTAGAATCGCCAATGCACCTAACCTTCATGTCAATTTATAGTATTAAAATTAAGAAGAGATTTCATACGAACACATATGCCGAAAGTTACAACACTGTAAATGAATGTACTTTTTGTACAGGGAAAGTGAAAACTGCACAACTAAAACGTTGCCAGGCGCAGGATTCAAAGTCAGGATGAAGACACCATGAGCTAACAGTGCTAACCACTGTGCCAAACACACACACACTCATATTTTTAATTTTTTGTTTTTTGCAAAATGTAAATTTACCGGCAGCTTAAGCATACCATTTTAAAGCAACTAATATTAATATTGAGAATATTCCTAGTTGCATGCTTCATTAGCTGTTATATGCATTTTATTTTGGGAAATTAGGTTGAATCCTTGTTTGGAAGGTGCAAGCTTGTTCATGACTTTATCTTCATCTCTTTTTGAAAATATATTCTGTCACCATATCACCTTTAATTGTTATTTTAATAATACTTATATCTACAGTTATCACCCTGCATTAGTTACTGCAGCAAATGATTGAGATAAAAATAAGTCTCGGAATGTGTGGCTCATCAATATTCATATAAATGATTTTATATAATGCAAAAAAATAATTATTCAAAAGTACTGAATATTAAGCAATAAAATCAGCTTTTTTTGGAAACAGAAACTTTTGAAAACTCCCTTTCTAATTTAATATATGCAAATATATTATGACCAGAAACAACCAGAGTGTGAATGAGAATAGTGAGTATTGTTTTCAAGCACATTCTGGAAATAAACTCATGATAGTGCAATACTTTGCACTTGAAACAAACTAATAACCTCTTCTATTAGTAAAACAGAAAGAATTAAACAAAAACAAGTCATAATGTTTTAAAAATCCTCATCACAGTATGGTCATTGGGTTGTACTGTTTAATTTTACATGAGTTGTAGCCTGCCAGCAGGGCAGTGCGGGCATTTAAGTTAGTACCAAAAGTCGGTGTCATTTACTGAATAAAATGTAGAGCAGGACACAGCATATGTGGTCTTCTGTAGGAGGCCTGGAGGTGTGTACTTAGACCCAGACGCAGAGACCACTTGGTTGGACAGCACGGAGAGTAAGGCAAGAACAGGATTCTGCAGGTTTGTTGTGTTGGTGGTATCTACCATGGCCATAACGGTCAAAGCTGTGTGTCACGTCCGTCATTTTATTGGTTGTCACAATATTATCATCTAATATATAAAGCAGAGTCGATGTATGTTTGTTTGTCCTCCATACAAATCTGCACCAGGCGTCCGATCGCCACCAAACTGGGCATGGGGTTCTTTTGTGACCAGGAGGAGGTCATGGGGTATGTTTGGTTGGGAAAAATGTTCGGGGTGAAGTGCAGGGCATCTTTTCACCGACAGTTCCGCACACGTTCCCATACTGCCAACAAGAGAAGGGCTGCTGATGCAAGACTGGATGAATCATCTCAAGAAAGGAAAACCAACAGGAGAAGGGCTGCTGATAAAAGACCAGATGAAACATCTGAAGAAAGGGAAGGGAGGCTGTAGTCGATGTATGTTTGTTTGTCCGCCATAAAAATCTGCTCCGGGCGTCCGATCGCCACCAAACTGGGCATGGGGCTCCTTTGTGACCAGGAGGAGGTCTTGGGGTATGTTTGGTTGGGAAAAATGTCTGATGCAAGAGTGGATGAAACATCTCAAGAAAGGGAAACAAGGCTGTCTGCCAACAGGCGAAGGGCTGCTGATGCAGCACATGGACAAATTCAGCATGATTTTAAAAATATCGCTTTCGCATATAACCGACAGGTTGCATATCATGAACATCCTGTCGCTGTTATTGGCCAAATGGATCATATCTGTGTTCATTGTAGAGCTCTAAAATGGAAAGGAGAATCACCAGGATTTTGTTGCTCAAATGGAAAAGTGAACCTGCCATCTCTACTTCGTCCACCTGCACCTCTACACTCTTTGATGTCAGGATCAACACCAATTTCAAAGCATTTCTTGAACAACATTAGGAAGTACAATTCCTGTTTTCAAATTACTTCTTTTGGTGCAACTAAACAAATACGAGAGGATGGGTTCATGCCCACATTCAAAGTGCAAGGTCAAGTTTACCATTACTTACTTCCATTAACTAATGGGACAATTGAGTTCCTTCAGATCTACTTCATGGGAGATATTTCCACAACAGTGCATCATACCACACAGCAGACTACCGAATGTGAGACTAGACATTGTGATGGATTTAGAACGATTCCTTCATGAGAACAACGCATATGTCACCCTTTTCAAGACTGCGCTTCAAGATATGTCAACAGATGATTATAAAGTTGTCATAAGACCTGACAAAATGCCACAGGGAGAGCATCACCGACGATTCAATGCTCCAACACTTGATAAGGCTGCCATTGTAATGGTAGGCAATGACTTTGGGAAGCGGGACATTATCAATGAGAAAAGGAACAGAAGTCTTCAGCCTGTAACAGACACACACAGGTCGTATGAAGCCCTTCAGTATCTACTAATCTTTTGGCAAAACGAAGATGGGTATTACTTTGAAACTCCACAAACAGATCCATCTACGGGCAACTCTGTTGCTGGCAAGAAACTCAGTGCAATGGACTTTTATGCTTACCGACTAATGAGTAGAGTTTCTGAAGAGAATCACATCTTGAAATCCGGCAACTTTTCCATCAATACATATTATTGAAGCAACTATCATAACCCTTTGATTTCAAACGGCTACAATTTCCTGTTTGTTTGGCTTTTGCTATGTCAATTAATAAGGCTCAAGGGCAATCACTGCAAGTTGCAGGCATCAATTTGGAAAATCCATGCTTTTCACACGGACAACTCTACGTAGCATGTTCTAGACAATGTGGGCAATCCTCAGAATTTGTTCATTTTCGCACCACAAGGGAAAAAAAAAATATAGTCTATCCAAAGGCTCTGGAATAACCACTTATTACAATAAAATGTGAATCAGAAAAATGTTTGTTCTATTTCTATGTTGTGTTTCTTTCATTTGGGAAATTCATTATACATTCCCGGGCAACACCGGGTACTCCTGCTAGTAACATATAATATTTTAGTATTTATTTGTGTACTTTTAACAAAAGCAAGAATGATATTCACTTGTGTCTGAGTCACAAATACCAGGTAATTTTCAATTTGACTTAAAAGCACGGTCAGGAAGTGTCTTGTTTCCTCTTTTAAATTCTACAAGCCTCCTCATCAATAAAATGCCTAAAGTATTTCATTTTATGATTAATCTGTTTTTAATTTAACCTTTACTTTGTAAAATATGAATGAGTTTTACACACGTTGTATAAGCTTATAATGTTCACATTTCATTCCTTGCATACTGAAAAAAAATTAGCTGTCAATAGTGTATTGTGTTGATCAGTGCAATCATTTATTCTCAGTCCCTGAGGCACAGAGTCACAAAAAATGTTGTATTTCCATCATTCATTTTCTATGGACAATAGAGGCAGGGGATGAAAAACATAAATATTTGAATGTTATTAATCACTCTTAGTATTGTAACTGTTCTTCAGAATATCTTATCAGCTGTCAACATGATATCTGTTACGTGTCAGCATGCTACTGCTTTAACCTCTAGATGAAATCCTACATGCTAATATCTTTCTGAGAATAAAAGGTTCCATGCTTAGAAAATGTATATGAAATACAGTACACATTATACATGCACTACAGTAGTATGATAGATAATATTGATAGCCAGGGGTACCCGAGGTGTTCAACATTGTGTTATTTTCTGTGTTCTGCAGGACTTCATTCAGTAAAACAGGCAATCTAAAGACTAAATATTAACATACCCAAATGTTTTTCTATTACGTAAGCAGAAGCCTGTATAATATGGCATTATATCTTTAGAGTTAGCTAATTATATTATTCAAGGCTGTTTACTAATTACTTATAATTTGACTATAGCAAGATATATTTGCCCAACAGAAGTAAATACTGTTCCTTTTAATCCCTGTTGTCCCAGGCTGTCCCATTTGGAAGAGCTCATTTTCTCATGGCAGAGCGTCCATTGAACCCAATGGTTTATCCATTGCCAAAAGTACATAAGGATCTTAGTAATTCTACCGGGTGTGAGACTGATTTTACAGCCTATAACACAGCTGATTGACTTTATTATTAAATATTTACTAAGATCAAGTCATCACTAAGAATTCAACAGTCTTCATCATTAAATTTAAATCCTTAGAATATGATAGTCAGTACATTTTGTCCACTGCAGATATAGAATCCTTGTACACTACTAATCAGATCACTAGGACACAATTTTTTCACTTAAGAAACATAGCTAAAGTTAGACCTCTTATATCACTGAAAGATACTGAGAAACTAGTTCACGCATTTGTTTTCAGTCGACTAGATTACTGTAACGCACTCCTCTCAGGACTACCCAAAAAAGACATAAATCGTTTGCAACAAGTACAGAATGCAGCTGCTAGAATCCTAACTAGAAAAAGAAAATCTGAGCACATTTCTCCAGTTTTGATGTCACTACACTGGTTACCTGTGTCATTCAGGATTGACTTTAAAATTCTGCTTATGGTTTATAAAGCCTTAAATAATCTGGCCCATCTTATATATCGGAATGTCTTATATTCCAAATCATAACCTCAGATCCTCAAATGAGTGTCTCCTTAGAATTCCAAAAACTAAACTTAAAAAAAGTGGTGAGGCGGCCTTCTGCTGTTATGCACCTAAAATCTGGAATAGCCTGCCAATGGGAATTTCCCGGGCTGATACGGTGGAGCACTTTAAAAAATTGCTGAAAACACATTATTTTAACATGGCTTTCTCATAACTTCACTGTAATCAAAATCCTGATACTCTGTATATCCAACTCATTATAATAACTATTCATGGTGGCTCTAAAATCTGTACTAACCTCTACTCTCTCTTCTGTTTCCTTTTCTGGTATCCTGCGCCACCACCATCTACTCAAAGCACTGTGATGTTCCAACAATGATGGATAGATTAAAAGCCAGAAGTATGTATGACCATCAACATCAAGTGACTGTGTGAGAACCCTAACTACAAAGAGGACTGTTTCATTTATGTTAGGTAGAATGCCCAGAGGGGACTGGGCGGTCCCGTGGCCTGGAACCCCTGCAGATTTTTTTTTTTTTCTGTTTTTTCTGTCCACCCTGGCCATCGGACCTTACTCCTTTTCTATGTTAACTAATGTCTTATTTTAATTTCTTATTTTGCCTTTTATTTTTCTTTTCTGTTGGCGCTGTCACAAACACCCTCTGCCTTTAGAGCTGACGACAGCCGTGTCAAATAACTTCTGTCACAAACTTTGACGAAAGAAATCTTCCGCCTCTTCAGCTCGCACCTCTATATAAGAATAGCCACATCTGGAAGGCAGCATTCAGTCAAGGATCCAGCTCTTGTGATACAATGTAATGGAAAAGAAAAACAGTGCTTGAAACTGCCCGCCTGTTATGCTGAACATCATGACTTCATTTGTACTACAGCACTTTATATTAGGAAATTAGACAATATAAATCATTTAACTTGTGCTTTGTTCTGTGATAACAGTTTATGTACAAGACGTCTTATTCTGTAAACCAAATGTTTAGACAAGACTTTTAATGATTAACTAATTTGGGACCTTTCGATGTTATTTAATGGAAGAGGCTTTATGAAATGTGCTCAAGATAGGGTGAAGAGACATTCACAAACATGCGAATGGATGAAAGGTGCTAAAAGTACATGTAGTGCAAAAGATAGCAAATATCTTTAAATTATTCTGTTACCTGCCTTCAAAAGGTACTGTGTGTCATGTTTCAGCCAGCATATCTTCCCTGGCTGGGGTTTAAAGTGGTGTTTCTTGTTTGTTTTGTGCTATTTTATGCCATTTAATTTTCATTATGTACATTTTTCTCTGTGTTTGTTTATAAGTGAATGTGGACTTGATTATGTCCCTTGTGTTTTTTGGGTGACTCCCCAAGGGGCAGGGCCACCTACCTGCCATGAACAGGCCCTCCATCCTATTTAAGGGAAGGCTTCCCATAGTTCCTGGCGGTTCATTGAATGTGCTGGGAGTGGAGAGAGTGTTTTTGATGAGTTTTGTGCTATTGCTTTGCTTTGTGTTTTCTGAATTTTTGACCCTGTGTTCTGCTTTGACTTTGCCTCTTGCATTCTGTTTATGTTACTGTGCTTTTTGATATTTTTGAACGTCTACTCTGTTTCTGACCACGATTTCTGGATTCTAGATTGGGGCTTTTTTTTAATGTGTATGCCATTCAGGCATCTCCTTGTACTCTTCAGAGCTTTGGGGCATGCGCAGCCTTTTGCGAAAATAAATCTTTCTCTCTATCATAAAAAAAATCTTGGAAGGCTTGGAAGGAGATGATACATGATTTTCTGTGAGACACTTTAACGTCCCGCGAGACAAGGAAGTAAAACAAAAGGACAGCTGCAGTACAGAGATGCGAAGTGGCTGGCGCGTAGCGCGCCCCCAAGTGGGAAACCTTAGAATTGTTATGAAACCTTAGCTTTCAGGATTTAAAGATCATGACATTGTGGCTAGTAAATTATAAACTTTGTCTGTACTTTTTTAAATTATTTATCATGAGGACTTGACATGCAAAAGATGAATGAAGCAATAACCTCACAGAGCTCCATTAATGAGGTGCTTTGAGGTTTAATAGTTGGGAAGTTTTACACTGTATAGAAAAAAAGACCAAGATTGTTAAATTTAGTTTTAGGCCTTTCTATTATTCTTCACAATACTTTACACCAGCCAAGGAATAAATGAATATCTTAACAGCTAATATGTGATGTCACCACTGATAAGTGTTATTCCACCCACAGAATGCTTTGGAATTATTTAAGGCTCAAGCATTGAAAGGTTGTCAAAAAAGGTGCAGGTGGAATAGAATGAGAATTTTGTTGTTGCAAATCTGCAGGCACCATTCCAACATGGGAAAGGAACAGGAATTGAAATGCTGTTTAAAAAAGAAGAAAGTGTTGATTTGTAATTAGTGATATAGCAGATGGATACCTCATTGAAGCAGTATGAAGAGGTTTGGTCCCTAAGTCCAGGATAATCAAGGATCAGAGCCTATCTGAGTGTAAAAAATAACATCTAAAAATATATATACTGTATTCATCCATCCATCCACTTTATCTACTACAGTAATTTGGAGAGACAAAGTCTATCCTGTTAGTATAAGGTTAAGGGAGGAACCAGATAAAACGCCAGTAGGGTATTCTAACATACTCATCCTAACCTGCACCTATTTGAGATGTGGAAGGAAACTGGAGGATAAGGGGGAAACAAGTTTATATTCCACCTACAGAGTGACTGATATGCATTTTGAATACGCCACTCTTAAAATCATCTAGTGTGGCAAAAACAAAACACAATTCAAAAAAGACAGAACCAGATTACAAAAGCTATTTAGCTGTTTATCTATTTTATTCTTTGTTTATGCTTATCCAAAATGTCTGAATACACAATGATCACTCAGTGTCCAATTCTGACAAAATTGTTTAGTGACTTTATTGGTCCTTTGATGTTAATCTCTCCATTATAAATTAAGTTTCTGTTTGAATCCAAAAGGGGTTAATGGAGTGAAAAAATATTAAATTTGAATATGTTGCCTGACATTCTCATAAGTGAACTGCAAATAGCTGCAAACTACTGCCCTTATACAATAAATGATCAGAATCACGAGACCTCATGATATCGAAGCAAGGTACACCAGAAGACTAAGAATTATACAGAAGGCCAAGAGGTCAGCTGTCTACAAGAAGAATCCATTCTTAAGAGACTTATTATTTAATTCAATGTTCTCTGAAATCCCCCAGGAAGAAATAATTACATATTACTTAGCAATGTTCACTGTGCATTCAGTACAAAGATGATGAAGGTTTTAGACCTTCTTGTAAAAGATTAACACTTATTCCGTTACAAATTAAGTGTTATTTTCTATTGTTGACTAGTAAAACAAAACAAAACTTGGCCCTACTATGTTAGTGAGTCTCTGCCCAAGGGTTGTTGGAGCTCAGAACAGATTGTGTTTAAGAATATAAATGTTTGTTGCAGAGCATGCATTTGTTAGATACTAAATTGAAATTAGATATTGTTTTCTTCACGGAGTCATTATTTTACATGGTAGCACCCCATGCTGCCCTAAACAAGTCACACTTGCCCGTCACCTACTTCGAAACCAGCAGATCCGTCATTCTGAGCAGATGTTCACTTTGAATGCTCAGACACATCTGAGTGTATTCCATTTTAGTTCACAGAAGCATTTCCCAAATAGTGGTTTATTTAACAATATTTTAGTAAAAATAATTGTGCTTAGGATATTGAGCATGAGATAGGATGACTTGACATGTGGATTATACAGATTATAAAGATATTTTTTATATTGTTTGCTGTTGTCCAGTGTCATTCACCATACAGTAGATGCCTATTATATTAGAAATCTGGTAGGTCTGAGTTTTATGACAAAGAGCCAATCCTCAGTAAATTACACAAGGAAGCCCGCTTAGAGTTTACTAAAAGGCACCTAAAGGAATCTAAGAATATAAGAAACAAAATACTATGATCTGATGAAACCAAGTTTAGTGTCAGTTCTGGAGGAAAACAGGCACTGCTCATCACCTGTGTAATACCATTCTAACAGTGAAGTATGGTGGTGGAAGCATCGTGCTGTGGGGTTGTTTTTAAGCAACAGGGACTGGGAGAATAAACAGGGGTTGAGGGAAAGTTGAATGGGGAAAAATACAGAGGTATCCTTAATTAAATTCTGTTCCAGGGCACTCTGAACCTCAGACTGGGACAAAGGTTCACCTTCCAACAGGACAAGACCTTAATTACAGATTAAAGACAGCACAGGAGTGGTTTAGGGACAACTCTATGAATGTCCTTGAGTTACCAAGCCAGAGCCCAGGCTTGAACCCAATCAAACATCTCTATGGAGACCAAAGCTCTCCATACAACCTTACAGGGCTTGAGAGGAGCTGCAGAAAACAATGGCAGAAAATCCCCAAATCCAGGCGTGTGAAGCTTGTCAAGTCATATACAAGAAGACTCCAGACTGGAAATGAGGCCAAAGTGGGTTTCAATTAAATTTTGAGTAAAGGGCCTGAATACTAGTGTCAATGTGATACTTCTGTTTTTAATTAAAAAAAAAAGCATTCTGAAATTTCTAAAGTTCTGATTTTGTTTTATCATTGTGGGTTACTGGGCATAAAGTGAATTTAAACGATATTAGCACAAGGCTGCATCATAACAAAATGTGTAAAAAATGAAGGGGTCTGAATACTTTTTGTATCCACTGTTTATTGTCATGATACATTTATGTCACTCAAACTGAAATTGCTCTGTTTTAATGTGTTTTAAATGTGTTTTGAGTGTTTATGTATGCAAATATTCTACGGTTTAGCAGTTTGCCATTTGTGCATTACACAAAAATAATCTGAAGGTGAAATGTGTTTCTGCCTATACCATTTCTCTAAGAATAACTTTTCCCAGGACGGACAGGTCAAAAATACAATGACTAAGTAAAATAAATATGTTGACATATTTTGCTCTGCAGAATTTTAACATGTTTAAAAATCTTTTTGAATGTGTTTGTGTTAACATTACCCATTAAATATATACAGCATTACACATGATCACAATTCAAAAATATATTATCCAAACTGCATGATTTCCATATTTGTACCACTAGCTCTACTACTCAATGTACAGTAACAATGTAACTGATGTTTTATTTGTGAATATATTTATATCTTCTTTCTCACATATCATTCTATGTGCACCAAACACTAAAGGGAGCCTATTTAAGTGGATAGAAACGAATTTTTAAAAAACGTAATTCTATTACATAGTAATGTACTTTTCAGAATGTGTGTATTTTGCTTATTCAACATAGACTCGGAGGTAAGTGACTGTACAGCTTACTTCTAAGTATTCATCTGTTAATTTCCACTGAAGACACTTTATTTAAATTAAGTCTGGAACTAAAAACCTCAGAGAATGAATACTCTACAGACTAAATTAAGTAATAACGCCTGACAGAGCATGATGTGCCAGTGTGGGGTGTTGCCATACCTCTTGTGTGTCCTAAAGTATAAGACACAGCTGGTTTCTTACCTCAGCCGAAGACATCTTAATTACAACCGAAAGAAATTACCTGTTTCACTTGTCAAATAGCATCATGTCATGGTTAAAAATGATGAATTTATAAACATTGATCTGATACATTAAGCGACTTTACTGATATGCTGGAGAACAGCTAAATAATTTATGTTATAAAGCCTAAAAAAAGCTTCTAACATGTCAATCCATCAAATATTTTTTATCTTTTTTTTCCTTTGGAATGCTGTAACCTTTGCTTAACAAATAAATTAGTAAAGAAGGGATGAGCAAGAGCATATAGTTGATGCATAACATAAGATCCATTAGTAACAAATTGACAATATATACCTTATAGAAAATATTTTAATATCCCTAACCTCTAAGGTTGTCTTTGGGCTTTAACTGTACAAAAACAGAGATATAGTAGGTCTCAGGAAAGCAAGAAAGGTTTCAGTCCTAATTATGAATAATAAAAAAGCACATGACATGTAGCCGTTAACTTTGTTTCTTTCCATCCTGCCTTGCTTATCAGAGCTTGGGGGTGGGGGGCAATAATTAATTGTAATACATTTGTGCCTTTTGATATATTAGAGATGTAAGGATTAGGAAATAAGAACATAAGAAGTTAAACAACATGATAAGAGACCATTCACCCCAGCAATCTCATTTGATTAGCTATTAGCCAAGTTGTAATATCACATCCGATTACCTTTTAAAAGTCGTCAGCGCTTCTACTAAATGACTTGGCAGTTTGTTCCAGATTCTGATAACTCTTTGAAGACAAAACTGTTTCCTAATCTCAACAGCAACAATAACAACAATTTATTTCTTGCATAGCTCAAAATCACTCAAGGGGATGCTTCAATGGGCTTTAACAGACCCTGTTTTTGACAGCCCCCATCCCAAAAAATCTTGTAGGAAAAAATGAAAGAAATCTTTGGAAAGGCAACTCAGAGAGAGGTCCTCTTACAGGTAGGTTAGGTGTGCCATGGGCATCAAAAAATGGGGTAAATACAGTATACAAAAAAGAACACAAGTGGTCCTCTTCACAGAGCTCCATGGTAAATCTATCATGGCCATCTTAGAAACAGAATGCAATAATATAAACTACTTTGCTCCTGCACAGCACTCATCACCAAGTGCACACACAGAGCACTGTGACAACTCTCAAAGCAAAATGCAAGAATAGATGATTAAACTCACAAAATACAGAACTATCACATATAAGGATACAGTTTTGTTGAAATACATGAAAAACAAAGTAGAAACTAATTAACATCAATGAAAAACAACCAAGGGCGGCACGGTGGCCCAGTGGTAGCGCTGCTGCCTCGCAGTTAGGAGACCTGGGTTCGCTTCCCGGGTCCTCCCTGCGTGGAGTTTGCATGTTCTCCCCGTGTCTGCGTGGGTTTCCTCCGGGCGCTCCGGTTTCCTCCCACAGTCCAAAGACATGCAGGTTAGGTGGATTGGCGATTCTAAATTGGCTGTAGTGTGTGTTTGTGTGTGTCCTGCGGTGGGTTGGCACCCTGCCCAGGATTGGTTCCTGCCTTGTGCCCTGTGTTGGCTGGGATTGGCTCCAGCAGACCCCCGTGACCCTGTTTGGATTCAGCGGGTTGGATAATGGATGGGATGGAAAAACAACCATATCTGTCCATCAGTTAATTATAGGACCACGGCCAGATTGGAGAAGATGAGTCAGACAAATCAGACACTGTGAAAGTCCTGGAGACCTCAACCAACTAGCTGCCTCCCTACATTGACCATTTTAACTAAAATCTTTCTTCTTCACACCATTTCTTTACCTATGCTATATGACTGAATTATGATCGTGTAGCTTTTTGTTTCTCCTCCTGGAAGAATCTCGAAAAAAATAACTGATTCAGTTATGGCATTTAGGTTGTTTCTAAATACCCTGATATTAGCTTTTATTTAGTTCAAAGAATTCAATTTGGACATTTATTTTTCTCCAACTACCTTAATGGAAAGCATGTAATTTTTTAGCATCTTTTCACAATACCATTTTGTATTGTTTATGGGTGCCTTAATTTTGTACCATTCCCGTTGGCTATTTTCTAACTAATCTCTCAGAGAAATCCCCACATGACATCATCAGCGCCACCATATAAAGTCTTTTTTTAGCTTATCTAGGTTTTGGATAATTATCACATTTGGTGTGCAATTCTTGGTGTAAACTCTCCTCAGTTCTCTGAATTCTTTTCAATTTAACATCTTTTCTTTAAACATCTCTGGCTTCATAAAAAGATCTCTTTGTGTCTTTGGTAATTTTATTTTTTATTTGATTAGGGGGCTTCGCCCACTGCTCGCTTTGCTCGCCAACCTCTGTGTTTGGTTAATCGGATATACAATTTTAATTTTTTTCCTTGGAATTGTTTCAATTTCATTATTTGCACTTTTACTTAAAAGCTTCATTAAAAACAATATTTTTTGGAGACACATTGTGACAACGCAACGTATAACTGCCCGTGAGTGAATACTGTTTTGGTTTCTCTAATAAATAATCCGACTTTTTCTAATGTTTGTCCCTGTGATTTATTGATTGTCAAAGCAAAAGCTATTCTCTCGGTAAACTGTAAGCATTTTAATACGAATGGCATATCACGATCTCCTTTGGTGTGTAATGTTATTCGCGGAATATATACATTACCTTTCTTTTTGCTTGTTAAAATGTGTATCGCTTATCCGTGATCATCTATATACACCTGACCGCATTGTGTATTCTTTGAAATTCAACTTGTCTTTGCTTTAACTGTTCCGGGACCACAGATTCTTATAGCGTATGGTCCATTATTGTGTAAATCCACGTTTTGTGCATTGAATGATGCGAATGTGAAAAGACTTTGTTGTCTACTCTTTACCTTTTATTTCTGACCTTGATTTGTCCTGCTATTTTTTCAATTACACCTGGTTCTGATGATTAATCACCTTTTGTTTGCGGTAATGCAATCTTTTCTATCTTTTCTTTGATACTGTAGCGACTGACATGATAAAGTGTCACAAAAGTTTTACTTGAACAATCGCTGACTTCGTAACCCCAACACAACTTTCTAGCACCCTCTCCAATCCCTCATTCCCCGCGTCTCGCCCTCCCCTTACCGCATCAATCAATACCTAATATCAATATCAGTCTTCCGTGCTGTAGTCCGCCCTCCCTCAATTGAACCGAACAGTCACTTAAAACCAAAAAGGCCTCAACCTGGCTGGGATGCTACAATACTTTCGAATTTTACTGCTTTCATATTCTGTAACTTTCTCTGCATGTGTATCGCACCATCGTTTGTTTGAGTCTTTTGAATCACACTGTTTTCATAATTTCTTATCTGCCTTTTTTGCTCTCCAACGCCTTTGGGTCTATATTCTCCGTATTGCCCTTATACGCTTTATATGTGTTGAGAGCACAGGATCTGTGTGCACTATGTGCACTACGTGCGACTGACTGTTTTTTGATGGGTGTGCTCTTATATGATATATTTTGTAAGTAGGGCGTGTCTTTCAAGAATCTCATGTTCCACGTCCCCGTGAGATGGCCCTGGGACAATTTCTTGGCACCAAGTCTCATGTTTACGGTCCCTGTGAGACGTTCCGTGGAAAGTCTCTTTTGTCTCGCAGGTCTTTTAAACGTCTACCGAGAACTTCTGAGAAGATCACGTATCGTCACCTTGCTTTTGTTTTCCAGGATTTCTTTTTATAATAGAGAGATATACTTTTTTGAACCCCAAGGGGAAGTTGTCTTTTCGCATGGCCTGTTTCATTTATGTTAGGTAGAATGCCCAGAGGGGACTGGGCAGTCTAATGGTCTGGAATCCCTACAGATTTTATTTTTTTCTCCAGCCGTCTGGAGTTTTTTTTTTGTTTTTTCTGTCCACCCTGGCAATTGGACCTTACTCTTATTCTATGTTAATTAATGTTGACTTATTTTGTTTTCTTACTGTGTCTTTAATTTTTCTATTCTTCATTATGTAAAGCACTTCGAGCTACTGTTTGTATGAAAATGTGCTATATAAATAAATGTTGTTGTTGTTTTAGGGGTGACAGCATAGGGTCAACCATTGTACAACACACCTGGAGCAATTTTCAGGTTAAGGACCCAACAGAGTAGAATTCCTTCTGGCAGCAATGGGATTTGAACTGGCAACACTCCAGAATCAGGGCAGATCCTTAGCCACACAGCTACCACTTTGCACAAATCTTTTGACAATGTTTCATCTCCTGGTCCTACAATTAAATCTTTTCACCCTACTGAGGCTGAACATAGACACATTGGCATGGTTTGAACTTTGGACCTCTGATAGACAAGAAAAAAAGACCTGTTTCTGACTTCATGAACGTACCGTTTATTACACGGATGTTTCAAGGAATCTATGAGCAGTAGGCCCTGCTGTTTGACCTTGCTCCTTGTTGTTGGAAAAGGGGCACCATTTGATTATTTCTTTGAATGCTTTTTGATTTGGTATATGTCATTTGTTTATATTTTATCTGTGTAATATTCATATATTTGTGCTACTGTCTGAACTTGTTAAAGGAAATGTGCTATATGAAATTAATTTAAATTGAGTTGAATTGATGCAAAAATATAAATAAATATAAACCTACACTAATCAAAGTATAAATATATTGCTGTCATCATTTCATTGGTCCAGGACACATAATTGTCTCTCTCGGGCAGCATTCACATCCTTCTAATAGGTAAACCAGTGGGACACTCCTATTCTTATATAGAGTGCCAGCTAATTATGCCTTTCATAAGTCACCTCAGGCCACTGTCAGACTAGTTCTAGGATCTAAAGACTTTCATTCTTTTCTTAGTGGTAGTTCTTTTGGTTCTATACAGATAAACTCTTTAATCTTTATTTGGCTGGCATTAACTACTGTGGTTTAAATTATGTGTGGCTCAAACCCAAGGATCTTTCAGTAAATGCACTACATATTAGTACTCCATTGTCCCTGACTCTTGTCAGTTCCCTTCTATCCTAGTTATTTATATTGACATATTAGGACCATATTTATCTGCTGAGACTGTGTATGGTCATTATCTGCTGGAATTAACTGGAATAATATTTTGGTGGATTTCACACATTAGACATTTCAGTGGACAGACTAGCCATGACGAGAAGATTGGGGGAATCTATTAGTTTTGAGATTACAAGTTTATTTTCTCTCTCTCCAAGCTTTGCCTGGAGGGCTTTTTTTTTTCACTTTACTATATGAGAAAAATAATTATTATGTTATTTTAACCTGTTGAATTTTGAGTGTTTAAAATAATATCTTAGATTTAAAATAAACAACAATTCATAATTAGAAAACTGTAAGCCAAGATATTTTCCTGGAATGATGTAAAATAATATAATGATCAGTGGATAGTAAATTTTGTATACAAATGCAGCCTTTCTATGGTATATGCTCTGAAAATGTTAAACCTTACTGTGAAATGAAACAAATAGTCAAAATAGCAAATATTGTATTATCACATATGAAAAAACATTTCAGCAAAACTAAATAATATGCACATAGACAGACAGACAGACAGACAGACAGATAGATAGATAGATAGATAGATAGATAGATAGATAGATAGATAGATAGATAGATAGATACTTTATTAATACCAAGGGGAAATTCACATACTCCAGCAGCAGTATACTGATAAAGAACAATATTAAATTAAAAAGTGATAACAATGAAGGTATAACAGACAGACAATAATTTTGTATAATATTAATGTTTACCCCCCCAGGTGGAATTGAAGAGTCGCATAGTGTGGGGGAGGAACGATCTCCTCAGTCTGTCAGTGGAGCAGGACGGTGACAGCAGTCTGTCGCTGAAGCTGCTCCTCTGTCTGGAGATCATCCTGTTCAGTGGATGCAGTGGATTCTCCATGATTGACAGGAGCCTGCTCAGCGCCTGTCGCTCTGCCACAGATGTCAAACTGTCCAGCTCCATGCCTACAATAAAGCCTGCCTTCCTCACCACGTGCCGTAAATTCAAACAAGGACAATAAAATAATTTGCTTGTGCTGGTGTTAAATCAAATGGCTGCTTTGGATTGTCTGGAATCCAGAAAGTGCTTTGTGTCAAATCAGAAATGTGAGAATGGTTTGCACAATATCTCTCAAACCATCACTGAGACATACACAAATTTCTGAAGAAGAAGGACACACTTAATAAAACTTTTCCTTCTTTTTTCAGAATTTTGGGTCACATTTTCAGTATTTCAAAAATAGCTAAAACGTTTTTCTGGTGACTCGCGAATGACTTGTTCTTTCTGAATGACTTTTTTCAGTGAATCACCGGAAATGATTCGCGAACACAAATAAATCAATTCAGTACAGCTCAAGAGAAGTGGGCACACGTGAGGCATTCAGTCTTTTTCATTTAGATCAGTGTTTCCCAAACTCAGTTCTGGGGACCCCCTGTTGCTGCAGGTTTTTTTTCCAACCAGCTTTTGTTTTTAATTGGACTCCTGGGCTAATTAAGTGAACTGTTATTTCCCAAGTTGTATGTTTTGGGAACAATACAGAAAACTAAATTTGGTTAATATATATAATAATATATTTTCATCTTGATTTTCATTCTACTTTTCAAGGTGTTCTAATTGTTTAATCCACTATTTACTAATCAGTGGGTTTAACGCTAAAGTAGCAGCCTTTGATTATTCAGTGTTGTTTGCCAGCGTGTTTGCTCTGCTCGTTTTTAATTTTCATTAATAAGTTACAATGAAGGGGAAAAACTGCACAGAGAAAGGGCAAAATATAATGTAATCAACAAAAGAGAGTTAAGCACTTAAATCTATAGAAAAAGCAGAAATTTTTCTAAATGTCTTATAAATGTAAAAATCACGCTGCTGTGCTTTTCTGAATGTAGAATATGAGAAAATAAATACCAGCGAATTAAATGAGATCAGTGTTATCAGGTGTTGTCACTGATTAGGAATCTGGTTGGAACAAAAACCTGCAGCCACAGGGGGTCCCCAAGACCAAGTTTGGGAAACACTGATTTAGATGTTTAAAGTGCATCTGCTAACACTACCCGCCTGATTAAGATTGATTGTTCACTTCAATTATGAATTTTTCTATTAAAACTTGTAAATCATTATCAGCAAACAAGAACTCTGTCTTTGATAATTCTCTTGTTCATAATTCAAGTACAATACAGTAATAACATATTTAAAGTATACTGTTTTAACTGTTTGTTTTGTACAATTTGCTATTGGAATCGTTTCAAAGAGAATATATAAACATAATTTTAAACTAATACATTTATGCCCCCTTGTACATTCAACAAATTAGTCACACAAAACTGAACCTTATAAAAATATTATTCTAATTTTTAAAAATGATTTGCTATCAACTTTACTTTAAGGCACACTTTTTACTTCTCATTTGATTTGTGAACTGAATCATTACCCGAGAATGAGTCACACGATTATTGTTCATGTTATTCACCAGCAAGTTACACAGTTTTAGTTCTATTAATTCATGAACTGACTCTTTACCTGAAATCATGAGATTCTTGTTCATTTGATTTGCAAACAAGTCACACAATTCTCATTTTTGTTTGATTTGTGACCTAACTCATTACCCAAGAACCAGTTAAAGGATTCTTGCTCATTTAATTCGTGAATGAGTTGTACAATTCTTGTTCACTTATGATTCTCAAACTTAGTGCCTTATCTTAATTATACAGTTTCACTATACTGTCATGCTTCATGCTTTCAAAGAGGCCCTGCATTCGACTTGTGCCAATTTCCAGTTTATATCTTGCTTTGGGTACAATGTTGTCAATAAGAACCAGGCACCAGTGATCCTGAAGTGAATTAAGCAAGAGTGACAATGTGTTGGGTTATTTAAATCTAATTATTCTGTATTTTGTTTTGTATTTTATATAAGTTATGAAAGTTTTTTTTTTTTTCAAATGTATAGTGAGCTTTGCTCAGCTGAAGCATAAGGCAAAGTGCAAATGAAGTTACTTTAAATACCTCATTAATTATGTAATACTACAAAAGAACTAATATGTCACATATTATTAGTAGTAGTAGTAGTACTGTATTATATATTCCATTTTAATAGTATTAAGGGGTCTGATATGAACAAGTGTAAAAC
>JANRMT010062841.1:25389391-25399829 GCA_026402145.1 Polypterus bichir lapradei | reverse complement strand
CTTCTACTAAATAATTTGTTAACTGAATGTCCTCAGTATTAGTGAGTCAGAGAGACAATATGCAGCATTGTTATGCATATTTTATGAAGCCAGTTAGAGCTATTTACCTGTATTTTCCATTAAACACATTACATTAAACACACCTAAATATTCATCCAGGGCAAGTTAAAACAAAGGTGGCCATACAGCAGAGTAATTTGCTGTGGAGATTCCAGTTTAAATCTCAACCTAGTCACTGTCAGTGTGATGTTTTCAATTTCGCCATGTCTGTGTGACCCTTCTCGTTTTTCCTTTGTCACAAAAATGACAAAGAGACCTCACAAAGGTTTGGGTCAGCCACCTGTATTATATGCCTTGGCTGCAAAATGGTTATGGTTGATATGTTCACAGGTTAGAGTCCATAACAGAACTGATGGTATGGATGCAAGATGACGGCTTTAAAGGCCAGTACAGGAAGTGATGTCATCGGGGCAAAAACTGGCAGTAATGTCTTAAATGGCATTGGTACTGGAAGTGCCATCTTCAATGGCACTGGGATCTAGTGGGATTTACTGTAGATAGTCTGCAGAGGATTGAGAGAGAGATTTAGTGCAGCTTGCCACCCCCTGGTCTGATGTGGTACTACTATTATTCAAGCCCTTTAGCTACCTCCCAATCGCATGTGTGTGACAGCTTGTACATTACAACAATTTTCAGGTGAGCTTAAAATGGCCAGTTACCTGTGAGTGTTGCTGTAGGAATGAGAATGCCCTGTGACTGAGTAAAATCCTAGTTTGGTTCCTGCCTTGTGTCCAGTGATGTTGGGATTGGTTCTAAACTAAAAAGGGGTAGAAAATCAGTTCATCAAAGGTTCAGTTTAAATTGCATCTATCTTGTCAGAAGGTCTTTACTTGCTCCTGTCTATTGAGAGAGTGCATTATTAATAAACTGCTGATGCTTCAGTCCTGTCACAAGCTGTCTGGAATATTTTATTACAGAAGATATGTAGCTTGATTGAATGAGAAAAGGTTTGTACCAAGACAATGGCATAAAGACTAACAAATACAGCTACGTTTGTTTAATTTAATCGAACACGTAAAAATAATCAGGACATAATAAAGCAGTTTGTCTTATAGGTTACACCTTAAGGTATTGTGTCTCAAAGTCACGTAATTCTTAATTTGGCTTCTGGTAGGGCAGTTGAGTGGTTTCTGTTGAGTGTCCGAGACTCAGGATCATCAAAAGTGATGCTAATGGTGCTGTGGAATGTGTGCTTGAGATGCAAACAAATCATCCAGTAGGGCTTAAAATGTCCAAAACAGTCTGTCTTGTAAATGTATTTTAAGGAGTAAATTCTTACTCTGTGTATGCACATGTTTGTTCAGTTGTTTAACTTTGACAGTTTAGTTCAAACAAATGAGGAAAAATATACTGTAAAAAGAGCAGAAGTGTAAATCAATAGCAAGATTGTAGACTTGGAGCTTTTGACTTCTTGCTTACTGTATTGTTTTAGAAGCTTCACAGGAGTACAAAGAGCTTGTATCTTATAAAAGAAAAAAAATAATTCAAACATGTTTTAAGTGATAATATTTATGGACTACGTAGCAGCAGATAGCACCACCAAAAAGAAAATAATTGACTGTAGTTTTATATTTTCTCATATGTGAATCTCCAACTGTCAAGCTGAATAAGAAGCTATTCTGTCATCTACTGCAGCAAGATTCCCAAAATTCTCAAATCTCACATCACGTTCTTAAAGGATAAGTTCAGTATTTTTCAAATCAAAGTTATTTCTTCACAAAAGTGGTATATATCCATTTTCCACGCAAAAATATGCTCTAAACGTAAGGACTTTCTATAAATTAAAAAAAATATCATGTCCACCCCGGTACTTTACAATGGAGGGTATGGGGCAAGGCAGAAAAGCTTAAAAGCTTTACCAATACATTCTTTTATCAAGCCAAGACAAATTCTGACTCATGTTTGTGACAACAAAAGGGATCTAGAAATAATCATTTTATCGCATGTTCTCATGGTAAGGATATGTTTTTTATTCACTTGTGTAAATTCTCACTTAAATATGGAAGCAAATTGAAAGAACACCAAACACATTGCATGAAAAGTTAACTGTCATTTGGTCTTTTAGGAGGAAACCATATCCTGGGGATGGTGGGGATGGTTGTCCTGCAGGAAGACTAAGTGCTGAGCTGTTGTGCATGGCTGTTCTTCTTTTGGCTAAATCTAACAATATTGGTGTTTTTGTGTTCAAAAATGACATGTACATACTATTTTACAATGTGTGTAATCGCAAATCAATACTCAA
Organism: Polypterus bichir lapradei; assembly: GCA_026402145.1. NCBI lineage: Eukaryota > Metazoa > Chordata > Cladistia > Polypteriformes > Polypteridae > Polypterus > Polypterus bichir. The sequence goes on along the minus strand of JANRMT010062841.1, from coordinate 25,397,527 downwards.
CAATTGACTTGACTTGAAAAATGGACGTATTTCGTACGTTTTATGTTTTTCCACTGTGCCCTATAGACAATGTAAAGTGGCAGTGTGAGCAAGATATATATTTTTTTAATGTACAGAGAGTGATTAAATTTAAAACACAATTTGACATAGCAAATGCATATATAGAATGTTTGTGAATAAATAACTTTGACTTGAAAAATCCCAAACCTACCCTTTAATAAAATAAACCAAGAGGGAAAAGTGGAAAACTAGAAGGCTGCTGGTGCATTTTCTGTCCTTTATGAAGGCAATATAAGTCTTGCAGTTGGGGAGTATTGAAAGTGGGAGTACTGTGTCTCTCTTATGGATATCAATTTTGAAAGGGAGCTGGGGAAAGCTTTCGAGGTGACACAGGCACTTCATGTTTTCCTCTTCCAGAGGAGTGTGACCCAGGAGGGCATTTCATCAAAGTTACCACTGGGTAAGCCAACTCTCAATGACGGGTTTTGGGTGTTCATTTACAGGAGATGCATGTTAGCTGGACTGGTGTGTTTAAAATGGGACTGAAAATGCAACTACATATTACGGGTGCCCCTACAATAAAAAAAATAAATTAATAAAAACTTGGCTTAATTTAATGCAGTACATTTTAAGTGTATCCTATGAAAATGTAATAAGCTTTCTTCAAAAAGCTAGAGCGGGGCCCTCACAGGCTACAGTTACGTGTTTGAATCCTGTGTTGTACACATATGAGTGTTGCTGACATTTATTTTATTAGGATATTTATCTAAAATGCATATAAAAATGTGACAGTTGCAGGCCACACATTTAAAATTCTAAATTATCACAGCTAAACGAAAACGGACGAATCTCCAGTGGGAATCTTCCATTTGTTAAATTAAGGCTTTTTGCGTAGTCCAGCGAGCTCATAGTCTGTCATCTGGGGATGGATTTTTCCCTGATGAACAATTAGGCTGTTTTAGGAACTCCACAAAATCCTTTGATTAACTAGTTTTGTGTGAGGAATTATGGGTAAGAGAGGGAATAAGACCAAGTAATTTACAAGCTGGAATTCTGATTTTAAAGTGTCAGCTCATAAGTTACAAACACAAATCTAGGTGGCAGGACAGTGGAGCTTATCTTTGCAGCACTAGATGCAAGGGAGGAAACAACAATATGTATGCAGTGTGATGGAAGACATGGATGGACTAGCAACTTGGTCAGGATGGATGGTTCTTCCTTACTAGGCTAGGTGGCCATCATAATGAATGGGCAGCTGTGATGAGTAGACATCCCAACCAAAGCAGCTGGTGTTCCCTTTTCCAGCCAGGAAGCTGTCATGGATGAACATTATGGGTGATGGAGCATCCCAACCAGAAAAGGGAAGACCAACCAAATCAAAATAAGTGAAGGACAGTGGGAGACTGCCTCCTGTGGTCACATGGTCCCCCAGTGAACTAAGTGGCAGCATCCCTCATAGAGAGGTCCTGCTTGGACACCTGCAGGACAGCGTGGGTTTTGTGAATCCAATGGACTACCCAGTTGGGATATTTGGATGTCACCAGGGGGCGCTGTTCTAACAAGGTTCTGCTTGCCTTGGATGTGCTTTTTTTGACACTGCAAGTACTCCTGGCTTTGGTTTAATAAAGAGCCTTCCACCTGATCCTGGGTAGCTGAAGCCAGAAGAGAAGGAGGACAATATTCACCTGAGAGTAGTGGAAGAAAAAGAGGAGAAAAGCAGAGAAAGAATTGTGCGGGTATGAAGAAAAAAAACAGTTTGACGGTTATGTTGTTAAATTAAAAAAAGAAACCAAGACTTTTGAATCTGGCACTGTTGTCGGTACAGTTATGTCTGAGGTTTGGAAGTCTAAGAAGCTCACAACAGCCACAAAAGGCCAATTTCAAATCACAAACTAAGAAGATTGTAGATACTGCAGTAACAACTTCAGGACTGATAAGCTCCTCAGAACTAACAGTACAATTCCAGCAAATGACAACAGTGCTACCTAAAAAAGATATTTGAAAAAATACTGATAGACTGTAAGAAGGTGCAGTGCTACTCTTTCACAAAAAAACAAGAAAGAATAAACACATTCTTGCGCTTGTTGTAATTCGTTCAATATTTATGTTCCTAGTTAACAAACAGCTGCAAGTTCCTTGTTTAAATATTTCAATTAATTTCTAGGAAACTGTAGATTTTAAAGCCATCGTCTCAAAAGCAGTTGAATTTTTATTACAAGTGTTCATTTGTAACGGATGCTTTTGCTGATATTATTTGTGCTGAGAATTGTTCCTGAATAATATAAATGTGTAGAAAATTTGAAACTATCCATTATAATATTGGTGCATGTGAAAAAATGCATTAGGCAGAGTGAAGTGGTGGAGGGAGTATGGGGGTGGCAGGAAGCGTCACTTGCCGCAGGCTGCAAATTATTTAGTTTCACCATTGTTTGAGAATCAGGATACCAGAGCTAACAATCACAATACATTACAGAGGGGTTGGTGGCCAAAGAACAGATATCAGCATGGGAATGATTTGCCAGCTTATTCTGCCACAGTGCATGAAAGAAAAAAGACGCAGGAAATGTTTTTTAGTGGAAGTAACCACACAACTCACATTGAGCATGTTGTGTGACATCGGTGCTCCTTATGTGACTCAAAATAATTTAAATCTCTTGTCCCTTTTTGACATTAATCCAGTGAAAGGAATGACTTTTGGATGCTTTAATGCTGTCATTTGCTTGACTGCATAGTACCTATTTTGTAATTTTTGATCACATATTTTCAGCCAAATCATACAGAGAAGAAAATGTGCCCGCCCCTGGCACAATTGCTAAAATGTACAACAATAAAATCTATGCCTGAGTCTTTCAGGGATTTTAATGGATTTGACTCTTATATTGGTATTATCACAGCAGAAATCAATTTAGCTTGTTCTAACTTTCTAAAATTATCTTTTTATTAATCATGCAGGAGGGCCATCTTGTCCACACATACAGCTTTAACATAAACAACTGCTTTCACTTTTGACACATCCTGCTGATGAACAACATGGACGCACATTCATTTTAAATATTAAATAAATGCAATTAACAGCTTCTAAGTAAAATGTCATTGATTCAGCTGCTGGCTTTTACGGGCTCTAAGATGTCCAGGTGAACACTGTCAAATGAGGAAGCATGAAGTAAAATGAGGCTTACAGTCGCATAAACACTGCCCTCCAGCATTTCTAACAATGTGTCAGAGGGCTCAATTCCTGCAACATGTATACCTGTAGACATTAATAAAATATTACTCTTATCACATCTCATATGAGCCTATTATTCATTAAAATCCTATCTGAATTTAAATCAAACATATTTTAATAGTGTATGGCAAGTAATTATACCTTTCTGTTTTAAATGAGTGCAAATATAATGGTGTGTCTGTGAGTCCTGACTTGTTTACTTAACAATATTGATGTGCATGGACGTGAAATCATGTAACCGACATGAAATGATGTGAGGTGAGCTTCCATACAGTCAGATTCGTTTCACCAATTTCTCATAAAGTTTTCTCAGCTTCCCAGCAAAGGGAAAGTGTGAAGCTCACACTATAGTACTCTACTGTGAAAAAACTCACATGTAAGGGCTATAATTGACTAAGAAAATGAAGGACAAAAGTGATTCCAATGTTGAGCAATGCTCTAAATGACATAAAAGTGTGCTTTCGATCTAAATTCGCAAAAATGTAAAAGATACAGTGATGCACAAAATATCCACCTAAAATATCCATACAATGTCAAGTGTTTGTGAATCTAGGGGTACATCCAGTTGAAATGTCTCTGTTACATACCACTTGGTCCAGGTACTCCTCACTGCAGCTTGTGGAATGACTCTTTGCTAAACATGGGTTGAGGTAAATGTGTAACTCCGCCCATAATACACAGGGGTTACGCCCCATTCCGCCCGCTGGTAGTGACAGTTGTCAGGCTACAGCGACTGTATAGGCGATATGCCCAGTTACACAATTTCTACTCTTTACCTTGTCAGGACTCTGAACTCTGTGCTGCCCCCCTGCCCCGTAGTGGTGAATTTATATGCAGTACATATTGGTAACACTTGTCTCTATTGTTGTTTTTTATTATTAGTTTTACTATTATTTAGTAGCTGTCCCCTGTGGCTCTGCCCACATAGTAATGAAACATGAAAAACTTTAAAAATCAATTTAAAAAAAAAAATGTAACTCTGGCCAAGCGGAAGGTAGGTACTCGCCAATGTCAAATGTTGGCACTGTATCTGATTGTGTACAGCTCTGGCAGGAGAGCTTCCCCTGCGTGGCCGTAATATCCCTGGCAAACAGCAGCTACCCTCTAAAACACACAGAGCTCTGATCTCTCTCTCTCTCAAAAATATCAAACATTTCTCCTTAACGATCTGTAGATGCGAGAGGTAAACCGACTCGAACAGAGGCTGGCAGGTGAGTGAGGAGGGCCCTGCCCAGCTCCCTATTCCTAAGCTCCTGCCCACCTCTCCTCAGGCTGCCGCGTCTCTCTCAGATTTGCGCAAATAAATTGCAACTGCAAGCAAACTCTAATACTTAGCACAATGAGAGAAGTTGCAAAATCAACCAGAATGTTCAAGCAAATTATAGGAAAAAACCCGATCTAAATCCGTTAAGTAGTTCTCTCGTGAAAAGCGGACAGACATACAGACAGACGTTGGATTTTATAAATATATATATATATATAATTTATTTATTTATTACTATCTATTTCAAATTCTTATTATTTCTACACTTACCTATTTATCTAGTATAGTAAAGTTCTTTACCTGCCTTGCATTAGTCCTGTGTTGTATGTTTTGCACTGTGAAACACTATTTCATGCCACTGTATGCTGTAATACTCTGTACGGATGGTATGACAATAAAACAACTTTGACTGGACTTGATTTGCTAAGATTACCGTTGTGGGAGGGTTAATTATTAAAATAATGGTAACTGTTGAGTAAATCAAGTCACACAAACGTGCAACTTTTATCCTTTTTATGCAGGTCACATCTTTCCAGTGTAGCGCAGAATTCAGCAGATCCTAAACATGTGACATCTATTAATAACAGGCGGAGTTAAATGTTTAGCCCCATCCAGGTTTAGGCAGGCCCATTCTGCATGCTACATCAAGATGTGCCATCTGTTGGAATGAAAAATGCAATGCACCCGATTAGTACATGCATTACAAAATACATTTCAATAGATGGTGCACTGCGAATGTTAATGCTGAATATGTCCAACAGTGAGTAACTGCCGGACAGACAGGAATCAGCTTATTAAATTTCAACTCATCTTAGACGAGTAGCACAGTTAGTAGTGAAATAAAAGAGTGGTTGGTGCGTTCACATCTATAGGATTTTATGGAGACTGAAACATACAGTGCCTTTAGAACTTTCTAGAACACTTTTTTTTTACATTTCTTTATGTTGCAGCCTAGTTGACCAACATTTTTAACTACATGAGATAGAAGAGTACTGTTAGGTAGCATACAGTATATTTAATGTAGTCTGCTAATACAAGTAATTGCATTCTATTATCGCTGGCATTGTTGAAAATGACTCATTGTTACAAAAATACTTAACATACATAAATGTGATAACTGACTTTTGATGAAGCAACTAAAAAAAAATGAAAATGTTCCAACATTCAAATTAGTTAACTCAGTTCCCGAATGCATATGAATATTATGCCATGCATACATTTTCTAACTTGTTTGGCGCTCGTCTTTACCTCTCATTCGCTGTTAAAATGACCCTTTTTATCTGTTGTCAAGTGTTTCTGGCATTTTTAGGTTGGCGTCTGCAATGAAATCTGAACAGACTCAAACATAAGTGTTGAGTGCACCGGCACTTGTAGTGGTCTGAGGATATGTACTGCACATTGTCCTGAAAAATCGGTTACATACCGGGTTTATAGAAAACATCTGAAATTCACACAGATTGTTCTCTGTTAAGTCTTAAAGCCTTCCATCTTCAGCAGCTGAATTTATCACTCAATGATGTGAATGCTTTTATTTTCATTTTACATCAAAATAACATAACAGGTTTAAAGTGGATGTGTTTTCCAATACCACTTGCGGTAGCTTTTTTCAGATCAGTCAAGATATTATTGTTGATTATTTGGAAACACCCTGAAAAATCTTGAAACTGAATAAAATGGGTTTTGGAAGGAGAATGAAAGTGCTCTAGATTGTTCCATGGAACCTTTGCATAATGTAAATGTAATTTACATAATGTTAAATTAGATGTTTTAATTTAGAGGAAATGGAAGAAAGCTGCGATTTTCACATTGAATTAAATAAATATATTTGCTCACTAATGTGTAAATTTGTTTAAAAATGTCTTGTCACAAGAAAAAAAAAACTCCTCTAAGGACAGAGGTGTAATAAATTTATGTCACAATCAAAATTAAACTTTAAGTGCAAACAACACTAACGTCATTTAGTTACTTTTACTCATCTATCATTGGATTTTTATTTTTGCTTTTTTAACTGCAAAAAAAAGAAATACAGAGGCGGTGGGTATGCACTAAACATGAAAAACCACCCCAACCAACAACTTTGTAAACAAAAATATTTACTAATGTTTTTCTTTAGTAACTGTTTTTACAGAGCATCTTCTAAAAGACAATTATCATGGAGATTATTGTGGAAATATAAGTAAATATAGTAATGTCTGGCATGTTGTTTTCTATTTTCACTTATTATTGATCCAAATACATTCAGAAGCCTAATATAATTTTAACTTAATGGTAAATAAATTGGGGCAGTAAAAGACTGTTGTTGTTTTTACATTTCTTAAAGTGTCAATGATATGTGTAGTGAAACTATACTGTATATAGTTTAATAAAAATAATTTGAGAGGAACCAAATGATTGTCATTGTAAGAACCTGTTACTTGAATGTAAACTAGAAATAAGTTGTGACTGGAGACTGAAGCTTTGAAAAACTTACCACAATTATGAGCTCATTAGGTTTAAAGAATTTTAAAGAAAATTTCAGGCTTTTTAAAATAATGTTTAAATTACAAGTAATTTACACCTGTCCCATCTAGCGCTGTTTCCTGCTGTTTATCTGATGCTGGCAGGACAAGTTCCAGCTTTTTTGTACCTTTCACTGGATTATAAAAGTTTAGAAATGGGTGTTACACATGAGTGACACAAACGTGTTGCTGAGTCTCATAAATCTACATACTAAGATTCAGTTCTCAGGCATAACATATTTCTCTCTCTTTGTCTATTATAGTTTTCTTAGCTCCTTAGAATTCTACCTTCTTACCAAATTAACGCAGTATTTAATTAAGTGGTACTTTAAAGCAGGACTTCTGTGAGTGAACTGGAAATCTGTTGGATTCATGGCATGGTTGACTCTGTTTATGTCTCAGGAAACTAGAGAAAATGCAAGTAAGTAAAAGAATTCAAAGCATACAGTCCCATTGGAAACACTGCTAGGTGAAGGTCAAGTTTAAGGTTTATATTTTAGTCATGTTTAGTCACGCAAAATAATGTAAACTTTGCCTTCTCAGATTCAGCCAACAAAAGAAAAAATAAAATATACAGCAACAAACAGGATAAAAGTTACACAAACATTCTGAAATATTTGCATCAAATGAAAAAAACTACTTTCTTCACTGCTTCTAACATTCTGACAGTTAAGGTAACGTCCACACTACTATGTTTTAATTTAAAAATGCAGACCTTAGTCTCCATTTTCAATGCTCCCTGTCATTTTTAGAATTCAAAATGGAGACTTTCAAAAACTCTCTCCAGAATTGTATATTTCTGAAAACACCGGCACAGAGTTGAAGTGTAGATTGATGAAAATGAAGAGCTTTGAAAACGCAGAATCTAACTGTGCTGTGATTGGTTCATGCTTATTAAGCAAAATTAGTTTGGACATAACCACCATATTAGGCATACTGATGACTTTGCCTTTTGTTTGAGGTATTCATAATTATTCAAGTCATTGTTCTGCAAGATTGAATAAATATTTCAATATAGATAACATTCACCAAGGCGATATCACCTATTTTTTCATGTTACCCCCCGCCTATCTATCTATCTATCTATCTATCTATCTATCTATCTATCTATCTATCTATCTATCTATCTATCTATCTATCTATCTATC
>JANRMT010062841.1:25329985-25350649 GCA_026402145.1 Polypterus bichir lapradei | reverse complement strand
AGATAGATAGATAGATAGATAGATAGATAGATAGATAGATAGATAGAAAAGCACTATATGATAGATAGATAGATAGATAGATAGATAGATAGATAGATAGATAGATTGGTCCCCAGAGTGGGAAAATTCTGTTATAGAATAGAAATAGAAACATTATAAGCAAGTGTTTGTGTTTACAAAAATATAAATGGCCAGACTTGAAATTCAGATTGTTGCCACTAGAGTTTGAAATGTTAAGAAAATGTTAGCTCTTTCTGGACTAACAAAAGTCTTGCTCTGTTGTTAGCTTCTTGTAAGAATGGCAAGTTTATTTCTAGTAGTATTAATAATGCATAAAACTGTAGATTGCAGTTGAATTTTTGCAAAGAGTTTCTAAAATGGCATTCATTTGCATTTTAATCACTAGTGCTTCAGATGCTATACATTGTGGCACTCACAGCTCTTGTCTGAGCATGGCTATCATTTCTTACACTGTGGATGATACACCTTATAACCTTACTGGTGGCACAGCAGATTCTACTAACTTAGGTCTGAGTTTCCACAAACCAGTCAAGAAAAAGGAGAATAGCATTTTCAGGAATTCATACTATTGATAAAATATTGTTTTGAAAAATAATTACAAATATGAAAAAATTATTATATTGTAATCAGTAGGGGCACCACTGTGCCACAAACCACAGACACAATGTCATCCAACAAAACTTTACATAAAGGTTTTTTTTATTTTTAAATTTGTCACCAACCTTTCCAAGTGAACACAATCAATAAATACACAGCACAATGTTTTTCTACTTCTTCCACCCTTCTGTCTCTGAATTCCCAGGGAGATGCATCATTTTTTTTTTATAAACCAGACCAAGGAATGCTTCCGGTGTCACAGCAGTGGTCATCTGGATCATTTCTGGGTCATAAGGAAAGCAGGGCAGTCTTCCCCAGACAGCCCCCTCTTGCAGCACTTAGCTGTTCTTTTACATTTCAACTGCCATGCAGCCCTGCGGAAGTCCTAATTGGGAACAGCCTGGAGGGACACTGCCAACTACTGTGTGGGGGAATGAACTGCCTTTGGCATTCATATTTGCTCGGTACATCCATTAGCTTTTACTTTGACTGGGATAGGGATTGCTAACCAACACAGTTCCTTCCATTATTGCCTCCCAGCCAGGTAAAGGATCTCTCTCCATCCCAGTTAGGATGCCAATTCATTTGCCTTGGCCCCTACAACATGCTGTTATGCTTAGCTATTTGGTTGACCCCATTATCCAAAGTGACTTACAACATTTGGGATACAATTGGTTCCATCTCTTTTGCTTTACCAAGTGGAGAACATGCAGGTAAAGTAAATTGCTGATAGTCATACAATTTCAGGAGCTGAACCCACAACCTCAGTATTTGAAGTCCACAGCATTAACCACTACGCCACACGTCTGGTCTACAGATTAAAGCGTCTCTCTTTCATCGTTAAAAAAAAATGAAACACTTTACAGAATTATCTACACTGTGACCTGAAATAATAATCTGAAAATAATGACTGTTTATGTATAACAAACACATAATGCATTAATAAGTTGGTGTATTTTTAAACAGCATGTGATCAAATACCAGACATAGAAATGAAATGGCAAAACAGTGCATTTCTAATTAATGAATAAACATCACATAAATAAATTAAAAAAAGATATTCAGCTAATGTCAACAAGAGGGATATCACATGTTCAAGACGGCTGGCATAATTAATTTTTCATTAAATAATTTACTCACTTTGGGGAACTGTTTGACAGGAATTAAGACTTTCTGTCCCAGCTTCATGTTCTTGTTGATTACCACATCAATAAACTTTTCATCTTCCTTTTCTTCATCCTTCTGTAGTTTCTCAATCTCTGTAGGAAAAATTACATAAAAGTAGGATATTTTTTGAGCTATGTGTTTTGGGACAACTTAATAAATCATCCAAACCTATTGCCAAAAGATGACAAAAAGAGGTACAACATAGTTTTGTCCTAATTTCTCAATAAACCTGTTTCTGTGACTTCATAATAAAGTAAAACAAAATCCTGGAACTATGTTTGTATTCAGCTAAGAAAGTATTGTTTTTTTTTTGCAATAACATTTTTTTTTCATTTATTTAAAATATTATTTTCCTTTGCAGAATGTTTAGAGCTATATTTATTGCAGGTAATCATCTGTTAAATGAAGGTTCTACTTTTTTAATTCTCCTGCTTAATGTTGATAAAAAATAAACCATTATTTCTGGCCTTGAACAGTCATTGGATGTTTGCCATTTTGCATCCAGTGTTTTTAAATACACCAACTTTCAGTGTGGAGAACACAAAACACAGATTATCGAAATGTGTGCTTTTAGAGGGGTAGTATAATCCTGGGTCCCCAATGACGATTAGAATATGATGCATTAAAAGTGGCGATAAAGCCCTTTTAATAGCTACAACAGATGTATGAGTAAGCCGGTATAGATCCATAAAGCCAAAGCCGTCCCGTAGGAAGTGGATTCCTCACGTTCCTAGTAAAGCCAAGATTAACATTTTATGCATTATCATGGAAAACTGAATTTAGCAAAAATAAATAAATACAACTTCAGGAGAGTGGAAAATAATGTGACAGGTTTAAAGTTTTAGATTATGTTTGTTCACTGCATTTACCTGTGTTAGCCTCTTCATATTTCATCGTAGAGATTTTGGGATTCCCATTACTTACTGTATATTGGAACAACCTATTTGATATGCTATACTGTTTTATACATAATATTTTTATATAAATAAAATCGTAATACTCTCTCTCTGTCTTTTGTACTTTTCAGCTTGCTTTGATGTTGTTTGTCTAATTTGCACAGTGTGGCAGGAGGCTGGGGGCCAGACCCAGCCGAAATGCCTGGAAGCAGCTCATACATCCCCTAGGCTACGAGGGGGCAACCGCCCTGGATAAGGAGGGGATCGAGCCAGGAGGCTCAAACCTATAGGGGCCTGTGGCCACCGCCAGGGGGCGCCCGAGCGTCGTGGAGCCCAGGAAACCTGCACTTCCGCCACACCTGGGCAGGTGGAGGAAGAAATTTCCAGGGACACCCGGAGTGCTTCCGGGTGCTGGTGCGGCACTTCCGCCACACCAGGAAGTGCCGCCGGAAGGTCATCAGCAAGCACCTGGAGCACATCCAGGTGAATATAAAAGGGGCCGCCTTCCTACAGTCGGGGAGCTAGAGTCAGGAGCTGGAGGTGGACGAAGCTCCAGCATTAAGACGGGGAAAGGCAGCCCACGGACATTAAAAGGCCCATGTAAGAGTGTTTGGTGCTGGAAGCACTGTGTGGGTGCGTGACTTTAGTTTTGGGACCTTTATTTTAATAAAACGTGTGTGTTTTTGAACTGTCGGTGTCCGTTTGGTTGTGTCCGGGCTGAACTATCAGATCTCGCCTTGTCTGTTCGACAACGATGCTAGAATGGCTCAGCTGATTTTCATGAAATTTTGTTCTGTAGGCTGTCGTTAGTACAACTTAAAAAATTAATTGGGGAAGGGAGTTATGATGGGGGGGCAACCCAAAAAGTGTGCATTATTCCAAAATGGCTGAAGCGATCTTCAAGAAAGTTTGCATGTAAAATAAAGCTGAACCAACTTCAAATCCAGGCTTCATAGTGTTTTAAAAATGTAATCAGCACAGAATGTTCTAATGGTTGAGTTGAAGGTCATGACAGTTTGCATGCATATTACTATTGATATTGCTTAAAATTGTTAAAGCCTTTCAAAAGTTCCAACAAGAAACAAGATTGCAGTGGGGTGTTTGGGGTACAAAACCAAATCCACGTTACCACAATAGAATGATTCAGCTGATGGTAATGAATTCAACATATCATTAGGTTTGTCTTCACTAATTCTGAAGGCTCTAATCCACGTCAGTGCCTCATTGGAAAATATAAAATATAAGTAACACAATTTTTATAAAATGTTACTAACCCTCCTCTAGTCTGTTTCTCTTATTGGTATCATCCCATGACACTTGGTACCACTGCCTTATTGCCAAGTTGTTTGCCTGCCATATAACTGACTTGTAAATCCTATTTAAATAAAATGTTAAGAGATATCTAACCTGAACACACTTTTAGACTGAAGACAGAACACTTGACCAATGAATGAGAGGAAGAGGTCTTCATTTCAAAGTGCAACAATGGGTGAAGGGATTTCTTTTTTATGGTTATTTAACAGTATCTTAGCAAAAAATATGTGTGTTTTGCACGTTTTGAGCATCTGACTAGACAAGTTGACACGTGGATTATGCAAAGCAAGTAACATAAGATTGTGAGTTTTTTTTCATAGATTTTTTGATATTGTTTGCTGCTGTCAAGCATTGCTAACCATTCTGTCCCATTCTGTCTAAAACTCTGTTATGTCTTATTTTTACATGAGATTTAATTTTTTTCTTGCCCATCAGTACAGACTACATGGGGTAAGTAACAAAAATATAATTTCTGGGTGGACTATTTCTTTAACATTTTTGTTTTTAAGCAATTCTTGTGTAGCTTTGGCTTTACATTTGGGGTCATGGACTTGCTTGGAAAACAAGCCTTCTCCATGGAGTTTTTGTTTTCCTTTCCTCCATTGTCAACTAGCCATAGTTCAATAATTAAATAATGGACAGATTTTGCTGCTCTCCATCTACTGTATGTTATTCAGTTTCCAGCTACTTTATTTTTCTGTTTAAACAAATCTGTGTCTTTATGCATACTCATTATGTAATTAATAATTTGTAAAATTTGTATTTGCATTTTACCTGCACTTAATGAGGAATGCTACAAATATGAACTGAATTATCTCAGGGTGCAGGATTCTTGCAGACTGCATCAGGTTTTCCACCAGGGTGTCCCTTTATTTAGGTGCATGCATTTCACCTTCACACGCATTTCTGGGCCTGCTACATCATCATAACATGATGCTGGCAGCACCATGCTTCACAGTAGGGATGATGTATTTTTGATAACGTACAGTGCTTGGTTTACCCCAAACATGGTGTTTTATTGTGATGGCCAAAAAGGAGCTGTATGTATAAGCAGAAAAACTGCATATAACAAGAGGCAGTACACAAACATTATAATATTCAACAGTTCAGGGGTTTAAGGATAGCTGTAGGTCAATCATGGTGCCTATCAGCTGAGATCAAATAATGTTTGATTGACACTGTGGTATCATTTGCTTAAATGCGGAAGTGGGAACTCTTTGTGCTAGGAGTGGTCAGAATCTCTTATTATGACACAGCCTTTATGTCAGCAGTGTCTGAAGTATTCTTCTATTACTTGGTCTCCTTTAGTCCATTTCTGAGTTATTGGGACAGCAGCCTGCCTTGGGTGTCTGAGGCCACGGCAGCAACTAACCTGGACAGAATGGGTCCTCTCAATTAATTATTTCTATTTGGGGATAAACTGTGTTTTCTTACAAATATGTATAATCTAATATACTCAGCAAAAAAAGAAACGTCCCCTGACTTTCAACTGTTTTTACTTTCAGTAGACTTAATGTGTAAATATTTGTATGAACACTAAAAGAGTCAACACCATAAAACATAAACTAAAAATGTTTCACAATGTGTCCCTGAATGAAGGGAGGCTCAAAATCAAAAGTACCAGTCAGTATCTGGTGTGGCCACCAGCTGCTTGAAGTACTGCAGTGCATCTCCTCCTCATGGACTGGACCAGATTTGTCAGTTCTTGCTGTGAGATGTTACCCCACTCTTCTACCAAGGCACCTGCAAGTTCCTGGACATTTCTGGGGGGAATGGCCCTAGCCCTCACCCTGCGATCCAACAGGTCCCAGACGTGCTCAATGGGGTTGAGATCTGGGCTCTTCGCTGGCCATGGCAGAACACTGACATTGCTGTCATGCAGAAACTCACACACTTTTTGCCACTCCTGTCTGGTCCAGCGAAGGTGGGTTTGTGCCCATAGGCGGCGTTGTTGCTGGTGATGTCTGGTAAGGACCTGCCTTACAACAGGCCTACAAGCCCTCAGTCCAGCCTCTCTCAGCCTATTGCGGACAGTCTGAGCACTGATGGAGGGATTGTGTGTTCCTGGTGTGACTCGGGCAGTTGTTGTGGCCATCCTGTACCTGTCACGCAGGTGTGATATTCGGATGTACCGATCCTGTGCAGGTGTTGTTACACGTGGTCTTCCACTGCGAGGATGATCAGCTGTCCTTCCTGTCTCCCTGTAGCGCTGTCTTAGGCTTCTCACAGTGCAGACATGGCAATTTATTGCCCTAGCCACATCAGCAGTCCTCATGCCTCCCTGCAGCATGCCTAATGCACGTTCACGCAGATGAGCAGGGACCCTGGGCATCTTTCTTTGGGTGTTTTTCACAGTCGGTAGACAAGTCTCTTTAGTGTCCTGCGTTTTTAGAACTGTGACCTTAAATGCCTACTTTCTGTAAGCTGTTAAGGTCTTAACGACTATTCCACAGGTGCATGTTAATTAACTGATTATGGTTAATTGAACATGCATGGAAAACATTGTTTAAACAATTTACAATGAAGATCTGTAAAGTTATTTGGATTTTTAAAACATTATTGTTGAAATACACAGTCCTGAAAAAGGGACGTTTCTTTTTTTGCTGAGTATATGTTATTATAGTGAAATTATAAGGAAGTGTTTATAATATATCTAGAAAACATTTATCACACTAGTCCAATACAGACGTCAGGTTTGTATTTGTACAATTAAGCTGCAGGCTTCTGCTCTTTTTCTCATACAACTGTAATTACATTTTTAACAGCAAAAAATGCACACTTGTTACAGATGTGAATGCAGTGGAGCTGTTTCACTACCTTTATGAATTCAATCCTCACACTTTTTTGGATGTAAATGTGTTTTTTAGTAAGCTGATAATAACCAGCGAGCGGAAAACAAATACCGCCTAACATGCTCATGTATCTGACACCATAGGACTGCTACTCTCGCTCCTGTTTATTTGTTATTCTCATTGAGGGACGTTGTGACACCCATTATAACAAGCTCAGATTTAGCACCAGCCGCAGCTCGTCCTCATCCTGGCATTGAACTTCTCACCCGTATTTCTACTTGCATAAATTGCACAAATGCAACCTAGACAGAGTAGCTATCCTGAAACTCTGCATCCAAGGTGATTATCATTGTTCCCTGAATGTTGAGGCTATCAATTCCTCCTTCATAAATGTGAGCATGTTGCATTTTCCTTGCTTATATACCTGACACTACAGCACCAGATGTTTATTGTTGCCAATCATGGTATTTTTCACACCTGCAATTGAAGTTCATCTCTCCCTCTCACAACCCAGTAACAGAACTAACACATCTGTAACAGAATCATCTAAGCTAAAAATATTGGTAACACTTTAGTTTAGGTACTGCAAAAATGCATCTATTTCTCATGTCCTCTATTTTGGGTTTTAATGACACTCATAAAGCATCAGTAAAGTGTTTTTTTTCTTTTCCTGTGCAAAGTCAGTCAGTCAGTCAGTCATTGTCCAACCCGCTATATCCTAACACAGGGTCATGAGGGTCTGCTGGAGCCAGCCCACATACACCCACACACCAAGCACACACGGGACAATTTAGGATTGGCAATGCACTTAACCTGTATGTCTTTGGACTGTGGGAGGAAACCGGAGCACCCGGAGGAAATCCACGGAGACACAGGGAGAACATGCAAACTCCACGCAGGGAGGACCCAGAAAGCTGTACCACCATGCTGCCCTCCTGTCCAAAGTGACTTGCTAAAATAACTCTGATTTGGAAACATCTAAAGTGGTATTAAGTGAGACATATGTCTCTTGATATTGCATAATTCACTATAAGACCTGTTAATCTTTCATTTTCATAAGTAGTTTTACCAGCATATCAAATGCCTCACTTCACAGAGATGAATAAACAGTTTACTGATGCTTTGTAACTGTAATGTTAAGTTCTTGGCAATAAACGCATTTTTGCAGTACCTAAATTAAAGTGTTACCGAAGTATCTGCAGCCCAGGCAGCTCGGATCATTGGTTTTTGAAGAACATGCTTATAATTGCACCTTAATAGGCTTACCCAGATAACACTGTCACACTCTCCTATGCTTACACTGTAGCTGGTTATCAGAATTAGGTTTGGCACCCATCATGGCATACCGCCTGTCTCAGATTAAGTTACACTGGTTGCTCATTGACTAGAAAACATATCCTTTAGTCTAGTAGGCTAATATCATTTTTTGCTGCAGACCTGTGCAGTTATTACAATTTAAGTCTCATAACTTGTAACACCTAGATGTTAGTGAAGACACACACACACACATTGCTTTGAAACATTCTCTTCCAGTGTTACAATTAAAAGCATTTCTAATTGTTGGCCGCTGCATTTTCATGTTATTCATGTTCACTTCTTTTTAATTGCTTCAGTTTGAACTCCACATTATAGGTACGTGGCCATTAAAACTGCAAAACTGAGAAAAAGGAATCATATTGGTTCAAAACTTGCAGGATGGATAAGTCATGTTAGAGTGTGGAAATGATTAAAAGCGTAGTACATTTGAAAATGATGTGTACAAGTTACATTGATTAGACTTTCCTGCGGTGCGTATAAATGGCACCTGAAAAGGGACCTTCACTGGATGACTGCCTCAAGTTAGTGTACTCTTAGGGACCAAATATGCCATAGTGAAGACGATAACAGCTACCTGTATAGGTTCAGCTCTTGGACTTGTATAGGTTCAGCTCTTGGACTTTAAGCAAAAAATAAAAGTGCGGGAATGAGCGAAAAGTGAGACTATCCTTCCAGGACATTGGCGCTTGTGTTGGATGGAATGCGAACATAGTGAGGAGAGTATGGCATCAATAGGTAGAGGTGAGTCAGACCCACCAAAGTGAGGTGTCTGGAGATCCCCGAGGCATAAACCTACAGAAGGACATGCATTTAGAATGCATGGCAGTGATGGCCTGGTGTTATCGGCCAATTCTTTTGTCCAATGTTATATTCTAGCCACTGCAGTGTGATAGCAAATTCTTGCACCTGCTCAGGATATATGAATGAGATTTATAACTCGCTGATAATAGTCTGGTGGGTAATGGATGACTGTAAATAACCATAAATCAATGCACATGTTGAGAAACCAAAATCCCAACATGACTCGGCTAGAATTTCTAAACCAAGCCAATGCAGTAGTGACTACCGCTGCATTTTCCCAGCTAAGCACAAGAGTGCTCAGTTCAACAAGCGATGCTGAGAGGATGCAACAAAAATGGGCAGCCCTATCTGAAGAGAGAAAGGCCACTTTGAGGGAAAGGGATTGGGTAAGTATTATTATACCAGACAAAATGGACAGCAAATTTATCGGTAACACTTTCATTTAAGTATTGCAAAAATGCCTCTATTACTCATATTCTTCTGTGCAAAAAGACCTCAACAAAGGCTTCTTTTGGTCTTACTAACATTTACAAAGCATCTGTAAAGTAGTTATTCACGTGTGTGCAGTGCGGCATACTGACATAATGGCAAAATGAATTTTGAATATGGGGGATTCACAAATCTTAAACTCAAATATGTACTGTAATAGCAAGAAAGACATGTCTCATTTAAGCCAGCTCAGACCATTCCAAAGTGAAGTTTTTTTGGTAGGTTATATTACAGAGATAAATAAACACTTAATTGATGCTTTGTAAGTGTTTGTTTCTGTCTTGTTACAACATGGTAAATGAGCTATACATGCATTTTTGCAGTATCTAAAGTGTTACCATTTATTAAACACAAAACATGAGAACCCTAAATACAAAGAGGACTATTTCAGTTATGTTAGGTAGAATGCCCAGAGGGGACTGGGCGGTCTCATGGTCTGGAATCCCTGCAGATTTTATTTTTTTTCTCCAGCCGTCTGGAGTTTTTTTTTTGTTTTTTCTGTCCATCCTGGCCATCGGACCTTACTTATTCTATGTTAATGAATGTTGACTTATTTTTATTTTTTTATTGTGTCTTCTATTTTTCTATTTCTTCATTTTGTAAAGCATTTTGAGCTACATTTTTTTGTATGAAAATGTGCTATATAAATAAATGTTGTTGTTGTTGTTGTTGTTGTTGTTGTTGTTGTTGATGAGGTTTACTGATTACTTAGATTTCAAGCAGCCTTAGGTGGATAGCACAGCTAAGTAGTAAGATAAGGGATTCTGGTGGCAAAATCCTTAATTAAGAGACTACCCTTATATGATGTATACAGTGGATTTCATGAAAAGTGGTAAGGAATTTCCAAAATCAAACTCTGTGTTTTTCACGTTATTAATTCACTTCTTTGTGGAAATACAACTTCTTCTATTCGGCTTCAGTATTTCAATTTTTTTTATGAGGAATGAGTCAGGATAACTGGCATTGGGGGATATGAAGAAGGGACAGAGTACAGAAACAAGTAATGGACTTCGAGACCCAGTGCCTGGCAGCATTTAAGTAAGTGTCATTCACAGCCGTAAAAGTACAGTCAGTATATTGTATGTCTCATACTAACTGCATCACTTTGGTGTCCATTTTTTTCAGCTTTTTTATTTCTATTGTAAATCAACTCTGTAACAACTAATGGATTGTATCTCTCAGCTAGCCTGGCAGTTTCTGAGAATTTTCCAGAAGAAGCTAGAAAGCATTGTTTGAGTTAGGGTGACCTAATTAAATTCTGCTACAGAATATGTTATTTTGGAGAAAACAGGTTTTGTTATTTCTTGATAGTGTTTGTGGTTTATTGGGTTGGGTGGACACGAAGGTGGCCCTTCCTCTTTAACACTGCTATTACCATTCCCCATTAATTCAGGACTTTCTCTCCTATTCCTCCGAGATTCTATTTCTGTACTGTCAGTTGGCAGCTCTCTTTGCCATCTTTCTGCTTGTTCTTCTTTCAGAAATTCAGGCACTTGCAATCATTGGAGACACATTTTTAGGTTGTAGTCGATGAAAAAATTTAAAGTGTGGTGCCCAGACTGCAACTTTACTTTGTAAGATATCATACACTGGCACATCAGCTTTGTAATGCAACCTTTTAAAATATCTGCTCAAAATAATGAATTCTATTCAAGTAAAAAAAAAAAAAAAACGCTGACTGATTATTCTTTTAGCAAAGAACTGAAGAGAAAACTGACAGTGTGCATGCTGATGAGAGCTGGTTGTTCTAATCACTAAATGTCATGTTTTTTTTTATGAGATGGGTATTTGATAATAAAAGAAAGAAATTTTAATACATTTGCATTAATAAAATAGAAAGGATGTTTTTCATATAGTTTTCAGTTGATGAATTATTGACTGCTAATTTGAATTCTGCAAAAATGTACAAGGAATACATTTGCTATACAACTGTCAGCAAACTCTGTTAGGAGCACCTGGGAAAAAAAAACATACTCTTAACAGATAAAAGCGCCTCCTTTGGAGTTTGGATAAAGCCGAGCTAGTATATTTTTTACTTATTTCTATTGATTTTCTTTAAAGGTTTCGACTCCTGCAGATCTTTAAGAAGCTGTGTGATGACCAAGACAGAATGGAGGGTGTAGAGTTGATTGAACCACTAGGGTCAAGTGGCCATAATATAATATAATTCTCACTTTTTTGACAGAGCACAGATGCAAAGACTAAAACTGTTAAGTTTAACTTAAGTCTAAATGGGATAAACTGGGATAGGTTTTTAAGTGTGGAGTGTCACACACTTGCACATGGGAAGCAGCTTGAAGGCATGGACGACAGTAATTCCCCATAAAGACACGAGGTGGCACTGTGTAATAACTACCTCTCTTCTTCCCCTTCTGACGTCAGCACCGTGGTTCATCCACCTGGATTCGCCTCTTCCTCCCAGAATGCCTTAAATATGGAAGAGCCGCCATCCTAGTCAGTCTACCTAAGACTAAAACAGGCATTTTCTTTTAATTTATTGCTTAAACTTAACCGTAACCTGTTATTTATTTCACAAGAGATATTCAAGGATCAGTGTAACAGGCATAAAAATAATTTACGTATAATGCAGGACAGGTTCATCCCAAAATTTGGAAGTAGTAGGAAATTAAAAAAAAAAACATATGTAATGGTTTAATAAGGAGATAAAAAAGAAGCTGCAAAGGAGAAAATAGCTATGTAAGGCGTATAAGACTGATAATGTTTGTATGAATCATAGGGCATATGAGAGCATGAGGGCAACCGATAAGGAAGCAAAAAGGCAACTGGAGAAGAATATTGCAGAAAGATGACCCAAAAAAGATTCTTTCAGTATTTTAGTAGTAGAAGGTCAGTCAAGAAGGAGGTAAAGTGTATCAAGATTAGTAAAGGGGAATTAAAAAATACAGTGAAATAGCGGATGCTTTAAACTTGCATATTTGCTATGGTATTTACATGTGAAGATGTGAATAACCTCACAGTAGTAACAGGGACTACTAAGGATGTATTGAGGGGTTTGGAAATTGTAGAAGAAGATGTGCTGCTTCGATTAAATAGGCTGAAATTAAACAAATTACTAGGATCAAATAATATTTATCCTCAAGTGCTTAAGGAAGTTAGTGAGTATAAACCCTTAACGCATATTTTTAGGAAGTCAATGAGCATTGGAAAAATTCCAAAGGTCTAGAAAATGGCAAATATTATCCTATTATATAAAAAGGGTGATTGGACAGATCCCAGTAACTCTAGGTCAGTAAGCTTAATTCTGACAAGGAAGGTTATGTTTTACTAACATGCTGGAATTCTATAAGGAAACAGCAAATGTAATCAGAGTGGTGTATATGACATTATTTATCTTGACTTACAGAGAGCCTTTGATAAGGTGGCACATGAGAGGTTAGGCATCAGACTAAAGGAGGTGAGAGTTCAAGGTGTGATGTGTAGGTAAATGCAGAATTGACTAATACACAGGAAGCAGAGGGTGATAGTGCGAAGAACCTTATCAGAATTGAGTGAAGTTAAGAGTGGTGTACCACAGGGGTGGTCAGTACTAGGGCCACTACTATTTTTAATATATATATAAATGATTTGTATAGATAGATAGATAGATAGATAGATAGATAGATAGATAGATAGATAGGAATATAAATAACAAGTTGGTTAAGTTTCTAAATTATATCAAGCTAGGAGGATTGGTTGAATCATTCCAGAAGGATCTGGACAGACTACATGCTTGGGCAGACTGGTGACAGATGAAATTTAATATAAGTAAATGTAAAGTATTACATATAGTAAGTAAAAACATTAAATTTGAATACACAATAGGATGTCTGAAAATTGCAAGTACACCTTATGAGAAGGATTTAGTAGTAGTGTGAACTTGGCACTTCCAGACAGTGTTCAGAAGCCATTAAGAAAGATAGCAGAATGTTAGGTTATATAGCACCTTGATGTGTGGGGTACAAGTCCAAATAGGTTATACTCGAGCTTTATAACTCACTAATGCAGTTTTTGCCCCTACTCAACAAAAAAAGACAGAAACGTTAGAAAAGGTCCAGAGAAGTGTGATTGTAGGGGATATGATAAGAGAAAAGATTAAAGGAGCTGAGCCTTTTAAGTTTAAGCAAAAAGAAAATAAGAGGTGACATGATTGAAGTGTTTAGAATTATGAAAGAAATAAGTCCAGTCAATTGAAACCGTTCTTTAAAATTAGTTCATTAAGAATTTGGGCACACAGTTGGAAATGTGTTAAGGGTAAGTTATGCACAAACACAAAAGCAAGGATAAACAAAGAGAGAAAACAGTATCAAAAACTAACAGACAAAAAAATCACTATATTTTTGTTTACTTCTCTGTACCATAAAGTAGTACCTTCTGGCTTTCCACCTCTTTCTCTTTTCTGCCCTTGCCTCTTTTCACCATACAAGTGTTCCATTGTCACACTCACCCCCTGACCCTAGAGTCTTACATCACTGACAGCTACTGGGGTCAAACCTCAAAGTTATAGAGAGTCAGGAGCTGCCTTCTTAACCTACACAGCTACCAGGTTAAAGGGCTTTCTTGTGCCTCCAGTTGTCCCTGCATCTTAAGCAGTCTTTCAAAGGACAACGCATCCGATACTTTTCAGGCAGCGTAGTCTCAGAATCGGACAGCACAAGTACCATATTCTATGGCTGGGAACATTCTGAACCTTTGACTGCAACATTTAAAGAGTACAGAATATTCTGCAGATACTCTACAGGTGTTGAAGGAGTTCAGTACTCTGTGTGAGGAACAATCCAGTTAAGCCCAAGGATGAAACCATGATGTGAAGACTGCACATCTCTCTCACCTTTACAAAGATTTGGTAAAGTGCTTTAGATTCTGGTATACTGCATTCTGTATGGATTGGAGGATGCTCTTTTAGGCTGTTCTAACATTTTTACTGATATATTCTACAAAATAGCCACAAACGTGAAAAAGTACTCTGGTATCAATTATAATGAAACTAACGATAACACTGTTTGTGTTGCTCTTTTATTTTATTTGCAATGCTGTTGCTGTTGAAACAGGTTCTTGTTTCCTACAGTCTATAATTGGAATGAGTGATTGTGGACAGTGAAATTATGGCTGAAGTTCCTTCATTTTACTTCACCTGTTTTAAATGCAATAGTACAGTGTAAAGAAGTGTGAGTATACATATTAAACGTTAACTATTAAATTAGAAAACGAGAAAAACAGTGATGCGAACAAGCCCTTCATCCCCACAAGTCTGTTCATCCTTCTCATGATTTACGTATTTCATCATTTTTCCGGGACTCTGTAATTATGTTATATATGTTTTGGGGTTTTTCATACACACTTAATCCATTTCTGACATACATTTCTTGATTGGAAATGTTATTTAAAATTTTTAAACATCTGTCTCAATGTTGTTTTGTTTTGCTGATGGGTGTTGCAATGTTGGGGCTTTTGTATCACCTGTTTCTATGAAATAAATTCTTTAATGTCTCAGGACAACGAAGCGACTAGTATAAATCTTGCCCATGCCATTCCTCAATATCTAAAACTAAATAAGAAGTGACCCTGTAGTTAGGATATAGCAGGTTGGATAATGGATGGATGGATAAATAAGAACTTCAACTTTTTACATGTGATGTTCATGTTTCTTCTGGTACCTGTCTTGTATATTCTTTAAAGCGTTTTGGGCTCTGCCGATTGTGTTCCTCCCTCTGGTTTTGACCTATGCGCCGCTTCTTGAACTACATTTTTACTCCTGGTCTTGTGATCTGAAAAACAATTTTTACAAATGAAGGTCGAACCTTCCAATCCATCGTCCTGGAATAGTTCGTTCAGGTAACGCCGGACCTTCATACAAGATGGGTGCCCCGCCTCATTTCCACTTGGAGGTCCAGCATTACCTGAACGACACCATTCCAGGATGATGGATTGGAAGATGTGGACAACAAGATCTTGCTTATTGTCTATGGCCTCCCAGGTCTCCAGACCTTACCCCCTGTGATTTTTGTTTGTTCCACCTATACCCGCTAATCTTCAAGATTTGCAACATCGAATTGAGAAAGCTGTGAATTCAGTAACTAGGGACCAGTTGACTCGTGTGTGGTAAGAAATGGTCTACCGTTTTGATGTTTGTCATGCTATACATGGTGCTCCTGTTGAGTGCATGCAACCTCAAGGACCATAGGACCAAACTTTGAAGTTTGCCCTATCCTGTTATGCACGGAATGTGTTTCTGTCTTATACATCCATCCATCCATTATCCAACCCGCTATATCCTAACTACAGGGTCACGGGGGTCTGCTGGAGCCAATCTCAGCTAACACAAGGCGCAAGACAGGAAACATACCCCGGGCAGGGCACCAGCCGACCTCAGCTGTCTTATACAGTTTGTTTGAAATGCATTTTTGAAATCTGCTCTTTCATTTTGAATAGCCCTGTACAACCTAACATCCCATTAGCCTTCTTGATTGCTTCTGTACACTGCCTTGATGTAGATAGTGATGGGTCCACTATGACCCCTAGGTCCCATTATGTATTAATATCTAACGCTCTTTCTTTTTCTACATGTAATACTTTGTACACACTTACATTAAATTTCAACACAATGCCTGTCTAAGACCCTCTGTAACAATTTAGCTTTTTCTACATCATCTGCCCTGACACCTAATCTGGTATCATCTGCAAACTTAACCAGCTTATTAATTAGATTCTTCTTCAGACCATTTATGCATATTAAACCCTTAGCATTACACATTTTTCTCAAAAAAACATGTAAAAAGAGTTGCATTTTTTTGGAATGAAAAATTTCATTTTTATTAAATCTCATCTTTCTACTGTAAAATGTGCAAAACACTAAAAGTCAGAAGTATAGAAAGTATAATAATAATAATATGAACAGCCCACTATACATGTGCAAGTGACGTGAGTGTCACTTTCAGATTCCATGAGTCACTTTTGGTTTCACTGACCGTTTCAATTTAACTGCCTGAAGACAGATTTACTTCGTCATCATTGCTGAAGACATGTGTTTCTTATGAGACTCTGTTATGAAGCTGGGAGAAGACAGGTCTATACCATTGCCCAGGTAACACTCGGGCCTGACGTTTATGCAAGACACACCTATACTGTTGCCCAAGTAACGTTTTGCACTAAAGTGCTGTTGGCACTTTTACAGCCCGGTTAATCCTTGTGTCTTATGTGAGATGCGTCTATACCGTTGCCCAAGTGGCAATCGGGACTAAAGCTTTTAGCACTGTATTTACAGCCTGAGTGACGCTTGGGTCTAATTCTAAGGAGGTTAAAAAAGAGCAGCTGCCCCAGCATTGATCTCTGAGGGACACCAATTTTAACACCACTTAAATATGAACAAGATCCCCTCACTATAACCCTTTGCATACTTGTTTGAGCCGCTTTTGTAACCACTAACTAGTTGTGCCCTGAATTTCCACTTTTAGTGTGATCACTTTTGTACATTATGAAACACCTTCTGAAAAATCAAGATAAATAATATCATATTCACCTTTTTTATTGTATGCTTTGTTGCTGTCCCGTCTGAACCCTTGTTCTAGATGTGTATGGCTTGATGTTTTCCTTAATAATTGTTTCCATTAACTTACTGTAACAGTGATGCAGTTAAAAACTGTTACATTATGTAGTCTGCCTTAATTTTGGAAGCTAATGATCATTTTTAAGTTTGAAAAAAGAAAAAACTGAACTTGAATATTTGAATTAAATTGCCCCCTAAAGACTTTTCTTGCTCTTTTTCCATCAAACAAGTCTAGCACATGCCACTTTGAATTTTTTGCATGCTTGGCACTACAGAAAGTCTCTTTCCTTCTTGATGGATTATTCTCGTTTCTTCTTTCCCAGGTGTGCGCTAACAACCAAAAAGACTGCTTGGGCAGACAAGATGAGACACCGGTGTCTGCTGGTGAACGTTTGCCCTCTCATATGACATCTTTATTTCTGTAGACTTTTAAAGGTATGACCTTGCAGATGCAACTTGAAAAAAAAAAGAATCATTTTCAATGTGTTTATAATGTGATCTGTTTTCTTTCTCCGGCAGAAACCCATTCAATTTCTACTGACAGCCGAAATACATGTGCATAAGTACGAGCAGTGCGCAGCAGGGGTCCGTCCTGCTGTCTCTGTATTTCCTAAGGAAATGGAATCACTTAAGAAGGGTCGAGTGATTTAGTGGATGTTATTAAAAATATATATGCTTTACAGATTTCTGCTATTATGTTTACAGTCCACATCACCGTTTGCCTTTAAAGCTGAAAATTTACAGCTGAAGGTAAGGCTGTGCATATGCAGACTACCAGAAAGACACATGCAAAAGCTGATACTGTACATCCATACTGTGAAGCCATATTTGTTGTTTATTTTTAATATTATGTTCTATTCAACAAGGGGTTTAACTGTAAAGCATAAAATTCAAATTTGGTCAACTCACACATTATGTGACCCTGAGCAAGTCAGTTATGTTAGGAGATCAGTATGGCACTTATGGATGGATGAGACACAACTGTGCTATTTGTTCTGTACACTTTTAATAAAGTGTGTAATATCACATGTATTATATTTGTAGATTTATTTATTAGATATAAATAAATAACTTAACTAATTGTGATATTAAAATGCCAAAATAAAACCAATAAGCAGAGAGAGAGAGACAGAGAGATGAATTAAGATGCCGGCATTAGAGGACTGATTTAGATAAACTGCCATTTTATTTCTTCATTGCTTCATTCAAGTAACTGTCATTGTTTTAAAAGGTATCACTCAGTGATATAGCGAGTTAATTCTTTAGTATGACCATTAATTGGAAAAAGATATAGAATATGAATTTTGTTACACCATCCTAGGCTACAGAGGCAAACCACATTTGGGGCTCAGCTGTGATGCTGATATCCTTGTAAATGGTTAGCTTAACCTAGTCGTATGCCCCATGGAAAAAGAATATTTAGAGCCTGTCTTTTAGTATTCTGTGTCACAATAAATCCTCTCTGTATTGCCCATAGGCGTATCCACTTATAAATCTCTATCTGCCAAGAATTCTCAGCTTCACATTGTACAAAGGTAATCACATTAAGCAATTCAAAGTATTTTTTTTTTCATTGCCTCTTGCAGAATTTCTTCTGTAACTTATAACAACTGCATGACTAGAATACAAATTACTATCATCTAATTAAATGAAGTTTAAAATACTCCTAGAAAGTTAGCAGTTGGACTCCTGCAAATTATGTTATAGTTTAGTTTCAAAGAATATTTTTTTCATACAAATTTGATTGTATTGCAGAATCTTTGTACCAATGTACAGTTTGGGTGTTGTTATTTCAGTTCAGCAAAAAGTTTGACAAAACTATTTTTTCTATGAAGAATAACTCCCCTTCAGTGTGTAGCTTGCATGTAAACAGTGCTGCACCCATCTAAGCTTGAATACGGTACACCTCAGCCATTCAATCTGGGCTTGATTTCTATAACTGGCTGCCTTAAGGCCACATCAAATTAGATGACATTTCCAGCAATTTTCAGTTGTAGCCTTCATTTACATAATCTTAACAAGTAAGAGGCAGTCGGTGGCACACGCCTCGCCACGTCTAGTCTGACATACCCAGCGACTCAGTCTGGGTTTGATTTTTGTCTTTAGTCAAAGGGACACACTCTGTGTAAGTGAGGGCTGGCAACCAATGAATGCTCATCCGGAAGTACAATGCATATATTGCAGCGATGAGGAAGAATTAACATTGGTGTTTTGGACCACACAAACAAAAGAGGAGCTCATCTGTCTGATGTCTTATGTTTTACGTACTATGACAGAATGGAAAAAAGAAAAAGAGTTGAACTTGGTATACCTGTTAACCTTTTGTAAGGCTTGGGCTCCATACGGCAGCACATTATTGGCTGACACTAAAAGGGGCAAGAAAAACTGTGCAGGCACAAATTGGACATGTTCAGCAATTTGCAGTCATGTAAACTGACATAACATGGTCCACCAGTGAGATCAGCACTAAAGTCAGCAACTTTGATATACCCGATGACTATACAGTAGGTTGTGTAATGTCACATCAGGTTTAGCGTTAAATGCGTAAATTACAGATATAACTTTTGTTGCTTTGCAAACCAGGACTGCATGCTAATTTCATTGTAAATAAATCTAATAAATCATTTATTGATTGTGTTAACTGCTGTTAACATGTTTAGGTTGTCACTGTCTTGATTTCAATTGTGTTGTTTATTTTGTATATATTTTCTTTAAAAAGTAATTGAAAATTCATTCTGCAGGTTTTAGTGTTCAAGGAATCCTATTTCCACTGTTGCTTTCATGACTGATAGGCAGGGTGACCAGAAGTGATGTCATTACTGGGAAGTTGTAAAACGTCAACATTGTGCACTTCCTAGTTTGCCAAATTGGTGGATTCATCTTAAAACATCCTTAGTGTTGTTATTATTATTATTATTTTTTCTGTTATTTTGACCACAACTTAGCTCAGTTTACATACATATCGTAGTTTTCAACACCGTTTTTCTTGTGGTAAGAATATGTTTTCAATTTACTTTTGTAAATTCTCACATAAATGCAGAAGTAAATCAAAACCAAAACCAACCACATAGCAATATCTATCTATCTATCTATCTATCTATCTATCTATCTATCTATCTATCTATCTATCTATCTATCTATCTATCTATCTATTATATTGTGCCTTTTATATCTATCTATCTATCTATCTATCTATCTATTATATAGTGCCTTTTACATCTATCTATCTATCTATCTATCTATCTATCTATCTATCTATCTATCTATCTATCTATCTATCTATCTATTATATAGTGTCTTTCATATCTATAAGGTGTATCATCTACATGTTAAGAAATGATAGCCATGCTCAGACAAGAGCTGTGAGTACCACAATGTATACCATCTGAAGCACTAGTAGTGAAAGTGCTAATTAATGCCATTTTAGAAACTCTTTGTAAAAATTCAATTGCAATCTATGATTTTATGCATTATTAATACTGCTAGAAATACACTTGCCATTCTTACAAGAAGATAACAACAGAGCAAGACTTTTGTTAGTCCAGAAAGGGCTAAAATTTTCTTAACATTTCAAACTCTAGAGGCAACAATCTATCTATCTATTTATCTATCTATCTATCAAATAGTGCCTTTAATATCTATCTATTCATTATATAGTGCCTATCTATCTATCTATCTATCTATCTATCTATCTATCTATCTATCTATCTATCTATCTATCTATCTA
>JANRMT010062841.1:25315437-25329975 GCA_026402145.1 Polypterus bichir lapradei | reverse complement strand
CTATCTATCTATCTATCTATCTATCTATCTATCTATCTATCTATCTAACTCTAGTAGGTGTGACATAAAGTAATAAAGTATCTATTACTGCTGACAATAAGGACTTTGCACTTTATTGTTATACATTTATATGTAGAAATAACCAATTATATCCTATGCTTTCACTTGTTATTGAAACAGTGTTTGTTTTATATCTGTGGTTTGACCTTTCCAGTAGTGCTTCACTATTTATTTCTCTGTTAAGCAGGTGCTTATCTACTTCTTTTGAAAAGCAGATGAACAGACTTAAAAGATTACTGTAAGATGTTTTATTCACTAAAAAGGATGCCTACGTGAAATGTTGTAGGTTTTGTCCCTGATGCATATTGTTCAGGTAATGCCAGAGTTCGTAAATTGTAAGACATATATATTGGGATCATTTTTAGAATTCACTTTCTGTAATGAATGAAGGAAACAAATCAAAATAAAAAAGATGACTGAGATCTCACAGAATTATTCTTAGCTAACCCTTACAACGGACTGGCACTCTGTTTAGAACTGGCACCTTTCACCAATGCTGTCAAAACAAGCTTGAGCTCCCTATGAACCCGAAGTTCATTCAGCACATGTGAAAATGTTATGCTACGTTGTGCAAACCTCTTATCTACTTAGAAAATCCCCACTTTGATGTTATATTATAGCAAGTCTTTTTTTTAAAGCGATTTTTAAAACTAAATCTCTCCAGATTTTCCTCACAAGAACATTATAGAGAAATTAAAGTCAGAATTTTAACTTTAAACATGAAATAGGCCTTTTTTGCCTCTATGTATACCTAATGTTTTTTCTGTATGGCCCTAATACTCTTCTGTAAGAACAAAGTTATGGAGCGCACAAAAAAGTATGCAATGTGGTAGGAAGGGGTCAGTCCTCCTTCAGCTGTTTGCAGGAAAAAATGTACACTTTCTATAAGGTAAGATTTGTATATTATTTATAATCGTGGTTAATGTACTTTTTTTATTTTACACAATTATTAACGTTGAGTTTAGATGTGATCTGGCATTTGGCTTGCCACTAGGAATGTATATATGGATTTTTTAAATTACTGTATATACTTGCGTTTAAGTTCTCCCGTAGATAAGTCGAGGCTTGATTTTACTGTATAATTTCTGGTATTTTATAATATCAGTTGTATAAGTCAAATGCGGAAAACTCACGCTATTGATCCAAGAGATTATGATATGCTAATGCCCACCTGAGAGAGTAACCACAGAGCACACTGCCTTTTTTTTCCTTAGTATTGGGCCTACGTGACCACACGGTAATACCCAAACTATTCCAAAGAGACGTTTACACTGTTTTGTGTTTTTTGCATCTCACACCCTCATACACCTTTATCATAAGAGCAGCCCTTATCTACGATGGACCATTCAATCAGAAGAAAATATGAAGCTGGTTTTAAATTAAAAGTCGTTGAAATGGCGAAAGAAATTGGTAACTGTGCTGCTGCAACAAAATTTGATGTGTCTGAGAAACTGGTGCGAGACTGAAGGAAGCAAGAAGATGTAAAAAAAAAAAATTAAGTGTTGCATTTTTGCACAGGCTTGTAATTCAGGGTCTGATTTTATGATCGATTTTTTGGGTTTCAAGACCTGACTTATATGCGACTATATACGGTAATGATATGCTGCTGCCATTGCAAACCCAAGTATCAACACATCCCATCTGCCTTTTTCGCCAAGCGGTGAACTTGAGAGATGTTAGAAGGACACCAAAGAGGATCTGAAGGCTACCTTACATATGCAACATCTAAGAATGTAAGTGGCCAAGAAATGTAAAGTGGGCTATATTAAATATTCTCATTGTCAGCACTGTGATCACTAGGGTCTAAGGAGCTCTGTTACACCTTTATCAGAGGAACAGCTCCTCCAAAGATGTAAAAAGCGACCATCCTGAGAGGGGATAAAAGTAAGGTGGAAAGATGTCAGAACTGGCCTGCCTCCATGAAACTGGGAATGTTCAATCACTTTAGAGTAAGATGGATGAACTGCAACAGCTCGTGGCAAGGCACAGTGAGTTCGGGTACTGCAGCATTTTGTGTATTGGGGAGAATCGGCTTTAACTTCTTAAAACATCAAACACATTACAATTAAAACTAACATGTGTAATCCCAACCTTGAAATACTGTTATTAGATGGCAACAGCTCACTTATTATCCAAGCCAGAAGTTCTTGTTGTGTTTAGGAGGTTGTGGTTTGTTACAATATTTATATTTTAGTAACCTTCTATAAAGTCCGAATCTGTGTTGGCCAGTATTGTGTGTTGAGCCAGAAACATCACTTCAAGAGTGGCCCACTGAATCAAAAAAGCGAATTAGGAGGGCAGACTCAGTTACGGGATGTACACTGGACCCCCTGGAGTTCATAGCAAAGGAGAGAGTAATAGCACCATTATGAACAATTCTGTACATCTTCACTCTGACACACACACACACTAAAGACTTTCAGCTACCCAATCATTCAGCAGAAATGTAAGAAAGTTTAATAAGGTCATGCCGTCAAATGGAAGTGGTTGCCCGTTCACGACACAGTTTTCTTTTCGCCATATTGGTTTATCTACAGCATGTGTTTGTTTGTTGTGTGTTTCAGTTGTTTCTTTACATTAAATAAATATAAAATACAGGAATTCAACAGTCTCATATCTCCAGTCATCTGACCGTGACTCCTGCACTCGGCTTTCTGTTAGCTAAACCCTGCGAATTAGTGCATTTCCACAGGTCCTTGCACCCCTCTTTTACAAGAAGCGTGTTAAGAAACGCTACGGGGGCTCCTTTATACCCACAGCTGTATGCCTGCATAATAACTCACTGTGACTGGGACTAGCAAGTCAGACATTTTCTTGCTTTTTAGTTTCTTTCTTTTCAATCAGTCTGGTGTCGTTCAGACCATATTGTGTGTGTGTTTATTTTTTTATGTATTTAGTTAATGAGCCTTTGTAAAACACTAAATTTACCCCTGGAGACAAATAAAGTTCAAATAAAGTAAGTACAGCCAAAACATTGCAGATTCCCCTTGGAATTAAGTAGTATCAATCTGTCTGTCTGTTACAGCTCATCAATGATAACTGCAATGCAATGAAAAGTGAACACAACCACTTTTAGCTATTTGATAAAAAACAAACACAAAAATAACTATTGGGAGTCTTTCACATTTACTGGTACATTATAAATTGAAATTACTGCCTTTTGATTATGTTGCACATTGACATGTAAGAATAAAAACATTGATTAACTGAATTCTATTTATTAACAAACCAAAAACCATTCCAAATATAAAATCCTAAAATATCAGCATCCCAACCTTAATTTATTTAACAACTGTGAAGCGGTACATCAATGGCAGAGGATGAGCTTTACTTGAAGAAAATGAAAATTACATTACCAGAGGGCAACGCTCATCTGGTCAGAGAAACATGAGGGCAACCTGCCTGTTGAAATGATCTGTTTCATTCCTTTCCCTGACTGACCACATAGAGCTTTCCCTCATTCAACTTTTATTCAAATGGAATCCTTTTAACTTCAAAGCACCAATCTTAGTATTTGCTAGAATCACACATGGCAGCTCCACCTGGGCTCCCAAGTTAAGCTTCAGTGAACTTCTTTACTAATCACAGGGTAGCCTCACAGCTCCCATCATGTGATAAGCAGTTCTCTGGTTAATATAAAACATGCATCTTTGAAATTGTTTTAATGACAATTGGGTACACTCTTTTTACTTGGTATTTACAACAGCAATCTTTTTCTAGTGCTATTCAGTCTTCTTGTCATGTTTCCAAAATACCTTAATTAAGAAAATAATAAATTCAAATTGTATTATGTGATATCATCTACTGTTGAATTCTGCTCTGTACTTGTAATATTTCTATTGCACTATTCCATTGTTTTGAGGATTACTTGTGTTCTCTTCTGTGTATTGTATTGTATTTACCCCCCTTTTTTTGACACCCACTGCACGCCCAACCTGCCTAGAAAGGGGTCTCTCTTTGAACTGCCTTTCCTAAGGTTTCTTCCATTATATTTTCCCTACAAGGGAGTTTTTCCTTGTCTTCTTAGAGAGACAAGGCTGGGGGCTGTCAAAAGGCAAGGCCTGTTAAAACCCATTGCGGCACTTCTTGTGTGATTTTGGGCTATACAAAAATGAATTGTATTGTATTGTATTGGGGCAGAACGGAGGCGCAGTGGTAGCGCTGCTGCCTCGCAGTTAGGAGACCCAGGTTCGCTTCTCGGAGTTTGCATGTTCTCCCCAGTGTCTGCGTGGGTTTCCTCCAGGTACTCCAGTTTCCTCCCACAGTCCAAAGACATGCAGGTTAGGGGCATTGGCGATCCTACATTGTCCCTAGTGTGTGCTTGGTGTGTGGGTGGGTGGGTGTGTGTGTGCCCTGCGGTGGACTGGTGCACTGCCCAGGGTTTGTTTCCTGCCTTGCGCCCTGTGTTGGCTGGGATTGGCTCCAGCAGACCCCCGTGATCCTGTAGTTAGGATATACCAGGTTGGATACTGGATGGATGTATTGTATTGTATAAGATGTTTAAAGTGGTGATAGGTGCATGTCACTCCTCTTTTCAGTTGCCTACAATAGCTCCCTGTTGCTTTACACATTAAGTTCAAATTAATTAAAAACTTGCCTACAGAGCAGTTAGTGGGTCAGTAGCCATGTATATGGTGGCTCTTATGAGGTCCCATGCTCCTTCACTGCTGATAAACAGTGTCTGATGATGCCACCTCTGCATGGTGTCAAATCTCAATTCAGACTCTACTAACTTATGGAACGAGCAGTACACTTCCACCCAAACGTTTGACGTGGGCAAAACATTTGAAAACTCTCTTATCCTGTGAATACATTTGTAATTGATAATGTGAGGTCCTTAGTAGCTAAGAAAAGAGTAACTAATCTTGCATTATTCTGTTTGGCTTACATTTCCCTGGGATGTGGCAGTAAACCCCATGAAGAAGAAGACATAGGGAGACATAGGTAGAACATGCAAATTTTACACACATATCTCCAGACAGAATTCTATGTCAGGATAATGGATAAGCCAGGCAAAAACGTTAACCATTTTGCAAAGGTGCTTTGACCAATTAAAAAAGATCTTGAAATATCATCGAAAATCTATGCAGTTATCACTGCAATTCTCCATTACAATTGCCCAGACCATGGAACATCTGTTACATAGTTGTAGTTACATACCCTGATGTTTTTATTACATTTTGAAAGTACAAATACAATGTAACTATGTAAGTACACTTGTTTTTGGATCAGTGATAAATTGTTACATTGTAATTATATAAACTGTGGAATAACAATTACAACTGAGTAACTATAACATTACTCTGTATTACACAGTAAGTACAAAGTAATAACTCATAGTTACACTGTACTTATATAGGTAGCTACATAGTAGTTACAAGTGTATTTATGGACACTAAGTGTTAGCAACACTTTTAATTTGAAAATTTTTTCGTTTACGTCTAGTGTATATGATTACTTTAACCCCTTGTACATGATTGTTGCGAAATTGCTTCAAACCGCTTCCGGCCTTAATGCAGCAGGAGTGGCGTATGTATTCCGTCAATGACGGCTGATGCGTATTCGATACATACCAAGGATCGGATTGGAAGCACTGGTCACGCCATTTAGCAGTTGTAGTGGGAACAGCATCTGCGTACTAATTTCTTTTTTTATATAATTGTAAATAAATTTAAACTGTCATGGATGGCCGGGGCCCTTGCCTTGCCAAGACACCTATTCCTTGGATGGACTGGGGGAGATAATACTTTAACGTGGCCTTTTCATAACTTCACTTTAACTTAATCCTGATACTCTGTATGTTCAATTCATCATAATAACTATTCATGGTGGCTCTAAAATCCGTACTGACCCCTACTCTCTCTTCTATTTCTTTTTTCGGTTTCTTTGTGGTGGTGGCCTGCGCCACCACCACCTACTCAAAGTTTCATGATGCTCCAACAATGATGGATGGATTAAAAGCCAGAAGTCTACATGACCATCATCATCAAGCCCTTCCGTGAGAACCCTAAATCCAAAGAGGACTGTTTCATTTATGTTAGGTAGAATGCCCAGAGGGGACTGGGCGGTCTCATGGTCTGGAACCCCTACAGATTTTATTTTTTTTCTCCAGCCGTCTGGAGTTTTTTTTGTTTTTTCTGTCCCCCCTGGCCATTGGACCTTACTCTTATTCTATGTTAATTAATGTTGACTTATTTTATTTTCTTACTGTGTCTTTTATTTTTCTATTCTTCATTATGTAAAGCACTTTGAGCTACTTTTTGTATGAAAATGTGCTATATAAATAAATGTTGTTGTTGTTGTTGTTGTAGTGGGTCTGTGTTGTGGCTTGTGGGAACAGGGAAGACATTGTCCCCAAGTGAAGAAACAAAATTAAAAAAACATTAGTGTTTTTATAAGTGCCTCCTGCGTCTATCTGTGTCGGGTTGAGTGGCTGCTACGCCCTCTACACTTGTCACAAACTTTTAACATTTATTTTAACAATTATTTTGTTTTGATTACATTATATTACTAAATATTATTATTTTATACAAAACACTTCTCATACAGTAGACAGCTAAAATTTTTAAGCAATGTGGACTAAGGCCGGGTTTATACTTCACGCAACGTGACGCATGCTGTAGTGGACACTCCTGCTACACAAGCGCTGTACTGTTTATACTTGCGCGCGTACTTTATGTAAATCTGGAGGAATCCAGCAGGTGGCAGTGCGAGATATTATCACAGTGAGAACAGGTTCGGCTTCTCTGTGTTGTGAATTGCCTGGAACACCCATTAAATTCCAATGACACCTTACCACAATATCTCTGAAAAGGATGTTTAATGATTAAGTTCATCAATCCAGAGATCTGTCCATTCCAGCAAGCATTGGGTACGAGGCTGAAACAATCCCTGGAAGGGCATCAGCTCATTGCAAGGTGAATACAAGCACTCACATACACTGGCATCATTTTAGTGTCACCAAATCTGCATATCTTTGGAAGGAAACCAGAGCACACTGAGGAAACCCAGAAGGAAAACATGTAAACTCCAGGCAGAGAATACCAGCGACGTGACTCCCTGTGAGACAGCAGTGCTACCGCT
Organism: Polypterus bichir lapradei; assembly: GCA_026402145.1. Taxonomy (NCBI): domain Eukaryota; kingdom Metazoa; phylum Chordata; class Cladistia; order Polypteriformes; family Polypteridae; genus Polypterus; species Polypterus bichir. The sequence goes on along the minus strand of JANRMT010062841.1, from coordinate 25,322,832 downwards.
CTGCCATCGTGTCACCCCCATGTGTGTAATTATTAACAGTGTTCATTATTTAAATGAAATTAACAATTTACCTGTAAAATGTAACATACATACTTTATTGCATTTCATCATGAAAGTGATATCAAGTATAAATCTTAGGATTCTAAATGTGCAGAGAGTTGGAATATCATAAATTTAATGTGTCCTGTTTGGCAATCTATTGCTGTTTGCCACTGCTGTCAGGTCAGGAGGAAGACCCAGAAAAAAAAGATGGCACCAGAAAAAAAAGATGGCACAGAAGACGGTATGTGAGACTTTTAAAATGTATTGTGTCATTACGATAGGGAATATGCAATGCTTGAATATATGTCGGCATTTTTCTTCGCCACATCAAACCATTCATCAAACATCAAAGCGCACACATCGAACCTACTAGCATCCGCATAGCCGCTTTCTGTCACATTTAGATAGTAAACAGAGACTCTGACGTCACGTTCCGACTTTTATCACACTGCGCTCCCCGACTTTTTGTTGGTACAGCAACACGTGCACGTGTCGCGTTAATTTCTTAAGACCTGCTAAGAGGACGCATCAAATGAACACGGGGAACGCATGGCAGCCATGATGCGGGCACGTACACGTTCTGAGTGTGAAGTATAAACGAGCCCTAACACTGCTTCTGGGGGCCCTTAATTTAAGCTTCATTCGTCTCACAGTAGATCGAATTCTGCTGTGAGGCAACCTTGCTAACTACTGTGACAATGCTTTGCTCATACTATGTGAAATTAAAAATATATTAGTTTATTAAAAAAAAAATACAGAGCCAATGTTAGCTCAGTCAGATTTTGAGAATTAAATTACAATTTAGTTTGTGTTTCCCATTTCACTCAGTGATTCTTTAGTAATTTATTTAATGACATCCAAGAATGGCTGCCAGTGTAACGGAGTGAGCTGAGCCCAGATGTGTAGAGTCTGACTCTGATCTTTAGATATTTTGATCTGTGTGTAGTTGTAAGCATTCTTTTTTCTTTTTTGACATTCAGCCATACATTTCAACAAAAACAAACAGTTCTTTTTGTTTTTAATTGCTTTTCTGTATGTATTTATTTTTTTATAGTTTAAAGGAGTTAGTTTTCTATTATTAAGAGAGGAACATATTGTTTGATTTAACTGCACCATTTCCTTTCTTACCCTTTCTATAAGGAGGTACTTTTTGTGTGGTGTGTGTGTGTGTGTGTGTTTTATAATTTCATAGTCTTTGACTTCATTTAAGGGTACTCATTTCCTTTTTGAAACCCTAATATTTAACATTAAAGCATTTCTTTTTTAGTTAAAGGCCACATGCATGAAATCTGATATTTGGATATCTGAAATTAAAAAGCTTTGTATGACTTCAAGATCTTAGCTGTTTGCTTCAGAACACCGGTGAGTCTATGTTTGCTGAAGAAAAAAAGCCTGCAGCATGAAGACACAAATAAAGATTATATTTGTTCCCCAAGGAATCTACCTCTGTAGAAATAATCTCTAGGTTTCCATCACAAGAAGAACAAAATGTTCCTTTCCTCTACTAATTACTGTTGAGGTTGTGGTCTGCTGCACCCAATTGAGCTAACAATGTTTAGATGGTTGCTTTACTCTTTTTAATTAAAAAGAAAGAAATATCATGCATAATTATTTTAATAGTGAAGTGCTTCATAGAAAAATGCAAAGCTATGCCTGCTAATGCTTTTATCATCACCCTAAACAAAAAAGAAAACTTTAAGTAATGAACTTGAGCGTCGGTTCATCAAAGATGTAGCCAAATAAATATAAAAATAAAAGCACTTATTCAGTTGGACTTGTTTTAACCCGTTCAGTTTGTACACAGATTTGTAAGAGAATTTCTATGCGTGGTCAAATAGTCATCTAAATATGATGCATTTCTATGTAATATTAGAAAAAGAATTTTGCTTCAGAAACAGTTTAATTAATGGAGCGAGTAAATACAAATTGTCAAGATGGCAAAAAAACGGTACAGATGAAGTGCTACTGTATGTCCCAATTCAATTAAGGTGCAGTCAGTTCTACCTCCCTGTTCAAATACCCAAGAGGGTCCTGTCAAATTAGCTCACATATAAACTGTACACTATATTTATTTTATTTTAGTCACTGGCCTACTCTCACATAATCCAGAACAAAATTCTAACGAATGCTATGTTGAGCAAAGAGACACATCCTGGCACTGAAATGTTTAGAATCATTTTAATAGCTTACTATAGTGCCAATAAAAAGTAGTCACCCCCTTCACATTTCTCACAATTTATTTTTATAAAACATTGAATCACAGGAGATTTGACTTGGCTTGTTTGTCACTGATCAACAGAAAAAGGCTCTTGAATGCCAATGTGAAAACAGATCTCTGCAAAGAGGTCTACCGTATATACTCGTATATAAGTCGGGTCTTTAAACCCAAAAAAATGATCATAAAATCAGACTTATTCGACCATTCAGAAATATGACACATTTTTTTAACATCTTCTTGTCTCCTCCAATCTCACATCAGTTTCTCACACACATCGAATTTTGTTGCAGCAGTGCAGTTACCAATTTCTTTCACCACTTCAATGACTTTTAATTTAAAACCAGCTTCATATTTTCTTCTGATCGAATACTCCATCGTAGATAAGGGATGCTCTTATGATAAAGGTGTATGAGAGTGTGAGATACAAAAAACACAAATCAGTGCAAATGTTGCTTCGGAATAGTTCGGCTGTTACTGTGTGGTCACGTAGGCACAATGCTTAGAAAAAAAAGGCTGTGTGCTCCATGGTTACTCTCTCAGGTGGGTATTAGCATATTGTAATCCCTTGGACCAATAGCGTGAGTTTTCCGCATTCGACTTATACGGCCGACATTATAAAATACCAGAAATTATATGGTAAAATCAAGCCTCGACTTACAGAATCTGCAGGAGAACTTAAACACAAGTATTTACGGTAAATTAATTACAGATATAAAACACAAAATACAGTAGTGGCCAAAAGTTTTGGCAGTGACACAAATGTGTTTTGAAAAATTTGTCTTGGGGTGAGTCGATATGGTGGGCTAACCTACACAATGAGGACCTTGGCCAGCCGTGTGAAAAACTGATAGAAAAGCACAAAGCAGGGAATGGAGACAAGAAAACATCCAAATCATTGAATATCTCTTGGAGTCCAGTTAAACCAGTCATGGAAATGGAAAGAGTATGGCAGAGCTGGAAATCTGCCTGGAGCAGGCTCTCCACAAAAACTGAGTGACTGTACAAGAAGACAACAAGTAAGGGAGGCCACCAAGAGGCCAAAGGAGTTACAAGCTACAGAGAATTAGGCTGCAGAGACCGTGCAGATACAGTAACAACTGGTGCTTCACCAGCTACAGAATTATGGGAGAGTGGCAAAGAGGAAGCAACGGTTACAAAAACATGAAAGCACATGGGAAATTCTAAACTCCACTGGAAGAAGGGTCTATCATTTGATCTTTTGGCCATCAGACTAGATGCCATATTTGGTGTAAGTCAAACACTGAACATTATGAAAAACACACCACCCCCACCATGAAGCTTGGTGGTGCCAGCATCAGGCTGTGGGGATGCTTCTCTTCAGCAGGCCCTGAAAGGACTGAGAGGGTAAAATGAATGCAGCAAAATATCTGGTGGAGGGAAACCTGATGGAGTCTGCAAGAAACCTCCTCCTTGGATGGAGATTTGATTTCCAGCAAGACAACGACCACAAGCATAAAGGCAAAGCTACAAGGGAATGGCATTAGACTAACAATGAAAAAAGAAGCCTCCTTAATGTCAAAGTGAAAACAGACCTCTGAAAAGTGAATTAATTACAAATACAAAACATCAAACAATTTATGGCATAAGTATTCACCTCCTTCAGGCCAGTATTTAGTAGATGCACCACTGCAGCCATGACAGCCTTGAGTCTGATCAGCTTCACACATCTGCCATTCTTCTTCTTTGCAAAACCACTCAAGCTCTGTCAGGTTGCATGGAGATCATAAGTGAACAGCCCTTTCCAAGTCTAGACATAAATTCTGAATTGAATTGAGATGTGGGCTCTGACGTGGCCACTATGAGAGATTCACAATGTCATTTTTAAGCCATTCCTGTGTAGCTTTGGCTTTAACCTTGGGGTTGTTGTCTGGAAAACAAATCTTATCCCAAGTTTCAGGTTTCTTACAGACTGCAGCAGGTTTGTATTTTGCTGTATTAATTTTAATCCCACCAGCCTTCCAAGGCCTGCTAGAGAGAAGCATCCCCACAGCATGATGCTACCATCACCATACTTCATGGTGGGTATGGTGTGTTGTGGATATGATGCAGTGTTTGGCTTACCCAAACATGGCACAGAGTCCGATGGCTTACATTTGGTCTCATGAGAGCATCAATCCTTCTTCCAGCTCACCTTCATGATCTCCCCTGGGTCTTCAGGCAAACTCTAGCTGAGATGTTGTAATAAACATAAGTTTAATATGTCACTATACTCTGTGCAAATATATCTTATAAATCTGCCTTTTTCTACTCAAATGCACAGTTGACACAGAGCCAGATTTAGCACAGGGGTTCACCATTTAGAACTGCTAGGCACGCATTTTAAGACAAGACAAATAGAGAAAACTGGGAAAAGGGAAGTCAGACTGAGGACTGTTGTATATTATTTTTGTCTGTCAAAGTCAGCATGAAACTGTATCTTCTTTTTCCTTGTTTGGAATTGCATGATTCACCTAAGTGGGGGCCTGCACATGAAGAAAGAGTATAAAGCCTAAACATTACCCAGCACACCTTGGAAGCCGACAGACGGGTGGGAAATAATGTTATCCGATCCGGAAAATCCTTCCACGGCAATGGTGAAAATGGCAGACTCTACACATTGGGCCCCCACTCCCGAAATGGGTTCTTGGCATTGGCTTCCTTCATCTGTTATGCAGCGTAAGCTGTCATTAAACAAAGCTAGGTTATTTCTCCTATGTGATTTCTTACTGTTGTATCACTAAGGGAGGGGTATCACTTTTTTATATTATATCTATATAGATTAGAACATTAGAACACTCTAGACGAGAACAGGCCATTCAGCCCAACAAAGCTTGCCAGTCCTATCCACTTATTTCTTCCAAAAAAACATCGAGTCGAGTTTTGAAAGTTCCTAACGTCTTACTGTCTACCACACTACTTGGTAGCTTATTCCAAGTGTCTATGGTTCTTTGTGTAAAGAAAAACTTCCTAATGTTTGTGTGATATTTTCCTTAACAAGTTTCCAACTGTGTCCCCGTGTTCTTGATGAACTCATTTTAAAATACAAGTCTCTATCCACTGGACTAATTCCCTTCATAATTTTAAACACTTCAATCATGTAACCTCTTAATCTACTTTTGCTTAAACTGTAAAGGCTCAGCTCTTTTAATCTTTCCTCATAATTCAACCCCTAGCGACTAAAAGGCCTAGGCCAGCGACTAAAATAATAAAAAAATAACTTTACAATGGAGAGAATATAGGCACTGTAGGTTGGAAAAATCATTGACTTTTGCCACTGCTACCTACTGGTGGCATGATTATGATGTTGACTAAATAAGCCAGGAAGGTTTTAAATCTAAAGAACAGAATGGATTAAATGTTATTTTTAATTCATAAAAAACAAGTACATAGAATTTTCAGATACTCTACTAGGGAGCAAATCTTTACTTTGAGTCACTATATACATATGGCTCCTGATCTGCTGTATTTGAATTTTTCAAACAGCTTAGATATCAATCTAAGTATTTTATATTTGCATAAAACTATTTAAGTCATCTAATACTCTGGAATCATATGCTGGTCCTCATTTATGAAACAATTCTATTCATAAATTTGATCTTAAGCCTAGTAGTCAATTTCATACACATTTTTGCATTCATTAATATAAAACTGATTGTACACTAAAATCAAATCCGATGAGGACACTTCATCTGAAGTATACTTAATTCTAGTGTTTGAAAAGTAATATAACATCTCAATACATTTCCATTTTGCTGCATACATCAATGATGTCATGTGACTTCATTATGGTATGCAGTGTGTAAGAAAGTAATCAACTCACAAATGTGCTCTAGTCCCCTATTATACTTTGAAAACAGTGGGCAGAAATGTCTAAAAGTGATCAAGTGTAAGTTAATGTTTAGTCATGTAAGCCACTGAAGCAAACTCCAGGTAAAAGATATTGTTTGTAAACTGTAAGCTGCCAATTTATTGGTGCTAAAATACATAAAGTTGAGTTGCACTGTAAGATGGGAGTCCTGTCCAGGTTTTGTTCCTGCCTTATGTCCTATGATTTGCAAGGCTAGGCTACAACTTCCTCATGTCCCTGCCTCAGATAAGTGGGTTAGGAAGATGGACTGGTGGATGGAATGGTTGGATAACAGTTTACAATATGCCTGTCAAATCTGAACAGAAAACTTAGGATACATATTTGCCATTGAGAACATACAGAGATGCAGGAGATCAGCTTCAGGGAGAAACAGTAAAATACCTTTTAGTTTGCTACACACACCAGGGGGGTGGCTGTGCTCTGCCCACCCAATGAATGATCAGTAAAAAAAATTTATTGAGTTGCCCTCCCTAAATATCTAAAAGCCCACCCAAGGATGATATCCTAGTAACACCACCACTGCCCAGTTTGGCTACAATGTAATTAGAGCATCCCCAGAAAAGATCCTCAGCACCTGGTGACGTCTATGAATCGCAGATGTCAAGCAGTCATTGCATGAAAGGGATTTGCAACAAAGTACTAAATATGAGGGCTTTAAAAGACCTGCCATTGCTGTGTGTCAAACATCATGATGCCTTGAAATGGGGGACCATGTAGGAAAAGTGTTGTCATTTCTTTATGGTGTGACCAAAATGTATGCAAATACCGTTAAGTTAAAGTCTGTAATGTACACTTTAATCACGTCTGAATTTTAAACTATGGTTCAGAGGGGTAAACCAAGGAAACAATTTTTCGTTGTCCCAAACATAATGAAGGGCACTGTAAACGTGTCATACATATATATGCAAGACATTATTTTTGTTGTTTTATCTTTTTATTTAAATTAATCATTTTGTGGAGATTTGTTTTTACTTTAACATCAAGTACTCTGTTTCTATTGATCAGTGTTAAAAAAGACAAATTAAATCCATTGAGATTCAATGTTGTATAACAATAAAACGTAAAAACTTCCAAAGGGAGGAATAGTTTTTATAGACACTTTATTTTTTTATTATGGTAACAGGAACTTTGTTAGACTTGCAAATAAGAATTTCACTGTACATGTGAGTAGTAGTAGGGTGTTGTACCGTGTTAACCATTATGGATGCCATGAGAAGTCCAGCAAAATGACACCTTTTATTGGCTAACTGAACAGATTACAATATGC
>JANRMT010062841.1:25269897-25315037 GCA_026402145.1 Polypterus bichir lapradei | reverse complement strand
GGGGCCTTAGCTGCCTCGAAAGCTTGCATATTGTAATCTGTTCAGTTAGCCAAAAAATGTACTAGGGTGTTGTACTGTGTTAGCCATTATGAATGTAGTGAGAAGTCAAGCAAAATGACACCTTTATTGGCTAACTAAAAAGATTACAATATGCAAGCTTTTGAGGCAAGATGTACATGTACGTCTGAGTTGCCTCGAAAGCTTGCATATTGTAATCTTTTTAGTTAGCCAATAAAAGGTGTCATTTTGCTGGACATCTCAATATAAATGACTACATAAACACACCCAAAAACCGTCTTACAAGAAGGAAGAAGTAGAACACCAAAGAAAATGTAAGGCAGAACTTGTTAACTCCACATAAAGCGTGGCTGGGCTGGAATTCGAATCCAGGTCCCCGGACCCCAAAGGCTGAAATGTTAACCACTGCTTCATTGTATTTCATGTGAAGTTAACACAAACACAAACAACCACATTGATTCCCCCTAGACAAGGATAGGGAAACACTAATCAATATCATAATTTATCTCTAATCTGAGAAGTGTTACAAATGCATAATTATTTATAGCGATAATAGAAAATGACAAATTGTTGCACCGCCTATAAAAGAGTGCACAGCATGGAAATGTCTCTTTGTGCAAGAAATTATTCACTGGAGACAGGTTGTTCTTTTTAGATAATTATGCATAAATATTATGCATAATTATTAATATTAATAAGGCAAATCTCAGTGTGATACACAATCAACATGCTAAACATGAACTTTTTCAGTTTATTATATTCTTTATTTAAAATATAAAAAATAATAACTTAATTTTATATTAATCAAATACATGCAAAAATACCCCTGTGACCTTTAAAGTCTTCAGTTTGTTTTTTTTTTTTTGGCACTGTATTCATTAAATTTCAAAGTGGTACACGGAAGATAGAATTAGGTAAAGTATGTGCTGCTGAAAGCTTGCAATAAATCAATTGAAAAGGATAAACCAATCAGACATTGCATTCATTATTGAGATGTTGTGTTTGCTTTCTTGTCAGCCCTGTCTATTGTCTTTACTTTTATAACAGACTTGGGATGAGTTTCCATATAATAAAAGGTGCGAAAGGTACACACACATATTTCTAAATGGTTTCTTGTTCAAATTTCTCACCTTTTTCCCTAAACCTTTGTGAGAAGAGAGCTGATAAAGTGAGAAATTCACACTGATGTAGCAAAATCACACCTGAAGAAAGCCTTCACTTCAAGTGGCACGACTGACCAAAACAAAATATTGGGCAGCGCATGTAACTTAAAGATAGTATTCGTAATGAAAATCCATAACCATTCAAATAAATTAAGAATATGCTATTAGGCTTGTCACACACTCGCAAATAGGGGGCAGCCAACAGACCTGACAAAGCGTGAATACAACAACTAGGGAGATTTGACATTTAGCGCTAATGACTCTCTCTCTTACCTTCTAGGAAAACGGAAGATTAGAAAACTTACCTTCCGAAACTCCATACAAAATCCATTCAATGGCTGCTTTAAGAAATAGTCCTCTTCTGGGTGCTGATGATCCGACTCCACTTGATGACTTCACGTCCGGTTTACTCCTGATGACCTCACTTACACCTTCCTTCCGTCTTATCATCTCCGTCATTATCAATTATCCATGTCATATAAAAGTCCCCCTGTACTACTCAGCAATGTTTAATGGAAGTCTCTTGTGTGTTTGTAACACTATTGAAAGATTATTCTCAACAAGACCTACAGTATACGGGACCGGGTCTCTTGTGCTCTCTCTCTTTATAGCTTAAAGTATGTAGACATCCCAACAGATTATTGAGGTCAGGTGTTTCACTGCTAACAGATTCATTTAATCGAACGTACAGCCATGCAATCTCCTTTGACAACCACTGGCAGTGGAATGGGTTGTACTGAAGAGCTTAGTGACTTTAAACGTGGCATTGTCATAGGATGCCACCACTCCCACAAGTAAGTACATGAAATTTCTGCCCTGCTAGATCTGTCCCAGTAGACTGTAAGTGCTGTTATCGTGAAGTGGAAGTACTGAGGAGCAGCAGCTCAGCCACAAAGTGAAAGACCACGCAAACTCATAAAATGGAGTCACAAGGTACTGAAGTGAAATAGCATGTAAAAATCACTTATCCTCTGTGGCACCACTCACAACTGAATACCGAAGTGCCTCTGGAAGTAGCACCATCATGTGGTATAGCAGGTCCGCGGCTCAAAAAAGAGTGGTTGTTTTGTAATAAATCAATTGGCCGGCTCCTTCTTCATGGGTGCGCTCGAGCAGCTGTAGGGAGTTGCTGGAGTAACTGGAGTGAGACACACCTGCACATGAAGGTAGGTCTTTCTCAATTGCTTCATCGACTTCTTGTGGTGCGCAACTGAGACACTACGCCTACGGAGCCTTAAAAATATGCTGGCACAAGATAAGAAGAAAATGAACAAAAGAAAGCGGAGGTTAAAGCATGGAGAGTTGGGCAGGAGTGGTAGTGAACCGGTGCTTAGAGGGAAACAGGTGAATAGGAATGGTGCCCCAGTAGGTAACAAGTGGCCAGCACTCAGAAGGGGGCACGAGGATCAAGCAGGAGTGATCGTTATGCTCTGTAGAGTTCTCTCGCTGAGTGGAGTCTGGAAAGGCAGTGGTGGATGTGGGAACAGGGTCTGGTAGCTCGCCGTGGATTGGGTGGTGGGGATATGGGCTACATTTGAAGGATGCCTGGGCCTGTTGGTGGACATCTCTCGGTGCTGCAAAGTCTAAGTAGGATAAGCCAGGGAGGCGTCGGTTTTGAAAGGAAGCACCGGGGATGAGAATTTAAAGAAGATGCCTGCCTGAATTTTAGCCTCGTTTTTATTGGATTATTTATGTATTTATTGGTGCATTTTAACCTCCACTAACACTCTGATGTTTTTATAGATTATTTATTTGTTAACTTTTTGAACACTGCACTTTTTTGGAACATTTGTTTTTTGATTTGTTTTAAAAAAAGCATTTGAACTTTTCACCATCCCCTTGCTTGGTGTGTTTTGTCCTCTGCCACGCACATCTCGGTTACAGTACTGACAATGTCTGGTTCAAGAGGTTTCCATTATGGAAGAAGGAGCAAAGAGCAGACCTGCATCATCACACGGCACAAGAACTGTGCATCAGTTGCTTCATGAAGTGGGTTTCCATGGCTGAGCAGCTACACATCAGCCTAATATTTTTATGTGCAATGTCAGGCATTGGCTGGAGTGGTGTAAAAATGCTGCCATTGGTCTATGGAGCAGTGAAAATGAGTTCTCTGGAGTGATAAATCACATTTCACAATCTGGAAGTTTGATGGATGAATCTGGGTTTAGCAGATGCCAGGAGAACTTCTGGACTGCATAGTTCCTAATGTAAAGGAGGGATAATGGTCTGGAGTTATTTTTCAGGGTTTGCGACAGGCCCCTTGGTTTCAAAGAAGGGTACTGTTAATGCTACAGTATACAAAGACATTTTAGACAATTGTGGGCTTTCAACTTTGTGGCAACAGTTTATGGAAGCCTCTTTTGTGTTTCAGCAGGTTTGTACCCATGTGCACAAAGCCGGGTCCATAAAGATATTGAGAAACTTGAGTGATTTGCACAGGGCCTTGACCTTGACCTACTGAACTCCTTTGGGATGAACTGCAATGCTGACTACAGTATGGGCCAGGTCTTATCTAACATCAGTACCTGATCTCACAAATGCTCTTTTCGCTGAATGGGCACATATTCCCACGGACACACTCTAAAATCCTGGGGAAAGCCTTCCCAGAAGAGTGAAGTCTGTTATAGTTACAAAGGGCCAACTCCATATTAATACCCATGGTTTTGGAATGGGATGTCCAACAAGCTCATTGAGGTGTGATAGTCAGATGTACACAAAATGTTTGGTCTTGAAGTATATATAACATGAAAGTCAAATAAAAGTATAATATGTAGGCAGTAACAGTGCATATTGCAAATATCAATAGCTTAATAAATGACTAGGCATACAGCACATACAATGAATCAAGAAACTGAAATTTAAGATATAGTACTATAAAGTATAAGTATCTTATATATAAACGTCTACGTGTGGAAGTGTGTGTGTCTGTCTGTCTGTCCAGCCCAGAAGTGCGAGACTACAGCATGAATCTCAAAGAGCCAGCAAGACAGCCCCAAGTTAATGAGTCGGAAGAAGAAAGAAGTATGAGGCTACAGCATGAAGCTGAAAGAAAGCGACTCCGTCACGAAAGTGAAACTGCCAAGGAAAGACAAACTCGCTTAGCTGCTAATACACAAGCAAGGCGAGCACATCTGCAAAATGAAACCTCCGAGGACAGAGAAAATCGCTTAGCCACTGATAGACAAGGGGGGTGAGCATATCCGCAAAATGAAACCACAGACTCTGCATTTCAATTTTCTTTCTGACAATTTCAATAGTTTCTAGGAGCCCAGGCTTTTTACAGCACATTATTATACACAGCTAGTATTAGGATAAAGTTCTAATTACTTTTATTTTGTAAAGTTTTATTATCCACGAATCATATAAGAATTGGAACTTTTAGCTAACCTTTCATCCCATTGCGTCGATAACGCATGGGTCATGACCTCAGAGGCTGCACCTCTAGCAACCCTGGAAGCAGACATAATAACAGAATTAAACAACCGTGGCATCTGAGGGCACAAAATCATACCAAATCATGACGCTCTAGTGCTGCTATATCTTTTTTGTAAGATGGACACCAAAACTGGTCATGTGTGTGCCCTGTGATGGACTGACACTCTGCCATGTGTTGTCCCAAAAGGGGCTCCACTCCTCATGACCTTAAACTGCACAAAGCGGGAATGGGAAATGAATAATGACTGTAAAATGTGTCTGATTTAGGCCAACTGGCAGCCCATCCTTGTCATGAACATTCTGCAATGTGTGCTGGCACCTACTAGTGTTTTTGTAAGCGTCTTAAACATTGTAAAATAATTAGCTAAGACAGAAATGACATTTTTCAGCAATTGTATTATTCTGCCTGCTTGACATGAATGCTTTAATACTCTGCCCACCTGATGAGAATGCCTGGCAGGTTAATAGAATTACTATTAAAATTAAAAGATACCCAGCCAAAATCACATCTTTGTTTATTCATTTCTATAGAATCTATGTGCCCCAAATGCCTGTCTGAATGACAACTTTTTTGTTGCTATAAATATGTATTTGGCACTTGTTCTATTTATGCGTACAGTATTTTAATCTCCTATAGTTCCATATAGTATGTCTTATATAACATAACAATAGATGGTGGAGCCCTTTTAATACAAAGCTATCTACTGCCAAATGGGATATTTTCCCATGAGAAATATAACTGCAAATAGCAGAACAGTTTTTGACAGCCTCTGATTTTTTTTTTCTCACTGGTTCAAAATTCACTATACTATACTATTCACTAAAATAAATCTTTTTTTTCTTTAGCAAGTATCAAGATTTGATAGAATTGCCATATCTCAACCAGAGTGACAGGTTTTTTACCTACAGGTGTTACTTTTCACTTTGTTAGTAGTAGGGAATAATCATGACGAAATATTTGATAATGTTCTGCAACAAGAATAACAATTTGTGCATTCAGAATGGCTACCGTGATTTAATGACAAGAATAGCATTTTCAGTTTTTGTGTTATATTATACAGCATAACTTCAGATTTACTGTGTTTAAGAACTTCTCATGAATTAAGATTCTGAAGACTGCAATTATTCAATTTTAAAAGACGGTTCAGAAAATATTACTTCATATTCATAATAAAAAAATCACACAATAATTTTCGCAAGGTGCTCTGACAAATCATTTTTCCATTGCATCTTTGAAACCAATGATGCATTTTTGTCATACATCAACTGATAGTTTGATGAATCAGATAAGTAAGGTATTGTCTACACTAATTGAAAAGAAAAGAAAATAGGTACTTTCACATTAGGCTAAATCCAGAGATCAAATGAGACCGTATTAATTACTAATAAGACAAGAAATGATACATTTCCAATACAACTTGATGTAGATACACACTTAGCCAACCTAATGGATTCTAATGTCCACTGTGGCTTATTTATAGCAAGTCTTTGTTCTCTCTGAGAGCTGCCTAACAGAACACGCATTAGACGAAAAAATTAAACCTGACCTGACCCACCCATAATATTATTCAACTTGACCTGGACCCGAAATCTTTCAATATAACTGATTAAATCATTAAGAGACTGAGGACTTCAAATTATGCATTGATTAAAACTATAATTGCATTGAGTCTTGCTTCTTGGGCAGCATGGTGGTACTGTGGCTTACACTGCTGTGTCACTGATCCACAGGATCTGAATCCCAAGTCTAGTTATGTGTGTATGTAGTTTGTACATTCTCATCATCTCCATGGATGGTCCTCTGGGTTTTCCTTCTTCATACCAAAGACATGCGGGTGTGGATGTTTTTTTGTCAATTCTGAATTGACCTCTTACAGGTGTGTATGTACAGTATGTTTGTGGACCCTATGATGATCTGGTGACCTGTCTATGGCTGTCTTCTTGTTCCCAGATGGTGTGCCCAACCTGTGACCCTGAACTGGATTAAGCAGGTTTGACAATGTGATAGTAATAATTTGGCTGCCTAGTAGTGTTTGTATGTACACTGCCTTTAGAAATTATTTAGACCCCTTCACTTTTTACACATTTTCTTATGTTGCAGACTTATGCTAAAATCATTACAATTCAACCCCTTCCCCCAAAAGCAACACTTAATACCCAAGAATGACAAATCAAAAACAGTAAAAAAATCGAAATATTGACACAAATATTAAAACCCTTTGCTAAGTTTTTATTTGAAGTACATTCGGCTGCAATTCCAGCCTGAAGTCTTCTTGGGTTTGATGCAACAAGCTTTGCACACCTGGATTTGGGGATTTTCTGACATTCTTCTCTGCAGATGTTCTCAGGCTCTGTCAGGCTGGATGGAGTCTGTCAGTCTGTCAGGTCTCTGCAGAGAAGTTTGATTGAGTTTGTCTGAGCTCTGGCTGGGCCACTTAACATTTACAGAGTTGTCCCTAAGCAGCTCCTGTGTTGTATTTGGTATTTTACAAATCACAAGCCTGATCATAACACAAAACAAATGTAGCTGTGCATATTACTTTGAGATTAATACATCTATCTATCCATATATCCCTCTATGTTATAGTGATTTTCCTATCTATCTTATATTTTATTTTTTAACACTGTTTTATTATTTTAACATAGCTTTATTATAGCTTCATTTAGTGTAACCCTGATATTCTGTATATGCATCGTTTTTATCATGGCTCTGAAATCTGTACTAACCCCTACTTTCTCTGCTGTTCATTTACTGGTTTTCTGTGCTTGGTGATCTGAGCCACCACCCCCCTGATCAAAGCACCAGAGGTCCACATGACCATCATCATCTAATTCTTCCACATGAAGCCTGAAAACAATGAGGACTGATTGAGATCATTGATGTTAGGTAGAATCCCTAGTGGGAGCTGGGTGATCTTGTGGCCTTGGAACCCCTGCAGATTTTGTTTTTGTTTTTTTTCTCCAGCCCTCTGGAGTTTTTTTGTTTGTTTGTTTTTTCTGTCCTTCATTACTTAATTACTTAGTATTGCCTAATCTTAGTTTTATATTTTTTTAACTTTTCTTTCTTCATCTTGTAAAGCACTTTGAGCTACATCATTTGTATGAAAACGTGCTATAGAAATAAGTGTTGTTGTTGCTATAGTGTTTTGCTCTATCTATCTATCTATCTATCTATCTATCTAATTGTATATGTGAATCTTTATGCTAAATGCTTTTTTTATATTAAGCTTGGTTTAGCTCTATATAGAATAAAACAGATTCACTACTGACACACAGAGGATTTGTTAATTTACTTCACATTTTCTTACAACCTTTAGAAGCTATTTTAACATAGACAGACAGAAGGAGCACCTTTTGAATTTCATTTTTGATGCACTAGTCCAGAAAGTTAAACACACATTTAGTCTTGCCTCACTCTTAATTTGGCCAAGGTAACCATTCTGGGAATTGATGACTCCTAACTTCATACACTAACACTATGGACACTTGTGCATGTCAGTCTAACCGTTGTGACAAGATCACAGTTAAACAAGAAGGCAGACGATCACACCCTCTTTTACTGAGTAAGTTAAATGCTCTGATATAATATGGGGGTTGGGGGGGGGGCAAAAATATATATAATACAGTAATTACCTTTCATTCACCTTCAAAAAACTCTAATTTGAAATGCAATGCATTTGCTCTCGCACTTCTCCTATTTCAGGAAATTGCTAACATGTCTAGAGCCTCCTACATTTTCCTGAATTTCTTTCACAGGAGCACAAAATCTTCACTTCAGCCTTTTTAATTTTGTGAATAAAAAGAAGTGAATACCAATGGTGGTTGCAAAGCAACAAACATATTGCTTTTGGTCAAAAACTCTGACTGACAATGCATTGTGTGCAGGTGCATTGTCATGGTGCAAAATCCAGTTTTGGGTGCGTCACTTCTCTGGACATTTTTTCCTGATGCTTTACTGTCGATGCCTCAGCAGTTCAATGTATTGTCGCTGATTAACAGTCTGTCCATCAGAAACAGACTCTTTTAAAAATTCCATCAATACAGAAAAACTTTATCATCATTGTCTCTTGAAAATTTGCCATGATGACTTAGAGAAAAAAAAATGCCATTTACCTGAACAATTGTAGAATAAATGGCAGCAATACAAACTCAATCAACTCAATATGATGCCCTCTTGGCGGACTGATTAACCAGAAGGTAGGCGTGCAATACTTAGCAGCATTTTTAAGAACTACACCCTCTTCCATGCTATTGAATGATTCCAAGAATTTTGGAGCCCCCCTCCTTTATATACAAACATTAATAAAGTTTGATGAAATATGTAAGAGCCAATCTTAGAAAGATAATGTTTAATCTACATAAGTGTCTGCTTAATTTCAATTGAATATCAGTTTCTTTATTACTTAGATCATGGTTTAGTCTTTTACCCCTGGTAAGTTAACATGTAATAGAACTTCGCAAATATCGTCTTCTGTTGCTCATCAGCATCTGTGAAGTTCGCTCTGAGCATACTAAAGCAGTTGTGCGTATTCCACCTCTCCCTTGAAAAGCTTGTGCATTGACTGGATAGGTAGATTGGATTATTTGCATACACACGCATATGATAAATGGGAAGTTGTGGGTAAAGATTCCTGTTTAAAGATAATCATCCATCCTTCCATCCATTATCCAACCCGCTATATCTTAACTACAGGGTCACAGGGGTCTGCTGGAGCCAATCCCAGCCAACAAAGGGCGCAAGGCAAGAAACAAACCCCGGGCAGGGCACCAGCCCACCGCGGAGCACACACACACACACACACACCCACACACACACCAGGTACAATTTAGAATCGCCAATGCACCTAAACTGCATGTCTTTGGACTGTGGGAGGAAACCCACGCAGACACAGGGAGAGCATGCAAACTCCACGTAGGGAGGACCCGGGAAGCGAACCAGGGTCTCCTAACTGCGAGGCAGCATCGCTACCCACTCTTGCGGCACCCAGTGACCCCAGCAGGGCTGCTGTGCTGGACTACATTTCCCTACATGCCCCACTGGCTTTCCATTGGGTACCGATATCTGGTGCTGCTGCATCTAGCGTGCTGGGGAATAACAAATCCCCAGTACTATATTTTCTTTTCAATGGGCTGACCCTCCATCCTTTCTGATCCTTCCTTTTGGGTCTGCTCCTTCTTTCCTCCCCATCAAGGATTCTCATCTGCCTCTTAGGAGTCTCCTGTTCAGGTAAGGAATCATCCCCTCACCTGGCCAGGATGCCCATCGAGCTACAAATAATAATAGTACAAACTACAAAGCAAAAGACTGGAATAGATTACATCACTCACTAAATACACAACTATAATGTCACCATCACCAAAAAGCACAGGTTTGATTAGTGCTTTAAATAGCAAACAACAGAAAAAGAAATGCAGTTTTACTGCATTGAATTCTCTTTAGAAAATGCAAAAAGCAATAAATAAAGACTACTAATACAGCCTGATTCCTACTTATTTTCTGAAATGGCACCCCTCTAGAGTATATTTTTTAGAGAAACTCTTGTAAACAGACATTGCTATAACCTGACAATCTCAAATTGTGAATTTGAGGTCCTAAATACTTCACTGTCCCCCAGTCCTGTCTCCAGGTCTCATTGTACAGGTCTGGCAAGTGATGATTCCTCTCAAATCAAAAGGGGATGGCAGTGCACCATTTACAACTTCATCCAGGGCAGCAAAAATCTTAGAACCGGCTCTGAAAGGATATTGTCCTCATTGAATAAAGAAAAACAAAGTCAGTGGTTTATAACCAAATCGAACATTTTAAATAAATATGGTACGAGAACAATGGAAACAACCAAACTTCAGACAAATCCTGAATCCAAGTCTAGTTAATTGAAGAGTTAACGAGTCAGTCAGTCATCATCCTACCCGCTATATCCTAACACAGGGTCACGGGGGTCTGCTGGAGCCAATCTCAGCCATCACAGGGTGCAAGGCAGGAAACAAACCCCGGGCAGGGCGCCAGCCCACTGCAGGTTAGCGACTCAGTTTTGTGAATTACAACAGCATGGACAGGATCGCATTGAAACCAGTATCCCTCAACCTTTACACTTAAAAAGCATATTTTAAAATAAAGAGTGCTTTCTTTCATCACCGCCAAATGCTGCACCGCCTACACCTTCACCACCAGACATGCTTAAAACAAAAAAGCTCAATGGAATTATAGAAAGGATTTGGGAGCTTGAGTTGTTTAAATCGCAACTAGAAGGACAACAAATGTCTAACATAGGTGCTGACGCTCAGAGTGACAGAAAAGATTTGCGTCAGTTCATGAAGATGCAAATGGAGAGTCAGAATGTAATTGGAGCTGCTGGAGCTGCTAAAATGTTAGTCCAGCAACGGGACAAGCAAGACGCACGTCTAGCCCTATGTACAGAAGTACTAATACTCAATGGCGACACTCTGATATACCTTCCTTTTATAAGGGCATTTGATTACGCTGGGAATAGTGTGTTTGAAAAAGATCGAGATGAATTACACTTTCTTGAACAGTACACTGACATTATACTATTAATTTAAATATTATGTGTAATTTATATCTAATAGTCCCTAGCATGGTATTGTATTTATTATTTTAAATTATAAAATAGAATATTTCAATAACAATATATGAGGACTTTTTAAATTTATAGTTAAAATATTTAAAGTTGAATACTTTGCCTTATGTATTGCAGATCAATGCAGAAATACACCGATAAGATCAGGCTGAATGATGGATGTTATTTCCATTTGACATTGTATAGTGATTTTTTTTCCTACTGGACCATCCTGCATCTAGTTTATTTATTTATTTATTTTTTTAAATCTGATGCTTTGCTTACATCATTTCTGAGAAAAGAGCAAAAAAAAATTGACAAGTCAGGAAAACAAAAAGGAAGAAATATAATTTAACTCTATATGTTGTTTCATCACACAGCAACTGAGCATGCATGTGAGGAGCAGGTAGAAATTTGCTGATTCAAGCCACTTTGGGGAATATATTGTGAGAAAGAAAAGGTTTCATGATTTATTGCCAAGTAAATGAATAATATGGCCACAAGCTTTCCCTTTCTTGGATATCGATGCCAAAAAAAAAAAAAAATGTGATTTTTTTCAACCTTTAAGAGAGTGTTGTAGTACTTGTTCTTCATTGGTATATATATACAAATAACTTTATTTAAAATTATCTGAAATATAGCATCTTTATATATAATACACTACCATGGCTGTTTGTTTGTCTTTTCAGGATTTTAAATTACCTGAAGCTCGCAAACCATTTGACCTATTGACCTGAAATTTGGTACACATATACTACGTGACACCTGCTATTCGCTTTTGGGGTGATAATTGACCTCCAAGGTTATTCCTCTTTTTATTTTATTTTATTGTAGAATCAACTCTCAGCAGCGTCCAGCAGGGTGGCCTTGCGGTGCTTGCATACGGGCACCATTCTCATCCCTACCACCTTTGCCCTCACTTTCCCTACCTCTTCATATCTTAAATTACTCTTGAGGCAGATTGAAGACTTAAGTGCCAGCTTAAGTGAAAAATGAAAGAAAACATACTAAGTAATTGCAACACAAACACTGACTTAATCAGTTTTAACGCGAAAAGATCCCGACGAAACAAGAGAAGAAGCGGGCCACTAGGGTGGAGATAAGTAGAGCTGCTCAGGAAGCAGCAAGCGCACCAACCTCTGAGCAAATGAATGATAAACGTACAGAGAAAGAGTATGAGAACTATAAATGCTCAAGTCAAGTGTATTCAACTGCACATTATCGTGCAGTGCGCCGTTACTGGTACATTATAATACAGTATAAGGGTAATGTTAAGGGACTATAAAATTAATAAAAGATGAAAGAATATAAGAATCATAAAAGTAATGGCTGAAAGTAATCTGTTCAAGTCTATTTTTGCAGTATTATCAATTCAAACTTTAATGCAAAGTTTCAGATATTTCCACTGGATGGGCTCCACCAAACCATTCACCTTTCCTTTTGCTCTCCCTATTCAAAAATTTTGTAAACTCTGTACTTTTGATCTAGAGCTTGTATATGGTGTCAGTCGTGTGCTGTCTTGAAGACCCTCAGAACAGAAGTAATTCTCCTCCGGGGAGAGTGGGGTCACCGTCACTTACCATTCCTTCAATTTCACCAACAGAACTGACAGCTCTAGATCCAGAAGACAACTGACGTCAATTCCAAGGCTGAACCAGATGTCCTGCCCCTTCCACCCAGGAAGATATACTGTAAAATGGACTCTAAAGCCCTGGAGTCAATGAAATCATCTACTGTATGATCCAGAAAATGACTGTGAATGACAATAGTCTCATATTTTTTTTTAATTTTTTGTAATTTCATTCCACCTTTATTAGGTTTGTCTGTTAAACAGAGTTTACCTTTGAAGTGAATTGTGGTCATTTTTTACAATGGACTCATTCTGAGTGTGACTCCAGTGAGAGTTATTCATTCAGTTTGGATGCATTCAGAAGGATAAATTAGCTTTCCTCTAAAAAGGCCAGTATTGCATCTTAAAAAGGAGCGCAGCATTAACATGATAAGTATAAAGAATTGCAAAACACCTGTACTGACTGAGGCTGAAATTATTTAAGCAAGCTTTAAAGAGCAATCAGTTGAAATACAGTATTTATCATATAATTGTTTATTCCCATTTTCCAGGTGAGGGTTATAGCTTTAAAAGAGTAGACTCACATATACAGAGATGATTTAGGATATTCCCATGTTCACCATGTATAGTTCCTAACTTGATTATTGTTCACAGATAAAAGTCTTATCCCAGGTAAGGGGGCAAAAATTCTAAGAGTTAAATAAAAACTGCTGAACAACTTACAATAAGTGTGTCTTTAAAAATAAAATATGTTGATGAGTAGCTTTGCACTGTTAATTTATTGAATTATTTTTTGCCACTGGTACTAAACTCAGAATGATGCATTTAACATAATCCTATAGATTGACAACTGAAAAACATCCAAATCTAAATGAAATGGTTGCTCCTTTTTTTGCTCTCAGAATCTGTTCAAAGCTTACATTGCACCAGTGAGCAAAAACCAATGAAACTGTTTAAATACAATAATATGTGGATTCCCAAATTTAGTGTGGTGTGAAATTTCGTCATCTGAATAAATAAAACCTATTATTCGAATCAGTATTTAGTTCATTTAACGCTACCATAATTCCATTACGCGGAAGTCAAATTCTACTTCTTCACTGTTTGAGCTTTTGGTCACTAGTTGAAAGCACAACACCGATACTATTTAGTGTTCAGTAACTCTGCCTCACAGAAACCGCTCGCGTTTGTTGTTATACGTGCACTGCCGCTGTATCGCATCGTAGTCACTAGATCTAAGCACAAAGCCGATACCATTTTGTCTTCAGTAACTGCGTCACATACAGGCCGAAGGCAGGATTTCGTTTCGGGGAGGAATTTATCAATTTATGTACTTGCACAAATTTTTTCATTAATTTTATGCATAATTTCTTCCAATTCTTTAACTTTTATTCAGATTTCGGGGCGGTTTAGACCCGAACTCCCCCCCTTACAGCTCTCCCTCTCTTTCAACAAGGTGCGGGTGGTACGCAACGCAATTCATTTAACCTCAGGTGGTACTTGACATCCAAAGGTTTGGGAGTACAGTAACCATCCTTAAAAAAAACAAAACTTCACAAAATCGGTCAAAATACACAGACAATTGTCCAAATCCCTTATGATAGGTCTAGTCTTGTAAATGTTTATGATGGTATAGTAATAAGTTAAAGTGTGTCACTGTAATCTGTAAAAATTATTCCTTTATTCCACAGTTGAAGCCATACACATCAGCTGGCAGGGTGAAACTGGCTAGGCCAATGGACAGAAACATGTAAAAGCCAATCCAGGCAGGCTATTTTCAAATGCGGATGTTTGCTAAATCAATATATGGCCAGAGTGACCAACAACTATTGTCTCAAGAAGCCATGAGAACAGGGGAAGGTGTTATTTGGGCCTAGTCCAAAAATAACATGGACAGTTTTGTTGGAAGCTGCCCATACTTGGCAAATATGTAATTATCTGAGTGTTTATAATGAAGAGGATCCATCACGAATACAGAAGCTGACCAAATACTGCTCCTCGTCTTGCTGGACCCGGGTCATATAGCTGTCATCATTTCCCCATGGAAGACTGAATGTATGTTCCATTGGCTTCTCTCCAGCCTGGATGAATAAATGAATTATACAGTATATTGTATTTTCTGGAGTGGAAATTACATCCATCCAGTATCCAACTACATCCTATATCCTAACTACAGGGTCACGGGGGTCTGCTGGAGCCAATCCCAGCCAACACAGGGCGCAAGGCAGGAAACAAACCCTGGACAGGGCACCAGCCCACTGCAGGGCACACACAGGCACACACACGGGACAATTTAGAATCACCAATGCACCTAACCTGCATGTCTTTGGACTGTGGGAGGAAACCGAAGTACCCGGAGGAAACCCACACAGACACCAGGAGAACATGCAAACTTCACGCAGGGGGGACCCAGGAAGCGAACCCAGGTCTCCTAACTGCGAGGCAGCAGCAGCACTACCCACAGCGCCACCGTGCCGCCTAGGAAATTACATTTTATTTCAAATTAAATACATATATATCTTTTTTGTACCATATTTCTCTCATCTGATTATTTCCGCCATGGTTACACAGTGGATGGGTACTGGCTCTAGTCTGTTCTGCATCAAGTAAGAACACATCCTGGGAGGAACAAGCACCTCCTACTGGATATAAATGGGTTTTGTCTTGTACATGTCACTGCATCTTCAGTGAGGAAGCTGCAAAGTTTTGGGTGGTTTAATCAGCAATTTTCTGGATTTCTGCCTGATGAGAGCAGTAATTCCCTGAAATTATACTTCAGCAGATGTTGCCTGTGAAACTGCTGGGCTAACTTTCCCTAGATTCTCGACCTAGCTTTCTTCATACATGTCCCCAATCCATGAATTTACTGTGTGATGGACGATATGTACGGGCAGGCATCCCAGCCGGGAAGGAGGGTGGTTCCTTAAAAGGAGGCCAGTCCCATGACACTCCAAGAAGAGGGGTGAAAAAAAAATCCTATATTGCCCAGAAGACAAGCAAAAGATACCAATGCCAAAAGGAACACATTGGCATCCTGGCTGGGTTAGCCCTTTTGGGGGGGGCGGGGGCTCATATAATGGAAGGAGTGAGGAGAACATTTTAGGTGGCAACCTCCCTCTTTTAAAGTTTCCACATGACCTCCTGCAGGGCATGCTGGAAACTGTAATGCCTTGATATAACCCTGTGGTGTTCTGTGGGGGCTGCCAGGGGAAGCTGAAGGGGTTAACAATCCCTTGAGGACTACCAGAAGGCATACTAGCCACCCTACCCGACACAGACAGATGCAGGAGGCACAAGTACAACACAGTTCACAACACAGCAAACAGACACAACACTCTTCTTCTTTCTCTTTCTTTTCTCCTCCACTGCTCCTGGCGAGCTTTGTCTTCTCCCACCTGACTCTGGCTCCCAGAGTAGTGGCTGCTGGCTCCTTTTGTAAGGCACCCAGACATGCTCCAGTTGCTTTTTAACCCACTTCCGGAAGCACTTCCAGGTGTGGCGGAAGAGCTGCATTCAGTAGCTCAGCAGCAGCTGCAGCATCACTGGCTTCACGCATGGAACCCAACAGGGCTGCACCAAACTCCAGCTCCCATGGAGCCCTGCGGGAGTCCAAGGACTGCTGCAACCCAGGGTGGGCTGCCATCTAGCGAGGTAATGCTCTGGAAACGCTCCCATCCCTGGTCCTTCCAGCTTGGAGGCATCCCGGCTGGACAATTACTTCTGGATCTAAGATACAAGAGGCCACTCGACCTAATCCAGGCGAGTTGGAGTTGGGTGGAAGTGGATAAAGCTCACCTGGGAGATGTTGAGGAGGAGAAAAGACAGAGAAACTGAGGAGAAGTGCGCTGATGGTGCTTTTTGAACATTTGTGAAAGGTAACTGTGGAAATAAATCAGGTTTATTTGAACGGCACTTGTGTCTGTGAAGTTTTGTCTGAGGTTTGAGGCTCTCTGGTGCCCCTTGTTGGTTCACAACTGGTGAATTCCCAGTATGGAGTCAATATGTTAAAGGAGATTTAAGTTTAGTATTGAAAAAAGACATAAATCGTTTGCAACTAGTGCAGAATGCAGCTGCTAGAATCCTAACTAGGAAAAGAAAATCCAAACACATTTCTCCAGTTTTGATGTCACTACACTGGTTACCTGTGTCTTTCAGAATTGACTTTAAAATTCTGCTTATGGTTTATAAAGCCCTAAATAATCTCGCCCCATTTTATATATCGAAATGTCTGACACCCTATATTCCAAATCGCAACCTTAGATCCTCAAATGAGTGTCTCCTTAGAATTCCAAAAGCTAAACTTAAAAGAAGTGGGGAGGCGGCCTTCTGCTGTTATGCACCTAAAATCTGGAATAGCCTGCCAATAGGGATTCGCCAGGCTAATACAGTAGAGCACTTTAAAACACTGCTGAAAACACATTACTTTAACATGACCTTTTCATAACTTCGCTTTAACTTAATCCGGATACTCTACATGTTAAAATTCATCATAATAACTATTCATAGTGGCTCTAAAAATCTGTACTGACCCTTACTCTCTCTTCTGTTTCTTTTTCTGGTTTCTTTGTGGTGGCGGCCTGCGCCACCACCACCTACTCAAAGCATCATGATGCTCCAATACTGATGGACTGAAAGCCATAAGTCTACGTGACCATCATCATCAAATCCTTCCGTGAGAACCCTAAATACAAAGAGGACTATTTCAGTTATGTTAGGTAGATTGCCCAGAGGGGACTGGGCGGTCTCGTGGCCTCTGAACCCCTGCAGATTTTATTCTTTTTCTCCAGCCGTCTGGAGTTTTTTTTTTTTTTGTTTTTTCTGTCCACCCTGGCCATTGGACCTTACTCTTATTCTATGTTAATTAATGTTGACTTATTTTGTTTTCTTACTGTGTCTTTTATTTTTCTATTCATTTTGTTATTTATTTATTTAAATTATTATTAATTCACTTTGAGCTACATTTTTTGTATGAAAATGTGCTATATAAATAAATGTTGTTGTTGTTGTTGAAACAAGTGGATTGCAGTGTTCATGTTTTCTCCCATTAGATCAATTTGCTTAGAGTGACCATCTTAGATGTGGATATCTCTTAACTATATGGTTTTAAGATTGCTTTTTAACTCTTTCAAGGCTGATGTCGACTTTTGTCAAAATTCAGGGGTTGAGGACGGTAATCGGCGGTACACTGCGAAGAAAACTTGCCCTTATGTTTAAGTTTGACTCTCTTTGCTAGAAGAAAAGTTAATTAGCTTTGTTGATTTAATCACAATTCCCTCTGTGAGTATCAAAGAGCAAACAACCTCTAAAATGGCACCGACATCTGGTGAGAGATTAAATACTCCATAGATTCATCCATCCAGTATCCAACCCGCTAAAACCTGATCTACAGGGTCATGGGGGTCTGCTGGAGCCAATCCCAGCCAACACAGGACACAAGGCAGGAAACAAACCCCGGGCAGGGTGCCAGCCCACCTCAGATACTCCATGGATGTTTTACATATTATCGTTGAATTGGACTCGGACTTGTCAGACTTGGAATTTGATGCAAGCAACCAGGAGATGGACATCGAAAACGAAAGTGAGGTACCAGCATCATCTCGATCGGTCCCCAGCTGATCGTGGTGTTGAACACGTTTGTATAGCAGTGTTCGCCTGGGAGGACCACCACCTATGATGACATCACACTGCGACTGCCACTGCCACCCACTTGCTTTGCGAAGACAGCCAGGCAGCCGGCGCACCGTGCATTCCTGCAGACCATCAAGGTGCCAGAGTTGCCGAACATGTCCCAACAACAGGCACAGCACGTAGCAGCAGACGTTTTATGTTGATTTATGTGTGAAACCTTTGCTTTGTGAGCTTTTCAGGAAACTGAGTTTTTTGGAAAAAATATTCAGCCTTCAAAGAGTTAACATAGCATAAGCATGGAGTTAACATGCATGGTGAAACAATAGACTATAATTACACTTAAAGGGTTTGGTCATCTGCTTTGAAATGTCACACAGGTGTATTATACTTCTTAATTCTTTCATTGATTTAATGTATTTTCTGCCACACAGGTAGATACATATGTTTAGGAAAAAAAATCTAGAATCCTGTGAGTCTTTTGTCACATGCACAGCAAAAAGAAAAATTACAAATGGCACTAATGACCACAGTGGTAATCTCAGTGAACACCTTGTTTTCTATATTGCGATTTTTCAAGAAAAAGAATCAATACATCTCAAGTAGTAAGATTCCATTTGTCATACTGAAGCAGTGTAGGTCTGCATCTAATAGAGGACTCTTCTAATTTATCAAAGCTACAATGCACACAGCTCCTTGAAAGTATTATTTGTACAATGTGTTCCAAGTAAAAAGTGAAATCCCAGGGACAGCCGAGGGCAGCAGCATAAATTAGTAAGTAAAAATGCTTTTTAGCGTAATTACTTTCTCATACTCTCCATGTAATGTGTTTCCAAGGTCAGGAAGTCAGTCCAGAGGGTGAAATTGTGATATCATGTTTATTACAGAAATTGGATAGTCAAATCTTACACAGTTTAACATCTTATCTATTTATCTATATGAAATCACATTGACATTGTTCATGCTTTTCAATCTTGATGTATCAATTTCAAATCTTTGGTTACATTTTCAAGGTCAAACGGAAAAGTGAATTTGTCTTCTGCTAATCCTGAATCTACATTCATCTGCGTGTAGCAGACCTGATTTATGCTAAGATAAAACACACTAATGCAAGATTATAGGATGTGATAATCCTTGGGATTAAGACTCCATGCTCCCTCACTCAAATTGCAATATATTACTTACGGAAGAAGACAGCGGAAAGAAAGTAGACAAAGGGCAAGAGCAGTGCACCCCCATAACCCAGTTTTTAACTTCAGGTTTTTTAAGGCAGTACAGCAAAAGATGCAACAAGTGTGTATAAAACAAAATAAAAGCAATGGGGAACCTGACAGTCAGTTGACAGGCAAAGGTAAGCTCATTAAAAGCCTTACGAATAACTTGTTTTTGAGTAAAACGTATTTGAGTGATGCTAAAGCACTGGCAAATGAAAAATATTACTCAAAGTGAAATATGATATGGATCTTGTAAAGTCTAGTACTAAAACTGTAATCCAATAATATGCCTATTTTGATAAAACAGAATACCTTCAAAAGTATTCAGGCTCCTTCACTTTAAATACAGTACATTTGGTTATGTTTCAGCCCTATGCTAAAATCATTATTTTTCCCCCATATAAGCAAAACTTAATACCCAAGAATGACAATTTGAAAACAGGATTTTAGAAATGTATGCTGAAATATCACGTTGACAAGTTATTTGCACTCTTTACTCTGTGCTTTATTTAATGCCTTTTGGCAGCCAATCCAGCCTGAAGCTTTCTTGGGCCCAACACAACGGGCTTCACACACCCGGATTTGGGGCTGTTCTGCCATAGTTCTCTGTAGATCCACTCAAGTTTGGTCAGGTTGGAGACCATTGGTCAACAGCTATTTAAAGGTCTCTCCAGACATGTTTGATTGGGTTCAGTTCTGGGCTCTGGCTGGGCAACTCTGAGAATGTCCCTAAGCCACTCATGCGTTGTCTTTGCTTTTTAAAAATCATAAACCTGATCATGACAACACAAAACAAATGTTGCTGTGATTATTACAACTATGACATCTGCAATGTCCATTCTATTCTTTCCAATTTCCTATCTATCTATCTATCTATCTATCTATCTATCTATCTATCTATCTATCTATCTATCATATAGTGTCTTCTATCTATCTATCTATCTATCTATCTATCTATCTATCTATCATATAGTGTCTTCTATCTATCTATCTATCTATCTATCTATCTATCTATCTATCTATCTATCTATCTATCTATCATATAGTGTCTTTCATCTATCTATCTATCTATCTATCTATCTATCTATCATATAGTGTCTTCTATCTATCTATCTATCATATAGTGTCTTCTCTCTATCTATCTATCTATCTATCTATCATATAGTGTCTTTCATCTATCTATCTATCTCTGTATCATATAGTGTCTTTCATCTATCTATCTATCTATTGTGGTGGACAGCTGGGTCCCATGACCAGCCAGGACGCCCCTTCTACGTATGTTCCAGGGGAGCAACCATGGACCACTCAATACCTCCCCTGGGACGCTTGGTGGCAGCCTCCCTGGCTGACGATGGTGCCTCAGTTTCCCGCAGGGCTCCATGGGAGATGGAGTTCTCCACAGCCCTGTTGGGATCTGGGGTGGCCACCACGGTGAGCTGCTTGGGTCCCGGAGCCCAGCTGGACAAGTCTTCATCCCTACCCAGAAGTACAATTGGAACCAGGTGGTCAAGTACCTGGGGAACACTTCCAGGTGGGCTATAAAAGGGGCCAGCCACCACCACTCAACAGCCAGAGTCGGGAGAAGAGGACGAAGCTTCAAGGGAGGAGTGGTGGTGCCAGAAGGGCGTGTTTCTGTTACTTTTGTGCTTTATTTGGGACTGTGTTATGCCTGTGTGGTTCACAGGGAAGATGTGCTCCACAGGTGAAGAAAAATAAACTTTTGTGTTATTTTATACATGCCACCGTGTGAGTCTGTGTAGGGTCGGGTGCAAGAAGGCGCTATCGTTGCACTATCTATTTGTATACGTGAACCTTTATGTTAAATACTTTTTTTGAATTTAAGCTTGCTTTAGCGCTATACTGAATAAAACAGATTCACTATTGACACATTTCTATAATCATAATTTTTAAAGAAACAATCTTTGTGTTAATGAGTGCTTAGAAAATTAGATTTATTATTTGCTTTTGACAATTGTTTCTATATTCTAATTCCAGAATTTACAGTCATTATATTTTTGTCATTTTTATATTAAAGAGAAGTTACTACTATATTACTTTAGCAGTAAATAATGCCATGGGAATGTTTTCCCATACTGGTTCTTATTTATTGCAAATTTGCTTCAAATAAAAAGAAAATGTAAAAAATATTGACAAAAGAAAGAAGCCTATTTAATTGGTCAACTGCTAAATTGTCCAGGCACTATAAAAAAGAAGTTATTTTTTAAAAGCTGACAAGGTTTTCATTTCAACTGCATGACTCAATGGTTTGCTTCAGGTTACTATAACTCTTTGTGTGAATTCTCTCTTCACCGTATTCTACATTGGTATCTTTATGTGTGCAAATCCTTATTTAACTAAAAGAACTCACGCAGCCCTCACTAGCTACGATTAAACAGAATCAATTTCCTTAGCATTCAATTCCCTTAATAAAATTATTAGTTTTTTGTCTTTCATGGTGTTTTCGAGACCACATTTTAATTTTAATAGTATTACTATATAACAAAGCACTGTGGACCAAACAAAAAAGATTATTTGCTATCACTTTAGTTTAGGTACTGCAAAAATGCATATGTAACAAATTTACTCTTGTATAACAAGATCTAAGGAAACACTTCTTTGGGTATTCATAACACTTGCAAACCATCAGTAAAGTGTTTATTCATCTCAGCAATGTGACCTGCTAAAAAAGTTGACTTTGGAGTGACCTGAGGTGTCTTAACTGAGACACATTTCTCTTGATATTACATATTTAGTATAAGGCCAGTGAAACCTTCATATCAAAAAGTCATGTTACCCTCACGTCAATACACCACACAGCGCAGAGATGAATAACCCATCTGCTGCTGTTTTCTAATTGTTATAAAGACAATGTATATATTGTTATAAAGACATTACCCAAAGAAATGTATGTTAAACAACAGTAAATGAGTAATAATTGCATTTTTGTGGTACCTAAACTAAAGTGTTACTAATTCTTTTGTAGTGCTTGTTTTGCATTTATCTGAAAAATGAGCATAAATGTTTAAAAGCCTTTTACAGGGAAAAGCATCTGATTGGGATGCTAACCTGGCATGTTATCATCACTGTCTATGAATTTTAATATTGAGTTATATTCACAAGGGACATTAAAAGTCTACACTACATAGTGTAATTTTTGTTGAGGAAAAGGCTAAAATCGGGATAATACATCTGAAACCTTTTTTCTTTTTGTAAGATTTTGTATGCAAAAATGAAACACCACAAGTGAAAAAAAAACAAGTGAATCTGTTTTTGAAAAAAAAAATATGAAGTATAAAAATGTAAGAAAAGACTTTGGATATTACCTACAGAAAATAAAAATAAAAAATTTGACAAGCAAGAGGAGATTATTCAGTCCATCAAGCCAATTTGTTTATCTGATAGCTAATGTAACAACAAGAGTGTGTCACTGAGCCCCAAACCACAAACACAGCAATACTTAACATAACTCTAGGTTCAAATAAAGGATTTTTATTTGACAAAACACTTTCTTTCTCCAGAACACCAGCAAAATACACCAAATCATAATTCTCTCCTTCCGACTCTAAGAGTGCTGCCCGCTACCTCCTGACTCTGACCCATTTAAGTGAGATGGTAAGCTCTCTTTTAAAGTTGACCCAGGAACTTCTTGCAGTCTCCTTTCAAAATTGTCCCGAGGCACTTCCGGTTTGAGTTGAATCCTCCCCCTGGCAGCATCCTCTAGTGGTCTCCAAAGATCCCAACAGGGCTGTGTTTCCAGACTCCAACTCCCATGATCCCTGCGGGTGACCTAATCGGGTTCAGCCATGAGGAACACTGAGGCCCGTTCACCCGATCCTTTCATTATGACTTTCTAACCAGGTATAAACCCTTCTTTTATCCTGGCTAGGATGCCTGTCCTTCATTCCTGGCACACATACACTAAACTGTCCCAGCATCTCATCCAGGTACCTCTTAAAGGTTGTCAAGATTTCTGCTTCATCTACAAGGCTCAGTAATTTGTTCCAGATTACCACAACTCTTTGCATAAAGAAGTGTTTACAGGCTTCAGTCCTAAATGCAGTTCACCTTCATTTCCACTGGTGTCCTCGACTATGTGATTTACCTCCATCGATGAGCCGTTAGCAAAACAATGACAAAGGAGGAAAATAAGACCTACAGAACTGGAGAACAATATTATGAGGGAGGAGGACATGCAATAGGTACAGAATGGGTCCTCACATTTATTACAGCTGTCACGCAAGTGTGCCTGGGGACCACCTTCCTAGCTCTGGCAAGATAAGCAGTTCCACTGCTGGATGAGACAGGATGCTGACACTAATGGTGTCCTCTCTTTCCACAGTTGCATCGAAGAACTGTTGAAAGAAGATCCTAGCTCCACCCCCAAACCTCCAAGAAGTCTCCACCCCTTTCTGGAACTAACGATTTAAAAGCCAGGCCACCAGGAAGACTAGCGTTAGATGTTGACTGGTAAGAGAGGAGAACAGAACAGAGAAATCTGAATCCCATGCTACGACACCAGTCTGCAAATCAAGGATAACCAAAGCCATTTTTTGTTACTATTAAATGTGGTAACCTGGCCGGCACATCAACTTTTAGCCAGCCTATGATAGTTTGTTCCCGGCCACGTCAAACAGTATATAGCGGTCCTGGGAGGGATGGTCTCCTGTTTACGTCTTAAACAGGCCACTAAATGGTGGTCCCATTCTGTGCACTCAGTTCCTAAGAGCTGGTAGTAAATGGTAACCTTACAACATTGGCTTATATAATTAAGGTTAGGTATAGGATTAGGGTTAAAGAACAATAAGGAACAATTCTTTCTGTCTGGCATGTTAACAAGAAGCTATAAAACAAAACTGACACAATTAATTGGCTCAGCTAAAAGCCCTCTGGGACATTGTAAGGCAAGTCCTGACCCTAAAGGTGATTCCAGAGAAGTGAGCTGCAAGATGAGTTGTTAGTGTCTTTCCTCCTGCAAGAATTCACAAAACTTTTGAGAGGAATGTGGCAGCGAGACAGAGGATGGTAAAAATAAGAGGGAAAAGACTGCAGTGTGGAGTGGGGAAGCAGTCAAGATATGCTTATAAATGGCCCTATCACCTTAGAAAGTGCATATCGTTTTGTATGATTGCTTCTCTGTCATTGTTAAGCATACATTGTAAGACAAAGCTCTTTATGTTGCATTTAGATGTCTGGTACCACCTTTTAGTGATCTGAGATGGTTACAGTACATATGCATATCCACTTATATATGAAGATGTAACCCAACCATCAGTAAGCTCTAAGGAAAATGTTATACAAAGCTGACAAATGATTTTTGATTATAATGAACCAAAAGGAAAGCCTTTTACTGTTTCTTTCTTCTCAGATATTTTGCAATCGTTCTCTGTGTGTAAAAGCAATATTAAGTGCTTTTAGTGTCTTTGATCAGTTGCTTGCTGTTATCTTGGCAATTAAGCAATGAAGCCTTTATATTTGTTTATATACAAGCCTTGGCTATTTATCATTTTACACTGCAGTTCTTTAATTTTTTAATGCACTTTAAATTGCACAGTTGAGCATACTATTTGCCTATCTATTCTTTATTTAGACATAAATGGCACTGTGCAATAGCAAAAGTAGTCCTAAGACAATACAATATTACAGCATTTAACATAATTTTGCCAAGGCAAACATTTCTGAATAGAATATACAATTAACATAACACTAAAATAGCCTTGAGGACGTTTAAAAACACAACAGAGGGGGGAAAAATATTGAATGTAATTTTAAAACATGCACGGCAGCAGCACACTGCCAGCATACTCAGTCGACAATAGTGCAGTTGTATGTAGATTTAAGTCACCATGCCATGATGCCAATGCCTGTGTGATCTTGCAAATAAAGCTGTCAAGAAACAGGGATAATTTTACAACAACAAAAATAATTTCAGATCTACACAAACAACAAGCATACTCTTATGTTATACATATTCCTTGATCTGCAATAACATCAAAAATCATACTATTTTAATTCTTCCAGCTTAATAACTCAACAACTCAACTTGCCCAGGGTGCTACTGAGCAGCAGATTTCATAGGAGTCTGTAACATTTTCTAGGTCTGCTCCCATTTAAAGAGAAAACAGACACATTTTTAGTAAGGGTGTCACAAATTCTGTATTAAGACCCCCACAGGCCCCTGGGTAACTTAGCTCTTTAACAGAATGTTGATTATACTTTTAACAATGCAGTGTGCGGACACCCAGTAGTTTATTGACACCTGGTATTTCTAACTCTTGCATTTGTCACACAGAGAAGCGATCATTTCATCAAGCAGGTTTGTGGGAAAGTGAAGAACCTTGCCGTCACGGAACCTTGGGGACACATGCAGAACACCCCGATGACAGATCTGCCCCTGGGTATCAAGACACCAGAATTTCTGTATTTGATACCAATACCAGTGAGATTTCACAACACTTGATACCCTTTTCACACATGGGCAAAAACAGAAATCTTATTTACTTAATTAAAAGTCATTCCATTATTGAAGTGAACAATATTGTGCCTTTTTCTGTAATACAATATAAAATACACAAAAACTAACATTAACAGCAGCTTTAAAATTGTATATTTTACAAGTAGTAACCCAACTATTATTTAAGCAAACTAATATTGGCATTCTTAAATATCACAGTTAGTGAGTACAGACCCTTGGCACAAATTTTTAGAAGTCATTGGTGAAATTTTGATGAACTAGAAAATAGTAAATATTGTTGTGTCATATAAAAAGGGTAATTGAGCAGATCTAAGCAATAATAGGCCAGTAAGCTTAACATACATCACAGGTCAATTAATGGAAGGAATTATTAAGGGTAAGACTGAGCAACACAAAACAAGAACAGGAGTTTTACTGAATAGTCAGCATGGGTTCAGACAAGGAAGGTCATATTTTACCAACATGCTAGAATTCTGTGAGAAAACAATAAAAGGTTACAATCAGAGTGCTGAATATGTAATATATCTTGACATACACACAGCCTTTGATAAGGTGCCACATGAAAGAACTGGGAGTTCAAGGGAGTTGTTCATAGATGGGTGCAAAATTAGGTCAGACACGAGAAGTTGAGGGCTATGATGTGAGGGACCTTATCAGAATTGGGTGAAGCTAAGAGTGGTGTCCCACAGGGGTCAGTGCTTGGGCCGACTGGCAGACCAACCACATGCGTTACCTTTTAGGTAACCACCCATACAATCAGATCGAGACTCAGACTACAGATGCTATGAAAATATATATACAGTGCATCCGGGAAGTATTCACAGCGCATCACTTTTTCCACATTTTGTTATGTTACAGCCTTACTCCAAAATGGATTAAATTCATTTTTTTCCTCAGAATTCTACACACAACACCCCATAATGACAATGTGAAAAAAGTTTACTTGAGGTTTTTGCAAATTTATTAAAAATAAAAAAACTGAGAAATCACATGTACATAAGTATTCACAGCCTTTGCTCAATACTTTGTCGATGCACCTTTGGCAGCAATTACAGCCTTAAGTCTTTTTGAATATGATGCCACAAGCTTGGCACACCTATCCTTGGCCAGTTTCGCCCATTCCTCTTTGCAGCACCTCTCAAGCTCCATTGGGTTGGATGGGAAGTGTCGGTGCACAGCCATTTTAAGATCTCTCCAGAGATGTTCAATCGGATTCAAGTCTGGGCTCTGGCTGGGCCACTCAAGGACATTCACAGAGTTGTCCTGAAGCCACTCCTCTGATATCTTGGCTGTGTGCTTAGGGTCGTTGTCCTGCTGAAATAGAACCATCACCCCAATCTGAGGTCAAGAGCTCTCTGGAGCAGGTTTTCATCCAGGATGTCTCTGTACATTGCTTCAGTCATCTTTCCCTTTATCCTGACTAGTCTCCCAGTTCCTGCCGCTGAAAAACATCCCCACAGCATGATGCTGCCACCACCATGCTTCACTGTAGGGATGGTATTGACCTGGTGATGAGCGGTGCCAGGTTTCCTCCAAACGTGACACCTGGCAATCACACCAAAGAGTTCAATCTTTGTCTCATCAGACCAGAGAATTTTGTTTCTCATGGTCTGAGAGTCCTTCAGGTGCCTTTTGGCAAACTCCAGGCGGGCTGCCATGTGCCTTTTACTAAGGAGTTGCTTCCGTCTGGCCACTCTACCATGCAGGCCTGATTGGTGGATTGCTGCAGAGATGGTTGTCCTTCTGGAAGGTTCTCCTCTCTCCACAGAGGACCTCTGGAGCTCTGACAGAGTGACCATCGGGTTCTTGGTCACCTCCCTGTCTAAGGCCCTTCTTCCCCGATCGCTCAGTTTAGATGGCCGGCCAGCTCTAGGAAGAGTCCTGGTGGTTTCGAACTTCTTCCACTTACGGATGATGGAGGCCACTGTGCTCATTGGGACCTTCAAAGCAGCAGAAATTTTTCTGCAACCTTCCCCAGATTTGTGCCTCGAGACAATCCTGTCTTGGAGGTCTACAGACAATTCCGTTGACTTCATGCTTGGTTTGTGCTCTGACATGAACTGTCAGCTATGGGACCTAATATTGACAGGTGTGTGCCTTTCCAAATCATGTCCAATCAATTGAATTTACCACAGGTGGACTCCAATTAAGCTGCAGAAACATCTCAAGGATGATCAGGGGAAACAGGATGCACCTGAGCTCAATTTTGAGCTTCATGGCAAAAGCTGTGAATACTTATGTACATGTGCTTTCTCAGTTTTTTTATTTTTAATAAATTTGCAAAATTTGCAGCCCCCCTGGGTGATTGTGGTGCCTCAGATACCCGCTGGGCTCCATGGGAGATGAAGTTCTCCACAGCCCTGTTGGGATCCGGGGTGGCCACCAGGAGGTGCTGCATCTGGGCCATAGTTCAACCACACCCGGAGGTGCAATCGGAGGCAGGTGGTCAAGCACCTGAAGCACTTCTGGGTGAACTATAAAAGGGGCCAGCAGCCTCCACTCCAGAAGCATGAGTCGGGAGGAGTGGTGGTGTAAAGATTAGTGTGTGTTTTGCTTTGGTCGGTGCTTGTGGGACTGTGTGCTGCCTGTGTACTGACACGGGGAAGACGTGCCCCACAGGTGAAGAAAAATAAAAGTTTATTTGGCATTTATACATGCCTCCGGTGTCACTCTGTGTCGGGTCAGCACCTTTGTTACTATATATATATATATTGTGAAGGACAGCCGGGCCCCATGCCCGGCAGGGACGCCCCTGCTGCTTATGTTCCGGAGGAGCCTCCATGGACAGTCCAGTACCTCCCCCGGGACGCTTGGTGGCAGCCTCCCTGGCCGACGGTGTTTTCCCAACCACCCACAGGGCTCCATGGGAGATGGAGTCCTCCACAGCTTGGTTGGGGCCCGGCGTGGCAGCTAGGGGGAGCTGCCTGTTTCCCACAGCCCGGCTGGACGAGCCTGCAGCCCCACCCGGAAGTCCAATTAGGACCAGGTGGTTAATCACCTGGAACGCTTCCGGGTGGGCTATAAAAGGGCCCAGCCACCACCACTCGGTGAGCCTGAGTTGGGAGGAAGAAGGAGACGAAGCTTGTCTGGGAGGAGTGGTGGAGAATTGTGGTTTTGTGCTTTGGGACTGTGTTTGGGCTGTGTGGCACGGGGAAGACGTGTCACACGGCTGAAGAAAAAATAAAACCTGTGTGTTTTAGTACACGTGCCTCTGCGTGGTCTGTGCCGGGTCAGGCGCTATATAGCGCCTTTTACAATATATATATATATATATATATATATATATATATATGTGATTTAGATAAAAAAATAATCAGCTGGATAAGTTAGCAGATGATAGATTGGCAGATAATCTAGAATCCATTGAATCATTACAGAGGGACTTGGACAGCATACAGGCTTGGGCAAATTTGTGGTAGATAAAATTTAATGTAAGTAAAAGTAAAGTTTTACACGTAGGAAGTAAAAATGTGAGGTTTGAATACACATTGAGAGGTCTGAAAATTGAATAGTACACCTTATGAGAAGAAGTTGTAGTAGACAGTGTTCAGAAGCCATTAAGAAGAATAACAGAATATTATGTTATACAGCACAATGTGTAGAGTACAAGTTCAAGGAGATTATGCTAAAGCTTTTTAACACACTGGTTAGACCTCATCTGTAGTACTGTGTGCAGTTTTGTTCTCCAGACATTTGAAATAAGTTGTCTTCTTGATGTCATGTTGGAGTGCAGTACAGATGTTCACTCAGTACTATCTATACTGTAAAAGAGCTAGTCGTGTAATTTTCTAACTCATTTAGTCCAGACCAGGGTTCCAGGTTGGTGCTTGAGCTAGCATAGAGCACAAGGCAGAAGCAAACATTGGACAGGGCGCGAGTCCATTGCAGTTCGAACACACACCCTCACTCATTAGGGCCAATTTAGTGTCACCACTTCACCTAACCTACATGTCTTTGGACAGCAGGAGGTAACCAGAGCACCCGGAGGAAACCCTTGCAGTCACTGCTTTATTATTAGACTACAATAGATTGTGTATTATAAAAAGTAGCTAAGGTGGAGTCTGGGTTAAGATTAGTTTATAAAGATAGCTCTCATGTATCACACACTATTACAGTTTAAATTGTCATAGTGTCACATCTGTAAATTAGTCAGTGAATTTCCAAACCGCTACATCCTAACACAGGGTCATGGGGTTATGAAGGAGTCAATCCCAGCCAGCACAGGGCACAAAGCAGGAATAAACCCCGGGCAGGGCGCCAGCCCACACACATAAACACACCAAGAACAATTTAGGATCTTCAATGCACCTAACCTGCATGTGTTTGGACTGTGGGAGGAAACCCACGCAGACACGGGATGAACATGCAAACTTCACGCAGGGAGGATCCAGGAAGTGGACCCAGGTCTCCTTACTTGCGAGGCAGCAGCACTACCACTGTGCCTCCGTGCCATCCAAATCTGTAAATCATCAGTTATTAAATCACTCCTAGTTACCCTGCTAAATCTATTCAGTGGGCTTGTTAGCCGCCTAACGTCAGAGAACTGAACAGAACTGATATGTGTTCTTATTATGAATACCAAACATAAGAAGCCTACATAAGGAAAAAACATAAAGGGTAAAAAATGTTAATGCAATGTTTTAGTAGTGTAGGTATGGCTGGTTAAGACTATACTGTGCATCAGTCTGATGTTGTGTCACTAAACTTCTTTCTATTTTTTTTTATTGTGGGAACAGCCGTTACCTTTTCTTCCACTTGCAAATGCACATGGATGCAACCGTTGACTAACTAAATCAGTCATTATATCTTACTCAGTCCACATAGTCTCGTGGGGCCAGATGTGATTCTCAGACAAGAATACAAGTCTGTGGACAACCTGTTAAAAAGTGTAAAGTGAACAGCAGCAAAATCCTGCACTGCAAAGGCTCCACCCACAGGGCTTCTCCCCAAAACACCAGCCTCCAGTTTCTCCAGTCCATGCTTTTCAGACTGCCACTGGGATTTCAGGGAGAGGACAAATGATTCAGAACAAAAGGAATGGATGTTGAGACAAAATAAAAAGTTAAAATTGCTGTTACCCATTGAGGAGCTCAGTAGCAGAAGGTAACTTAGTTATTCATTTGCACATTGTTATGAGCGCTGCGACAGAAGAGATAGACAGACACACACGCAGGTAGACCATCACAGCTACTGGGCTCCACACGTTTGAGAAATTCCTCTTTCTGCTAAGATATCTTTTGTCCTTTTAACTATTCCATCATTATATGACTATAAGAGAAATGAAAAAAGTGCTTGAAACTGCCTGCCTGCATTTGTACTAGCACATTTTATATTAGGAAATGAGATCATATATAACATTTATAATAAGATGTCTTATTCTGTAAACCGAATATTTAGACAAGAATTAATTTTAATGATTAACTATTCTGGGTCCTTTGGATGATTTTTTAATGGCAGAGGGGTATTTCTAGAATGTACCTTTTATCTGAGTGCTCATTGGAGGGACTGAGACATTTACCCTCTACTATGTGTAAGATAACCTAAGTGATAACAGGAGCTGTTCTCTTAAGACTAATCACACTTGCTATGGAGAACCTTGCTACTCACATACTGAGCCTCCACCATTTGGTTTAAATAAAGGATGTCTTTGGACTTCACTGTTAACAATGACTTGATATGTTTTTTATTTACTAAGTATTTTCCACAACAACGACATAACAAGAGCAAATAGAGTTTATATAAGCAATGCTGTCTTTGGCTATACAACGTGTTAAAATGATGTGGCTATTTTGTAACTGCATGTTTGCATTTCCAATTTAAACGATAATGTTTCATTTTCTTTAGTTATTCTTTTAAACGTGCAGTCAGAAGATGGATGTTGTGTAGCCTTCTCCCTGATTTTACTGATGTTGTTAGGCAGATTTGTTGATTCGGGTGTTTTGAGTACTGAAATCTGCTTCTCCTGTGGCCCTTCTGTGTCATCTCTATGAACGGCAGTCTTTTTGACGGAGTGTGACTCATCTTTTACTTCAAATGGATATTTTGCAATTTCATATTTTCCTATATATAGCTGCCAATTCATTCAAGCTTACAGTGACTCCTAAACTATTGTCGTAATGCTGAAGAACAGAATGCACACACAGCACCTTCAGCAGCATATCGTTCAAGTTTACCATTTATTCGTTGATGCCATTGAATGCCAATGTATAATCTGATGCTACAGAAAAGTTTTTCCCTTGCTTTAGGTTATGTTTATTCTTAGAACAAGTTATGTTTATTTATTTAATGCGATACACACTTTATATGTTTAATAGGGCTTTTTGTAGGAGACTTTCGACTGTAGATGTTTCATTGTAAACAGTAACTTACTGTCTGTTGGATCAGGTTAACAAGAGAACCTTAGATCTTTGCAGTTCAAAATCATCTCCCCTTACTCCGAGCACCACCTTCAGGGGGCGTTTGATTGGTTTAGATATGTGACGCTCAGTGGGCAGTCTAACTTTTCCCATCCAGTTTTAAGCAAAATTCATTCACGGTTGTCTCTAAATGTATATATTATACATTTAGTTTCAGGGAGACTACAGTCCACATCATCAATTTAAAAAAAAATTCTGTTTAGCAAGTTTTCAAAAGTCTAATGAATTAATAGAGTTAATATAATAGCTGTGCTTAATACTGTATAAAAATATACTAATGCCTAAAGTCAACTCAAAACGTGATAGGAAATGTCCAGAGGAAGTGTGCTCTTCATTTCTTTTTAAGAGTATTTTTGGAAATTTACACCCTTCTTAAATCCTGCGGAGTGTTCTGGATGTGTTGGGACCCTTGAATCTTCACATTACATGGAGGTATTAAAACTTAACACCTGCACCTTGGCAATATTGTAGTTGAGAGGAAAACTAAGCCTGGGTACAGAACATATGTCATGGATAACAAGTAAGGCAGATTTGGAAAGTTTTCTGTTTGTCTTCTTAGAACTAAAGACATCCTTGAGTAATTTTTTATGTTGCATTTAAACTTATGTGTGTTTTAACTGAAGAAACATGCTAGCCTGAGGTGTACACCTGTTTACAACAATCACAGTTACAATTAGATACAAATAAAAAGAAAGATATATTCGGCAGGGTAATTCTGTTTTTTTAATTCTGCAATCCAAATGCTGAAACAGAAATCTATTACTTAATTTTCTACATTCATCTTTTTCACTAGGAAAACAGTGATTAGTTGAACATTTAGTTATTGCAAGAAAAATACATTTTCAAGCCATCTAATTGCTTTATCTGTGACTAAATTTTTTGTGAGGCAGGGTGTGATCACTAGAAGATGCTCTTGTAGCATCCTGTAACCTAGAATAATGCCAACAAGGGTGAAAGTGCACAAATCCATCTATTTATTAATGCAACAAAAAACAAAGGGATTAAATAAATAGAAACAGAAACAGGAAAATAGAAAAACAAATGCCTACTGAAACAGATCTCAAATCCTGTTCATCTTAGAAGCGTTGGATCTCCTACTTTTCCATCTTAAAATATCACACTACAAGCAACAAATGCTTCCTCCACCTAACATCTTTCTCTCCTTTCATTCCCACCAGTAGAGTACTTGCCTATAAATCACCTCCAGCTTTACAAATAACATGTCTAGTGTGATAGGCAGTTTCAGCTTAACCCCAGAATCACTGTTGTGTTTATAGGAAGCTCCATGAACGTGATGCTGGATCTCCTTCTGGTGTCCCTACACCCCTAAACCTTCTACTGTCCTAAAGGGTCAAGCCTTCAAAGCAGATTTTCAAATGTCTTCTCTATCAGAGGGATAACATGGTGCTTCATGCTGTCTTCCAGGACATTCTGCTTTCTAACAGCCAAGACACATTGCCATACCTTACTCATTCACTCTCTATGGAAATGACAGTCATCCATGCAAATTGCTGGATCATCTGCCCCAGTCGTTTGTGGGGGTCATTGCATGTGTCCATCTAGGATGTCACTCTTTTACACTTGTGTTAGTGCCCCATCAGAGGCCCTTCCTGGGTATACATCACACACACAAGAGACTTTTCACCATCTAGAAGTACCCTTCTTTTTTCTTGAAAAGTTCACCTAAGTTATCCTTTCCACATCCTGATCCATCTAAAAAACACATTTACTGTGAATTCAGAAAGTATTCAGACCCCTTCAATTTCTGCCCAATTTACTGCGTTGTAAGTTTAATTTGTCATAATGGGTTATTGAAAATAGATTGGTGGGCAAAAATGACTAATTTATCTGTTTAAAATTAAATCAACAAAACAATAAAACGTGCAGAAAGTGAAGGGGTCTGACAACTTTTGGAATCTGCATGAGTGCAATTGTGTGTGCGTGTATGAGTGAGAGGGTCCTGCAGAGGTTTGGTGCCCCATTAAGAATTAGGCCTTGCCTTGCACCTAATAAACTGGGATAGGCTAAGGTCTCCCACAACCCTGACCTGAATAGGTAGGTTCAATATATTAGATATTGAACCGTCACCTTATCGTGGTGGAGGGGTTTGCGTGTCCCAATGATCCTAGGAGCTATGTTGTCCGGGGCTTTATGCCCCTGGTAGGGCCACCCAAGGCAAACTGGTCCTAGGTGAGGGATGAGACAAAGAGCGGTTCAATAAACCTCCGATGAAGAATAAAAACCTTGGACGACGTTTTCCCTTGCCCGGACGCGGGTCACCGGGGCCCCCCTCTGGAGCCAGGCCTGGAGATGGGGCTCGATGGCGAGCGCCTGGTGGCCGGGCCTGCACCCATGGGGCTCGGCCGGGCACAGCCCGAAGAGGTAACGTGGGTCCTCCTCCCCATGGGCTCACCACCTATGGGAGGGGCCAAGGAGGTTGGGTGCAGTGTGAGTTGGGTGGTGGCCGAAGGCGGGGACCTTGGCGGTCTGATCCTCGGCTACAGAAACTGGCTCTTGGGACGTGGAATGTCACCTCTCTGAAGGGGAAGGAGCCTGAGCTAGTGCGCGAGGTCGAGAGGTTCCGGCTAGATATAGTTGGACTCACCTCGACGCACAGCTTGGACTCTGGAACCAATCTCCTTGAGAGGGGCTGGACTCTCTACCACTCTGGAGTTGCCCCCGGTGAGAGGCGCCGAGCAGGTGTGGGCATACTTATTGCCCCCCGACTCGGAGCCTGTGCATTGGGGTTTACCCCGGTGGACGAGAGGGTGGCCTCCCTCCGCCTTCGGGTGGGGGGAAGGGTCCTGACTGTTGTTTGTGCGTATGCGCCGAACAGCAGTTTGGAGTATCCACCCTTTTTGGAGTCTCTGGAGGGGTTGCTAGAGGGCATACCTTCTGGGGATTCCCTCGTTTTGCTGGGAGACTTCAATGCTCACGTGGGCAATGACAGTGAGACCTGGAAGGGCGTGATTGGGAGGAATGGCCCCCCCGATCTGAACCTGAGCGGTGTTTTGTTATTGGACTTCTGTGCTCGTCATGGATTGTCCATAACGAACACCATGTTCAAGCATAAGGGTGTTCATATGTGCACTTGGCACCAGGACACCCTAGGCCTCAGGTCGATGATCGACTTTGTGGTCGTGTCGTCGGACTTGCGGCCATATGTCTTGGACACTCGGGTGAAGAGAGGGGCGGAGCTGTCAACTGATCACCACCTGGTGGTGAGTTGGCTTCGATGGTGGGGGAAGATGCCGGTCAGACCTGGTAGGCCCAAACGTGTTGTGAGGGTCTGCTGGGAACGGCTGGCAGAGTCCCCTGTCAGAAGTAGCTTCAACTCCCACCTCCGGCAGAACTTCAACCACGTCCCGAGGGAGGTGGGGGACATTGAGTCCGAATGGGCCATGTTCCGTGCCTCTATTGTTGAGGCGGCTGACCGGAGCTGTGGCCGCAAGGTGGTCGGTGCCAGTCGTGGCGGCAATCCCCGAACCCGTTGGTGGACACCGGCGGTGAGGGATGCCGTCAAGCTGAAGAAGGAGTCCTATAGGACTTTTTTGTCCTGTGGGTCTCTGGAGGCAGCTGATAGGTACCGACAGACCAAGCGGAACGCGGCTTCGGTTGTTGCTGAGGCAAAAACTCGGGCATGGGAGGAGTTTGGAGAGGCCATGGAGAACGACTTTCGGACGGCTTCGAGGAGATTCTGGTCCACCGTCCGGCGTCTCAGGAGGGGGAAGCAGTGCAGTGTCAACACCGTATATGGTGGGGATGGCGCGCTGCTGACCTCGACTCGGGACGTTGTGGGTCGGTGGGAGGAGTACTTCGAAGACCTCCTCAATCCCACTAACATGCCTTCCAATGAGGAAGCAGAGCCAGGGGACTCTGAGGTGGGCTCTCCCATCTCTGGGACTGAAGTCACCGAGGTGGTCAAAAAACTCCTTGGTGGCAGGGCCCCGGGGGTGGATGAGATACGCCCGGAGTTCCTTAAGGCTCTGGATGTTGTAGGACTGTCTTGGTTGACACGTCTCTGCAACATCGCATGGACATCGGGGACAGTGCCTCTGGATTGGCAGACCGGGGTGGTGGTCCCCCTCTTTAAAAAGGGGGACCGGAGGGTGTGTTCCAACTATAGAGGGATCACACTCCTCAGCCTCCCTGGAAAAGTCTATTCGGGGGTTCTGGAGAGGAGGGTCCGTCGGATAGTCGAACCTCGGATTCAGGAGGAACAGTGTGGTTTTCGTCCTGGTCGCGGAACAGTGGACCAGCTCTACACCCTTAGCAGAGTCCTGGAGGGTGCATGGGAGTTTGCCCGACCGGTCTACATGTGTTTTGTGGACTTGGAAAAGGCATTCGACCGTGTCCCTCGGGGAATCCTGTGGGGGGTGCTCCGGGAGTATGGGGTACCGGACCCCCTGATAAGAGCTGTTCGGTCTCTGTACAACCGGTGTCAGAGCTTGGTCCGCATTGCCGGCAGTAAGTCGAGCCCGTTTCCAGTGAGAGTTGGACTCCGCCAGGGCTGCCCTTTGTCACCGATTCTGTTCATAACTTTTATGGACAGAATTTCTAGGCGCAGCCAGGGTGTTGAGGGGGTCCGGTTTGGTGGACTCAGGATTGGGTCACTGCTTTTTGCAGATGATGTTGTCCTGTTTGCTTCATCAGGCCGTGATCTTCAGCTCTCTCTGGATCGGTTCGCAGCTGAGTGTGAAGCGGCTGGGATGAGAATCAGCACCTCCAAATCCGAGAGCATGGTCCTCAGCCGGAAAAGGGTGGAGTGCCCTCTCAGGGTTGGGGGAGAGATCCTGCCCCAAGTGGAGGAGTTCAAGTATCTCGGGGTCTTGTTCACGAGTGAGGGAAGAATGGAGCGTGAGATCGACAGGCGGATCGGTGCGGCATCCGCAGTGATGCGGGCTCTGCATCGGTCTGTCGTGGTGAAGAAGGAGCTGAGCCG
The DNA here is from genome assembly GCA_026402145.1 of Polypterus bichir lapradei. Lineage (NCBI taxonomy): Eukaryota > Metazoa > Chordata > Cladistia > Polypteriformes > Polypteridae > Polypterus > Polypterus bichir. Next base: position 25,277,604 of record JANRMT010062841.1, on the reverse strand, counting down.
TAAGGCAAAGCTCTCAATTTACCAGTCGATCTACGCTCCTACCCTCACCTATGGTCATGAGCTATGGGTAGTGACCGAAAGAACGAGATCGCGAATACAAGCGGCTGAAATGAGTTTCCTCCGCAGGGTGTCTGGGCTTTCCCTTAAAGATAGGGTGAGAAGCTCAGTCATCCGGGAGGGGCTCAGAGTAGAGCCGCTGCTCCTCCGCATCGAGAGGAGTCAGATGAGGTGGCTCGGGCATCTGATCAGGATGCCTCCTGGACGCCTCCCTGGTGAGGTGTTCCGGGCACGTCCAACCGGGAGGAGGCCCCGGGGAAGACCCAGGACACGCTGGAGGGACTATGTCTCCCGGCTGGCCTGGGAACGCCTTGGGATTCTCCCGGAAGAGCTGGAAGAAGTGGCCGGGGAGAGGGAAGTCTGGGCTTCTCTGCTTAAGCTGCTGCCCCCGCGACCCGACCTCGGATAAGCGGAAGAAGATGGATGGATGGATGGATGGTATATATATATACAGTATTACATATCAAATTAAATGGAAATTAAATAGTCACACAGCTTAAGAATAATTGTCATCAGTACACAGACAACTCACACAAATATTTACATTTATTTTATCCAAGGCATCTTACAAAATTTATGATACAATTGGTTCCATTTCTTTTGGTTTTCCAATTGGAGCAGAGGCAGGTCATGTGACTTGTTAATGTCACAGTCTCAGTAGCAGGATTTGAACCCACAACCTCAGCATCTGCAGTCCAAAGCCTTAACCACTCCACCACACTGGAACAGAATATACTAAGCCACACTGAAGAAATGAAGCAGAACTCAGTACTATGAAATGAAGGCTCACAAATCATAAAATGGAGATAAAGAAAGCAGTTACTGAGTCTAGACTAAGCTGCACAAAAGTACATCAGCCTAAGATTAGAAGCTAATTAGCACCCTTAATTGAAATCCAGCCATAATTAAAATTGCTTCCTTCTCCTTTACACATAAAAGTTTGGGTTTAAAACATTTGTGAGCATAATTTTATTATCTAAGACATTTTGTAAAGATTCAAGTACCAGGAAGGAAGGCCAGGAATCCCGATAAAGGACGGATTCTTACCTTTTTACCAGGAGCAGGACATTCCCCCACACAGCAGGTGGCAGTGTTTCTCAAGGATGAACCCGATTAGCACACCCACAGGGTGGCATGGGAATTGGAATTGGAAATGTTGACCTGTCTAGGTCTTTGGGGAGAGGACTTCCCTTGGTTTCCGCATGACCCAGAAGTGCTCTGGACAATTTATACAGGAGTCCAGAAGCAGTTTCCGGGTCGACTTTAAAAGAGTCACTTTGATGATTCAGAGTCAAGAGACAGTGGGTTATGCTCTCTTGGAGGAGGAAGGAGAATTGCGCATGGTGTATTTTTGCTAGTGTTCCGTAGAAAAGGTGTCTTTGTCAAAAAAAATAATAATTTATTTGAACCTGGAATTGTGTTGGGCATTGCTGTGTCTGTGGTTTGGGGCTCAATGGTGCCCCCTAGTGATTGCACTACATTTAATTATTGCTAAACATTGTATTTTACTTTTTTGTCAATGTGAAAACCATGAATTGCACCACAGTAAAGTGCCCTTAATGAAAGGGAAGTTCAAATAAGGAGGATAATCGATCTTTCTCATACGCTGGTTTCCATCTAATGTGAATGTACATTTTCCTTTCCCAGTTTTATGTTATTTGTATTCCTCATCTAACTTTCCACACTGCTTTAACAGCTGTCCGTTGATGAATTATGGAAAGGAGGGGATTGTTTAGCTTCTTTCTATACACAGACCAGACAGCCCCCTGCCAAACCAGTTCAGGCACAAAACTAATTGTTATTCATCTCCTAACAATCTACTAGGTTGTCCAAACTATTGAATGTCTAAATAGTTCTTAATAAAAGCAGCCAATTCTTGATGAATGAACACAGCTGCAAATTACAATGCCGACTACCTAAGAGCATCTAATATCAACTGTGTCTGTTATTCATGAGATGGCTGCTTTTTCTTAATTATTTAAACAGAATTAAGGCCTCAAGCTCAGCTCTAATCAAGCTGCCTTGTGTGCCAGCATTCATTAAAACAAGACGTATCTTTCCTGTACTTCTTGGAATTGCAAGGCACATACTGGAGAGCAATTCTGAATTTGCAGGCTTAGTGTCGAATTATTCACTCTGTTTTCAAACCTACTTATTTCTTTACCATGGGGTATGACACAGAAGCCAATCCTGGAATCCATGAAAGGAAGTCCATGCAAACGCTCACCCACAATCACTTCCACAGTGTCAGTTTCAAATAACACAAACAGACTCAGAACCAGCCACACTGGGCCAGATAATAGTGACACACCAACCTAATACATGGGAGGAAATATGATAACATAACCTGACAGTCAAAAAAGAAAAGAATGCTAAACGTTTGATGTAACAGAGCAAAAAATAAATAAATGAATAATAAAAATCCGTCCACCAGTGTCAGCTTAACAAAGGGACCCGACTGTGGATATTAAAATATTAGAACATTAGAACAATCTAGACAAGAACAGGCCATTCAGCACAACAAAGCTTACCAGTCCTGTCCACTTAATTCTTCTAAAACAACATCAAGTCGAGTTTTGAAAGTCCCTAAAGTCTTACTGTCTACCACTCTACTTGATAGCTTATTCCAAGTGTCTATGGTTCTGTGTGTAAAGAAAAATTTCTTAATTTTTGTGTGAAATTTACCTTTAACAAGTTTCCAACTGTGTCCCCGTGTTCTTGATGAATACATTGTAAAGTCACCATCTTGATCCACTGAACTAATCATTTCCACTTTAATCATGCCTCCTCTTAAGCCTCTTTTGCTTAAACTGAAAAAGCTCCGCTCTTTTAATCTTTTCTCAGAATTCATCCCCTGTAGACCTGGAATCAGCCTAGTCACTCTTCTCTGGACTTTTCCCAGTGCTGCTATGTCCTTTTTGTAACCTGGAGACTAAAACTACACACAGAACTCCAGAACAGGTCTCACCAGTGTGTTACAAAACTTGAGCATATCCTTCTTGGACTTGTACTCCACACATCAGGGCGCTATATAACCTGACATTCTGTTTGCCTTCTTAATAGCTTCTGAACACTGCCTGGCAGTTGATAGTGTAGAGCCCTCTATAAACCCTAAGTCCTTTATATAAGGTGAACTTTCCATTTTCACACCTCCCATTGTATATTCAAACCTAACATTTTTACTTCCTATGTGTAATACTTTACATTTACTGACATTAAATGTCATCTGCCACAAATCTGCCCAGGCCTGTATGCTGTCCATGTCCCTCTGTAGTGATTCAATGGATTCATTATTACCTGCTAATCCACCTACTTGGTATCATGTGTAAACTTAACCACCTTGTTACTTATATTCCTATCCAAATCATTTATATATTGTAAAAATAGCAGTGGCCCCTGTGGAACACCACTCTCAGCCAATTCTGATGAGGGTTCGTCGCTGTAAGACTTGAATTTGAGCCTTGGTCCAATATGTACTTAGCAGGCTGAAGCTGTTATTTTATTATTCACTATAATAAATGCATTTTATTTGAAGAAAAAATATATATATACTATATATAAAACTTAAGAAAAATGTTATATTTTAAGGTAAAATCATTGTTCTATTGTAATGCTTGGCACTAAATTAAGTTTCCTGTTGATGTACCCAGCTAGATTATAAATTACACCATTGCTTGACAAACCATGAAAAACAGGATGTACATGCAAAATCTCTTGCTCATTAACACATCTCTTAAAATAAAAATAATAATAATACATTTAAAAAGTCACATACACCCTAAGCTAGCAGGACTATCAATAAACCTAGTGGACAAGGTTAACTGTGATCATTTAAGGTATCAACGTTTGGCATGTCCCGTTAGCAACTGGGTGTGACTAATTATGTGAAAAGTTTTCTGAATATGTAATGAATTCCTTGCAATAGTGATCTAATCAATGAATTGTACAAATATAGCTCAGATGACGCTCTTTTCTTTGCAGCACTTGCTAATAAGATATGCTGTTGGCTCTTGCAAGATTTAGATAAAGAATAAAGATTGATACTTTCTCCTGCCTGTATTTTATTGCTTAATCCGGGGCATTCCAGTGGGGGGCATCTGTTTAAATATTTTCTTCCACATACCACAACCCTCTGCTTCCTGTATCTGTGCCAATTTTGCACCCATCTACACACAACAGCCTGATCTCCTACTTCTTTTAGTTTGATGCCCAACTGTTCATGTGGCACCAAATACTTTCTGAAAGTCAAGATCAGGTCTCCAACCTTTTGTCCCCTGAGAGCTACTTTTACAAAATGAAAATGGCTGAGAGCTACTCATGTTTTCTAAAGTTTATTCTCATAACTTATTTCAACCCAAACAAACTGAATAAACTTGTTTTGCCTGAACATTTAGAAAATGTTGGTGTCCACAACTCACATTTTGCATTAAAACATCACAAAAAATATTTAGTTCACCTGCAAGTTCATTTTGAATGTCTGTATGCAATCTCTAGTGTATCTCACACTATTGAATTAAAACATGAATGCTGTCAAAACAAAACAATGCAATTCCAAATACACAGATATTCCTTCTTCATTTGTCATTTTGTTCCATGTCACTGTTTCACTTTATTCACATGTCCAGTTGCACTGTGTGATTTTTTAGTTAGTCAGATGACTGGCACTGCATGGAGTCAACAAGAGAGGCAGGTGTCTGGTGGAGTGCAGCCACTTAGGCTCACTCTTATGGAGTCATTTAAATGTTCATCTCTCAGTCTTGTTCTGAACTTTGATTTCATAACATTCATGTCAGACTCACAGAGGTATGGAGACCCAAACAAAGCAGACATTTTCAGAGCTGCTTGGTGAAGATCCTTATAGTTATCTGGCTCTACTAAGCTCCAGAAATGCTGAGAATGCTGTTGAGACTTTAACTGCACATTATTTTGAAGGTTTACTAATATATAATATATAAAATCCAATGTCTCTCTGTCTGTCTGCTTTTCACGAGAGAACTACTTAACAAATTTAGATTGGGCTTTTTTTCTATAATTTGCTTGAACATTCCGGTTGATTTTGCGACTTCTCTCTCATTTCGCTATGAATCAGCGTCCGCTTGCAGTAACAATTTCTAAGCGCAAATCCGAGAATTACGCAGTGGGCCGAGGAGAGGGGCCTTCCTCACTAATGCCAGCTTCAGGGTGTGTACCTTAACTCCACTTAGCTATTGAACAAAAGAACAATTGAATCCAACTTTGTTTGATATTTAAAATAAAGTTTTACTTAGGCCTTGATGAGTTTGAGCCTGGATAGTCTCTTAAGTGTATTCCACATTGAAAAGATAGATTGCAACTAAGACTGTGGATCGTAATTTTGTGTTAAAAGTATCGTGATATGATTTTTTGGAAAGACCCCCCACCCCTAATTTGACTAATCAAGTTTTCAAATTTATGTAGGATTCATTAACCTTTTGATGAGCTACTTGGAAAAGGGTTGCGAGCTACCGATAGCTCACGAGCGACGTTTTGCAGAACCCTGGTCCAGATAAATAACATCATATGCTCCACTTTGATCAAATGCTTTTGTTGTGTCCTAGATTTCCACCATTTTGGTAAAACATGACCTCCCTCTTTTGAACGCATGCTGACTGTTCAGAAAAACTCCTGAGGACCCTGGAGGAAGACATATATACTGTATATTTGCATTAATAGGCTTCTGTGGAAAAGAGTAACTTTAAGTTGTTAGGAGTCCACATCATTGATTTTTATTGACATTCAACAGCACCTATCTGGTTAAGAAGGTCCAACAGTGTCTTCACCATCTGAGAGGGCTGAGAAATGTCAATCAATCTTTCCAGATTCTTGTCTCCAAATATACAGTTTTAGGGCATTGTTTGTCATGTTATCAGATTACCTATCACAATTGGTACCAACCAACCTCTTAGGTTCTTTTCTAGATGTGAAATATTAAGAATTGTCAAAACCAACTATGTAGCTGTTACCGGTAACATCTTACATGTCTGACTGTCCATACTTCGCCCCATGTTTCACCCCTGGGACCTCTACGTGAGGCTGCTCACTGACTGGAACTGTCTTATTTTCAAACCTTTACTTCAGCCCAGTTTACCAACAAATGAGGACTTCCCTTGTGTCATTAAAGGAGAGAACTTAGACAAAGAATGAACAATCTAATCCCCCAGCTCCTCAGTAGCAGTCAAACACATACACTGTCTTGAAGCTCTCACTAAGGAACTATATGTATTTGCATCAAAACCAATTGCAGCAAGTACAAAGTGATACAGGCAATCCTCACCATTCACGTGTTTAGCTTTTACAACTTCAAGCATGCATGCAATTTTATTTGTAACCTCATTTTTACTGTTGTGTTGGCGATAGACATTCGCGGGCTTCGCAATTGTGCACAATAGAGAAAGAAAATGAGATAGACGATGTTTGCAAGTTTGGAATGCGTCTAGGATCCTATTAGGTGCTTTATCAGTCTTGTATACACTATTTTATAGAGTATCCCTGTGCATTTGTTGCATATTTTCACTGTTTTCTTTAAAAAATCAAATGCTGTGTTACAATTTGGCTCCAAAGCATAGTACAAATCCTTCAGGCTCTAATTCCAACAATGCAAATTGAGTAACATGGTGTGGTGAGAAAAGAAAGGTGCTAAACTTTACACCAGAATGTCAGTGGTAGCTGTTGGCCGCAACCAGCTAGTTAGAGACTTCGAAGCTGCCAACCCCATCATGGATTGCATCCTCAAGGTTAAATGTCAGTTCACCTCTACTATGCTCCCATACTCCGAGCGGCACATGGACGGATTAATAAGTCGCTGACGGATTATTTGAAGCTGGTGCATCCTTCATGATCTCCAACACCATCCTCCAGCTGAGAGGTGATTTCGAGACCTCTCCAGTCAGACAACAGTGACTAAAGTTTTCTATTTACTTGTTATCATAAAAGGTCACAGAATTCTAAGGAATGTCTAGCATGACTAATGAGGAAAAATTTTTGGTATGTTGCAAATTTTATTTTGTGTACTGCATTTTAGGGGTTATTTTACTGTATTATGAAAAGTACATATTATCAGAATTAATATTTTGTTATGAAAAATTCTGTGCAGAAAAGTGTATTTTGAGCAATCTCTAGAAAATTATTACAGGTTGCGGGAACATAACCCCATATTTGCCATTTGTGCAATGCATTAACATTCACATGTTTGGTTTTCGTGACGTTTTCTTGCAACATTACCCCATGAAATTGGAGGATTGAACGTACGTAGAATTATTTAGGGTGGTCCAGATCTAATTATGCAATTTTCATTGTGCTATAACTTATTAAGTTTATTACCTAGAAAATCACCTGAAAAATCCCGGACCATCGAGAAGTGTGTGAACTGACGACAAAAAGAAGCATTTTTGCACCAAACTGGAATCGTCCCGGCATAAATCAAAGTCATCCAGACGATCTAGATCTGCATAATTAGATCTGGACCACCCTGTACAACCTGGGTGGGTTAAGTCATGTAGTCCCAACAGCAACAGCAAGACAATGAAAAACATCCAGGGTAGTCCAATTCCTTCATAGCAGATTATTTGTTCTCAAGTAGAACAAAGGTATATATATATATATATACTGTATATATATATATATATATATATA
>JANRMT010062841.1:25248419-25259995 GCA_026402145.1 Polypterus bichir lapradei | reverse complement strand
GATAGATAGATAGATAGATAGATAGATAGATAGATAGATAGATAGATAGATAGATAGATAGATAGATAGATAGATAGATAGATACTTTATTAATCCCAAGAGGAAATTCACATAATCCAGCAGCAGTATACTGATACAAAAAACAATATTAAATTAAATAGTAATAAAAATGAAAAATGAAAAAAATAAAAATAAAAAAAAGCAGACAATAACTTTGAGTAATGTTAGCATTTACTCCCCCGGGTGGAATTGAAGAGTCGCATAGTGTGAGGGAGGAACGATCTCCTCAGTCTGTCAGTGGAGCAAGACAGTGACAAAAGTCTGTCACTGAAGCTACTCCTCTGCCTGGAGATGACACTGTTCAGTGGAGGCAGTGGATTCTTCATGATTGACAGGAGTTTGCTTAATGCCCGTCGCTCTGCCACAGATGTTAAACTGTCCAACTTTACTCCTACAATAGAGCCTGCCTTCTTAACAAGTTTGTCCAGGCGTGAGTCGTCTTTCATCTTTATGCTGCCTCCCCAGCACACCACCGCATAGAAGAGGACACTTGCAACAACCGTCCGGTAGAACATCTGCAGCATCTTATTGTATTGTATTGTAACAGGGCCCGATTCTTTTTGCAGTTTGCAACTGACCCAGTCTTAAGTCTTAAGTCACCAACTCGTGAATACAGCTCTTTGCTGGTAGGTTTACGCCAGGAAACTTCTGCGCAAAAATGTCCCGCGTTTCCTTAAAAAGAACCAGTAGACAAATACGCCTCCACTATTCTAATCCTCTGTTGCAGAGAATACATCTTCTGGATCTCTTTCATGCATGTCTGTACCCACTGGCTCATATCTTCCTTACTAATGCACAGTTGTGGTTGCTGACCCCATCGCGACAGCATCCGCCTGTATAATAGCTCGAGCCAGCCGGTTGGAGATGGTTCGGTTTTTTGTGCGCCACCCTGTACAATAGCTGCCAAATACTTCCTTCTTCTTGAGGAAATAAAATTGGAAGTGGAGCTACTTACTATGTGGTGCACAGAAGCATCCATTTTCACTTCTGAGTTTCATGGACTGTATGCCACCAGGCAGCACCCATAGCAACTGCCACCTCTCCGCTAATAGTAGCACGCTCGGTTCCAAAGACTGAAAATGTACCTGTGCTTTACAAAAATGGCTGCATATATGTACTAGTAATAGAATGTCAGGGCCGAATAATTAATTTAACTTTAATCCAAGGGATATTCAGTGACTTGAATATTTGCTTGGTGTCACCATACTGACTCACCACAAGCTGAACCTTCCACATACAGGCGCATTCAGATTATAATCAAATGAAACCCCAGACTGGTGGTCTCAATTGAACTAATCCTGCGATGGGTAAAAGCAATTGGCTGCACCAGTGATGATTTAGGGGTGTCATATTTAAGGAGGTGAATACTGTGCCATCCAGTGTTTCTTATTTCATATTTGGCACTTTGCAGGGATCTGTTTTCTCTTTGTCATTAAAGAGTCTTTTTGTGATGATCAATGTCAAAATAAAAATGAAATCCAACATGATTCAATGTTGTATAACAATAAAATGTTAAAATGTCCAAGGGGTGAATCCATTTTACAGGCACAGAAAGCCGCATTCTTATGCAACAATTAGGATAAAATTCTCAAACCCATTTAATCTTATTTAGGCTGCAGAAGTACTCCTGGCCCAGACAGAAGTCTCTCAAGCACACACCTGTAACTCACTAATGGGGTCAATGTTTAGAATCTTCATTTAACATAAAACAGCTGTTTTTAGGCCTGCAGAATATCTGGGAGAAAACCCACAGAGACAGCAGGAGAACTTCACATGGACATCGACCATAAAGAAGGAAAATTTAGTCTTGCTACTTGTGATGAAAAGTGAAGTTCCTGCCGGAAATTCCTGCAAAACCCAGGGTCACTCCAAAAACCATTAGTGGGAAAATAACGTGTTCAACTTGGAACGTCTATTTATAAATTGTCAAATGGCCATGTCACCGCGGTTCGTAAGTAGAGCTCTCAAAGGAGAAAGCAGACAGTGAAACTCCATGGCAGTCCACTTACTTAAAGGAGAGTTCTGTCAGCCATGCATATTGCTCTTTGCAGCAAATGATCAAATACAAACACAAACCCATCGTGAGTCACTCCATTAAAATCAGGTGTAACATCAGAGAACTTGAATCTTAGGTATTTCATTTCATCTTAAAAGGCTTCAAAATATAATAGCAGCAATGAGTCTGTGACAGACGGCATGCTATTAGACGAAGAGAAAAGCAATGCAGTTTATTTAAAATGCCTTGGTCTCTGTCTGATGACTGATACCCTGGTGAATTGCAAACAGAAAGAAGGAAGCGAGCAAACATAAGAGTGGATGAGGTTAGGCGCAGATTGTTGAGGATACTGTTGCGTTAGAGGCCTAAAATTCCTTTGTACTGGTAAATTGATACTGCCTGACTTCCTTTTTAAAGTATCATAGAGCGTATCTTCATTAAAATATCTGTAAAGAGAAAGACCACTTAACCTAAAGGTCTCTATTTCCACAATGAGTAGCGAGCAGGAGGATCTTATTTTCAAAGCACTGAAAGCTCCTTTCTAATTATATTTAGTATCACTTTCAAGAACACAACCTCGCTGTTGGGGAGCACAGTGGCACAGTGGTTAGTGCTGCTGCCATACAGCTCAGAGGGCCAAGGTTGCCATTTCTGGCCTGGCCACAGGATTGTGTAGAGTCTCCTGTCCATACTGTATATTCCTCTCCCAGTATGCTGGTTTCCTCCATCATCCCAGAGATGTAGTTTTTAATCTGTTTCTCTACTTTAGTCTGCCATACAGAGGATTGCCGCTCAATCCAAGGTTGCTTTCTATCTTGCACACTAGGCAGGTTTAGAAAATTGATATGTAGGAGGTGGAAATATAATGAGGACTAGCCCTGTATCCTCAAAACACTAGTGACCTGGATTCAATTCAGAATCAGAATCGCTTTTATTCACTAGTACTTAATGTACAGGAATTAAAATAGGTAGCTTTGGAGATACTTATATCATAAAACCACATCACATACAAATTACATAAATAACAAATTAATAGCATATATTATAAACAGTTGCAGAATATAACTGCACCAAACGAGATGTGCAAAAAAATAACAGTCATGAGTATATAGTGAGTATGCACACCTCCATACAGTATATCACTTAAGCAAGGATGTTGGGCTAAATTGCTGGTTTGCAAGGACTATGGCCCTGGGAAAGAAGCTGTCTTATTAGTTTTAGTTTTACTTGACCTAAAGAGATTACCAGTGAGGAATTTTTGAAACAAATGTTGACCTGGGTGTGTTTAGTCCGTGGTGATCCATTTGACATAGTTAGTGACTCTAGATGCTGCAGGTCTGCAACAGATGGAAGAGCATAGCCAATTACTTTCACTTCACAACACACTGTAATTTATTCTTGGAGTGGGCCGATGCTGAACCAAACCAGATAACAATGGAGAATGGGCTGACACTATCAGTTATGCCTTTGTAAAATTGTACTAGGGTTGCCTGGGAAATGTTTAATTTCTTTAAACAGTTTCTTTACGCCATCTTTAGTTGGCACAACAAGTACAGCCACTGCTGGCACAACCCCAGTTTGGCATTATTGTGTTTTCCGAAGTCAAGGTGGTTTAATTTTTTTTTCAAATCCCAGTCCAGTAACTCATTGTAGTGTCTGAATGGTCTCTTTGTGTTGCCAGATACTCCAGTTTTCCTCCTATAGCTCAAAGACATGCATGCTGGATATTATCACTCTATTATAAAAAAAATCTAGGAAGGAGATGAGACGTGATTTTCTCACTTTCACATCCCGCGAGACAAGACTTTGTGCCAATAGATTTAACCACGCCCAGGGCCAGTAATAAAAGACAAAGAGTAGATGACAAAGTAGAACATCATAAAGAATTCAAAAATGTTGACACGACACACATGCAGAGCAGGTTAGAGATAATGAAAGTACTAAAATTCAAACGTCTCAAAAAAAATGATAGTAAAGATTGCAAATAAACAGAAATTATTACTCAGTGAAATAACAGAACAGCAAAAAGAGATTGAATATATTGTTCGGATTTAAACTTTAAGTCGGAGACTTGTCTAATTTATGTTGCGATCAAGGAAAAGTAGTGTTTCTTCCCAATGAAGAGGCATATCCACGAGAATTAAAAGATTTGTTGTTTGGTGAAAGTGAAATCCACATACTGTAACAGTCACGCTTGGATCGCAGAGTTACACAGATACACAGGAGATTTTAGAGACAGAAACATTATTCAAACACTTCAAACAAACTTAAGGCTCTTTCAGGAGTGAATTAAGCTTGGTGTGTAGTCAGAGGGAACAGTTCTGTCTCTCAATTAAAAGAATAGAAAATCTTCCTCTTCATAGGTGCGTATCTCGGGAGCGAGACCCCCAACAGGAGAAGAGGATGTTTGGGGAACAAGGGAGACAAGGCAGTGAGACAAAAAGACAGCTGCTGTACAGGCTTTTAAATGTTAGAAGTGTTGCGCGAGATGAAGATCACACGGCACAGCAGCAGAAGCAGCAGAAAGCCAACAGCTGATCGAGCAAAGAGGAGGTTAAAAAAAACCTGTATTTGTTTCTCATTGTATCACCATTTAAGAGGGGGTTTCGGAGGAGCGACGGCGTCTCCATGGGGTGGGGAGGGGTGTTTGTTGGTGAGTGAAGCGAGCAGGGGGCAAAGCCCCCTAGTGCTTACTTATATTTAAATTTATTTTTATGTCCTTCAGTTATTATCATTCATGTTAATGATGTTATTTAACTATATACTGCATAAAAAATCCTAAGGTCTGTCTGTCATACGATTACTTTTGTACTACTGGGGCTAAAACCTTAATCTTGACCTTGATTGAAAACTTATGGCCTGATATGTTCTTGTTAATCAAAAAAATTGAGGTAGCAGCAATCTCGGCACACTGACCTGTGATCATGGTGCTCTAAAGTAATTGGCAAACAAAGTGACATGGTGGAAAGAAAAAGAAGCCAGTCAACATCTGCTGAGCATCTAGTGTGGGATACAGAACGCAAGAACGACAAAGACAAAGAAATGCATGCGGCTGGAGATATGCGTACTTCACTAGTGTTTATCATTTGTATAATTTTGTAGTTTTTTATCAGTTTTATTTGTTTGGCTTCTATGTATGGAAGCTTTTTTTGCCATGTCCCTTGTGTTTTGTGGCTGGTTCCCCCAAGAGGTGAGGCCATTTGTCAATCTCCGTTGAAGGACTATTCCCAGTCCTGTAAAGGCTTATGGAAATTTCAGTCCCTCATGGTACAGTGAGTGTGTTTTGGATATGGTTGCGTTAGAATTGCTATTTCTATGTCTGCTTCTCTGGTTTGTGATTTAATTATGGTTTTGTTTTTTGGGTTACAATTTAAGGATTATGACTTGTTTGCTTTAGATTACCTTTTAGGCAAATCCATTTCCCTACTTTTTGGAGATTTTCTGAGTATTTTGTTAATAAATGATCCTTTTATAAAGATTTTATTTTGCCTTGTTTTGTACTAGCCAGGAGCTGATGATGATCTATTCCCTAGTGAGGCATTTTGAGTGTATTTTGGTATATTTCATATTTTTATATTTAAAAGTTAAGTGCATTTTAGGCCAGTTTAGGCCAAAGCCAGCCACTCAAATGGGACACTAGGCTGCCTTTCAGTGCACCTTCTCTGGGCTGGCTGGTGGGAGTCAGGCCTGTTTTCCTGGCTATTTTAGCAGTCCTCACACCATTTTAGCTATTTTGTGTGTGTAATAACAATACTGGGTTAGTTCATTGAGTGTGGGTGTTTGTAAAAATTTAATATAATATACATGCAATTAATATGCATCCAATATGTTTGGAATTTTCATGTATTTTTTTGATATTCCTTCAGATTTCCAATTACAAAAAAAGAAAGTTTGGTGCCGCTTCCTTAAAGCTCAGGCCTGGTTACTGTCTGTGCATAGTCTTTACCTTCTTCCTCCATCTACAACCCGAAGATCCAGATCCCCAGGATTGTGGTGTCCTACCACATCATAGACATGTAGTTGTGATCTGGTGGCTTGGTCTGTCATGCAAAGGACCACATCTAAATTCAAAGTTGCTTCCTGCCTTGTACACAATGATATTGGGACAGATCCCAGTTTCCTAATGTTCTGTTTTAGCCTATGTGTATTTTCTATATTTCTGTCTTGTTCTTTTTAAACTATGTTTTCATGCATGTATGTAATTTTCATTGATATTTTTTATTCAGTATCCATATATCTTGAACTGTGCTCTGATATTTCTTGTATTTTGTAGGTGGAATCCCAAGAGGCAGGACCACCCTTACTTCACCCAGTTTAGCCCATAAATTCAGCCTGGGAAGTGAGTCCCTTAGCGGTCCACTGATTGACTTTCAAAGAGTGTTTCTTGTGAGTGCTGGTTCTCTAGATGTTTTAATTTATCTGTTCTTTTTTGTCCTTTGATGATTCTGAGTACGATTGTGATTTATTTGCCATTTTTGATCTTTTGTTCCAATACATAAATATTGTCATTTATAAAGATTATCATTTTCCTTGTCCTTAAACCATAGATTTTTATGGTTTTCCCTTTCCCATTAAGGGCATCTTTGATATTTTGGGACTATAATATCAATAATAGTTAATAATTAATTACATTTATATAGAACTTTTCTCACTACTCAAATCATTTAGACAGAGGGAAACAACTTCAACTACTACTAATGTATAGCACCCACCTAGAAAATGTGACGGCAGCTAATATTGTACACGTATTACTACCACACATTAGCTATTGGGTGGAAAAAAGGTGAGAGAGATAGCCAATTAGAGACAGGGGATAATTAGGGGACCACATTAGATTAGGTTATAATAGGCAATTTAGCCAGGACATTGGGATAAACCCATCTCTTTCTGAAAGATGCCTAGAGATGCCCACTATAAAGTATATTTTGACAATTTGAAGCCAAAATCCTTTTTAGGAAGACAAACTTTGGGGTCAAGCTTCCTTTTCTGCCAGGATAAAGCTATATCACATTAGATGACTTTCAGTGATTTTGTAGCCTTCATTTATATAATGTTAGCACGTCAGAAGCAGTTGGTGGTGCACTCCCATGAATATCAGTCGTCTAGTGTGACATACTCAGTTATTCACCCTAACTAGTCTGCAACTCCACCAACGAAATCAGACACATTTGGTTTTGTCTTCAGTCATGGTGGGCTCTGGGTGCATGAAAGATGACAGGCAGTGACTGGTCATGTGAAAGTATAATTCATATAATGCAGCAACAAGGAACGAGAACCTTCCATGTCATATACTGAAAAGAAGCTTGTCTGTCTGATGTCTCATATTTTACATACCATGACAGAATGAAAAGAAGAAAAAGGGCTGAGATTTTGTCAGAACTCACTACCTATTAACCTTTTGTAAAGCACCAGCTCAGTCGGAAAGCACACTATTAGTTATCACAAAAAGGGGCAAGTACGACTGTGTTGGAAAAACATTGTGCAGTCACTAAACTGCAGTCATGCAAATTGAGATGATCTGATGATGACATCATCAACTACAGTCTGCAAATCGTACATGCCCAGCAACTAATGACATTGGCTTTAGTAGCACCTCTGGCCTGATTTATGGGCCTTTTTGAAGCAAGCAGATCATAACACCTAAAAGCTGGCTCAGAAAATTAATCTGCAGATTAATTCAAGCGATTGATGATCCAGAAGAAATGAAAACGTAGTCATCTATACCCAGTGTTATATTCTCAGACAGCTCTTTTTGTTGTATGGGAGATCCTGCATTTCATGCTTAAGGTCACGGACAGTGCTTGTCAATGCTGCATCATGAATTTATGCATCTCTCCCATGTAGCTCTGAGATAACAGTAGAGTGATGTCGAAGAGAGGAGAGTGCTATTAATTAGCTGCCTGATTTATAATGGATGCCACTTTGGCCTTTAATGGCTTAACAGCTATGACCTAGATTTTCTTAAAATACTTTTGCTCTTAGGTCATCAGTACTCTCACACCATTCACAACACTGGAAGTCATTTAATTATTCTAACATACAACAAGCCTCTCTTCTTTCTATATAGCACATCTCTTTGTGCCAAACATTATAGTCCTTATTTAAGTACAAATATAAAAAGAAGAAATAGCAGATGCTTGTACTGTAAATTGAATGCAAAGAAAGCCAAGGTCATGGCTGTAATTCAAAACAGGATTATCATCGATATTTGGAGGGACAACACTCAAAATGAACAAGTTTACAAATACAAATATCAGGGAACAATGGCTGATGACCACTGACAGTAAAGTGGAATTAAGAGCTAGAACAGAAGAAGCACATTCTGCGTTTATAAACATGAAAAACGATCTTTGTAACAAACGACTAAATCTAAAACTGAAGCTTCAAATTCAAACTTGTTATATGTTGGCAACACTTCTTTACTGTTGCGAGTTGTTGATGTGTAAATCAGATATTCAACGCAGGATAAATGCATTCCAGATGTGGACTTACAGGTGCACTTTGCATATATCGTGGACAGAGAAAAACAATAATGAAGAAGTTCTACATAAATCAAGTAAGACCCTGGAGGTGGAAAATAAAATAAAAAAGAAAACTGGTAGGAAGACATGAAAAGTACAAGATATTACACTATACTAAGAAGCACATGGACCTCCAGTCCTCAAATAATGGTGGTTCACAGAGAGGAGGCTGAAAATTGAAGGAATTTGTGGCCCTTCATTTTCAATATGAATAAATACTGCTCCACAGTGCAAAAATTACCGATGTAACTTTCATATATAGTACTTCTCAGCCAAACATTGATTTAAGGATTTAAAACCAATGTTTACATCTGGACAGAAATGGTGCATTTTTGACAATCTCCTCATTCATCTCCGTTGTTGTTCTTGTATTTTGTATCATGGAGTATCTCTAGTATGACAACGAGCCATAGTATTAGCCAACTGCACAATGGTTCTATACTCAAGCTTACCTCTCAGCGTTCTTGTCACTGAAGCTGTCGATTTCGCCTCTGGAATCCTTTTCACAGAATCATGATGTGTAACACCCTATTTTGTAAGCATAATGATTGAAGACAGGAGCATACATCCATTTGTGCAAGACCATTTGTACGTCTTTGTCATGCATACATTCTGTATTCCATTCTTGATGGTCTGTAGAGGACACTGCTGTTCTTCCTATGAGTGGCCTCAGCAACACGACTCACACTCAACAGATGTCTCCACTGTTCTTTCGCTTTCTGCCATGCCACCCTCTTGAGTAATTTTCTCTAAGAAAGATGTGAACTCCAATAACTTTGTAGAGGTTGCCACTACCTACATTTTTTGATTCACCTCTGTGTATCACGTCATTAGCTTTTGAATAAGAGCAAGATCAAGGATCTAGCCTGGATTTTTAGCAAGTAATTGTGTGACCGATCAATACAGCCCTTAGCTTTTAATATTGTGAGATTTTTTTAACTCTTTTGCGATTCTCCCCACATGGTTGATGTGGCTGTCAAGGGTTCCTTTTCCATCACCACCAAGGCAACTGCAACTTCCCAGCTTCCAAGCGTAACACATCTCTCGCCCAATGGTTGTGTCGGGGAACATTCTAATCTGGCCACTAACCTGGCCCCATCACTGCTTGCTTGCTGTGTCTGTGTATTGAAGTGGTAGGTCCCGTTTAAATAAATACCCTGAATGTTCATCTTTTGACTGGAATAAAATTGGTTTTCTTGAATTCTTTGGACTCAGCGTCTTCTTTAAATATATATATTGTCAGGGATGCCAGGGGCAACGACCCGGCCGGGACGTCGTGAGGGACCGGAAGAGGGTCAAAGCCCACCCTGGATCACGTGGGGGCCGCCTTCCTGGTTGCTCTGGGGGCCACGGGTACAGGGCATGGAAGCTCCACCCTGTAGGGGCCCGTGGTCACCGCCAGGAGGCGCCCCAATGCCTTGGGGACCTGTTACCTCAGCACTTCCGCCACACCAGGAAGTGCTGGGGGGAAGAATTAAAAGGGCGCCCGGAGAGCTGCTGGGAGAACAGCCGGCACTTCCGCCATGCTGGGGCGTGGCCAACGAGGAGCTCATCTGGGAGAGGATAAAAGGGGCCGTCTCCCTTCATTCAAGGCTGGAGTCGGGTGGAAGCAGGACGAGGCAGAAGAGGTGTGGAGGCGGCCCGAAGAAAGGCATTTTGTGGCCAGGACTGTGTGTTGGGGTATTTGTGCACTAAATGGACTGAGTCTGTGTGACTTTATTGTGTAAATATTGTAAATAATAAACGTGTGGTGGTGAGTAACAACATGTCCGTCTGTCTGTGTCCGGGTTGGCTCCACAATATATAGATTACAGAAGGAAAGATTGACAGAATTGTGCAGGAGGAAAGAGAAGAACATCTTGGATGAGTAATACAGAGTGGTGCAGGGAAATGCGAAATTTTGGAACTAGGTATTGGCAACCCAGGGGGTGTTGGAAGTTGTTTGGGACCAATGCGGCCTCATTTAGAACCCCTTGTCATTAGTTATAATGGAGTAGTGGAGGGGTGCGTAACGAGCATTCGACGTGAAAGCCTTTTACAACATAAGAATGGTGATAGTGTGACTGCTATGCAAAGGGAATTTCACCGTCATATCGTGCAACAGTGACATTCCATGGCCCCCAAGACCCCCAGATCTCACTGTTTGCGATTTTTTTCTGTGGGGACATCTTAAAAGCCAAGTGTACCACAGACGTCCTGCAACCATTGCTGAACTAAAAAGGAGGGTTGAAGAGGAAATCGCTGGCATTCCTCTTGACATGTTACATCGAGCAAAGCAGAGTTTCCACAATAGGCTGTCAGAATGTGTAAGGAGAAATAGACAACACCTTCATGATGTTTTCTTCAAAACATAAAATAATTATTTAATGAATATTGATTACCATCATGTATTGCATATCCTGTACAATAAATTTTAATCATTAAATGTATTTTGTAATATGTTTATTTGTGCATTGAACATCAATTGAAAATTTAACATTTCCGTGCACCACCCTGTATAAGAGACTGGACAGGATTTCACAGAAAACAACTGATACACAGAGATGAAGATACGCCAAACTATTTATACTAAATAGAAAATAGGTCTGTCTAGGCCTTGGTCCTGCCTTTAACCTGTTGCTTCTGGGATAAGTTCTGGCATTTCATGACCCCAAGCTGCATATGAGAATGCTACATTATATTATGTTAAAGAAAAAGTCAAGACTAAAAGAAAATGAAGTTGTTCCACAAGCTTTGATAACAGAACAAATGTGTGACTTCTTTATCACATGCCAATATCAATGCACATCAGCCATGCTTTCAAAGATTACCTTTTAAGGGCCATTTAAAATATTGCACATTCCAAGCTTTCCTACATTTCAGCTTGCAGAAGACTGAAAATGTTGCCAATTAGTACCCAAATGTCACTTCATTTCTGTCAATTGAAAACTCAGACAGAGAAGTGCAGGAACTCGAATCAATTGTAGCTTTGTTAAAAGCTAAAATGTAAAAGAAAAAAA
>JANRMT010062841.1:25207113-25248019 GCA_026402145.1 Polypterus bichir lapradei | reverse complement strand
GGATTACATCTTGCCTGAAGAAGGGGCCCGAGTTGCCTCGAAAGCTTGTATATTGTAATCTTTTTAGTTAGCCAATAAAAGGTGTCATTTTGCTTGGCTTTTCTATACATTCATAATGGCTAACGTGGTACAACACCCTAGTACTACATCCACTTTCTAGAAAGTTTGTACAAAGCCAGAGTCCATCACACTAGCACTAAGTTTTGGTCAGGACCCAATCCTGGATAGGATGCTACTTTACAGCAAAATGATTTGTACCCTGTGGCAGGAGGCTGGGGGCCAGACCCAGCCGGGACGCCTGGAAGGATCGGGAGGCAATCTATACGTCCCCAAGGCCACGAGGGGGCAACTGCCCTGGATAGCGAGGGGACCACGGGGAAGTAGCAGGGAGGCTCAAACCCGTGGGGGCCCATGGCTATCGCCAGGGGGCGCCCCAAGCCTCATAAAGCCTGGGAGATCTGCACTTCCGCCACATTTGGGAAGGTGGAGGAAGAACCTTCCAGCGATGCCCGGAGTGCTTCTGGGTGCTCATGCAGCACTTCCACCACACCAGGAAGTGCTGCCAGAAGAATGTCAGCAAGCAACTGGAGCAAGTCCGGGTGACTATAAAGGGGGTTGCCTTCCTATGCAGCAAGAATCGGGAGCTAGAGGTGGACGAAGCTCCAGCAACAGAAGGAAGAAAGGCGGCCCACAGACATTTGAAAGGCCCATGTTTAGGGGTGTTTAGTGAGGGAGCACCGTGTGCTGTGTTGGGGACTTGCTCTGAATAAACGTGTGTTTTTGGACTTATACTGGTGTCTGTCTCATGGTGTTCGGGTGACCTCTCACAACACCCACACCCACTAGGGCAGTGGCTTTCAAAGACCGGATTACGGATGACCAGTTCATGTGGTTCACAACCTGACAATCATTAATGCAAATTGACTTTTAGATTGCTCAGATAGGTTAGCCCATTATGTACCTACTTAAGGCAATGTCACATTAGACAACTTATCCTGCAATTTTTTCAGTCATAGCCATCATTCTCACAGTCTTAACGAGTCAGAAATTGGCGGAATGCTCCTGTAAAGGCCAGTCACATACTCTAACATACCCAGCTACTTACTCCAACTAGTCCAAGACTTGCTACGACAAAATCAAACAGTCGTAGGGGTGAGCTCTTTCAGCCTGAGAGCTGACAACCAATGAAGGCTCATCCGAAATTACAATGCAACGATGAGGAATAAAAAATGAGGATATTTTGGACCTTGCAAACAGTCTTATGTCTTGTGTTTTATGTTCCACAGCAGAATGGAGGAAAAAGGGCTGAGATTGCAGCTGAAATCACCATACCTGCTGTTAACCCTCCGTACAGCACCAGCTTCGTCAGACTGTATGATATTGGCTGTCAGAAAAAGGGGAGAGCACAACTGTAACACAGTCATTAAATTTGACATACTCAGCAATTTTCAGTAGTGCAATGAGATTAGCAGCTGCCTTCGACAAACTTGGCATACTCTCCAACTAGAAACCATATAATGTGACATTGGCTTTAAGCATTTATTCATAACAACCAAGGCTGCTAGCCAACATCAGTGTTAACTAAATCAGTATCCTTAAAATGTAAAAAATGAGTCTACTATCACTGTAGAGCACAAAGTCTAACTTTCTTGTGGACGGTGACAAATTTTATTTCAATTCCATGCCATTCTGTTCCACTACTGTTTGCTTGTTGTGGTCGCCACTCTATCTCACATTTGTCTGTCTCTCTCCTACACGCAACACCTCTTCAGCTTCAGTCTCTCTCCAGTTCAGCCGATCTTGGTATTGTTCACTGCACAGGTCTCTCGTCTGAGCTCACTTTGATGTCAGCCAGGAGAGGCCACATCTGGTTGAGTCAGTTTTTTAACTCTATGCCTGCTGTTAATTGATTTTCATGGCTTATAATGGATCACTGGCTGAAATCCAGCAGTTTGGAATGCAAATACATCAAAGCTGGATTAAAATTGTAATATTTTTCACATAAACATCTTTCGTTAAACAAATTTGGGAAATGTAATGTGGAATTACGCTATCAGGTGACTGTCAAACATAAGTGCTCTGTTACTAGATTTGAATTTAGCAAAGTGGTCCCCAGTCTGAAACACCTTGAGCACCACTGATCTGGGGTCAGCAATCAACCTGACATTTCCGTCTTTAAGATCAGGATATGGTAAATTTTTAATGACTTCTTTTTGGAAATAGGAATGTGTTAATGCTACCGGGGATTGGGATTTCAGAAATCGGAGATACCTCATTTATATTTGTGTCCTCATCCAAGACAGAGGAATCAGTTCTGCTTTTTGAAATATACAAAATTTGTGTTGTAGACATTTACATTATAATGGCAAAATAGTATGTTTTAATTGATAATTAGTAATACATCCATTTAAACAACCTGCTTAGTTTAATTCTAGCACTGTTTGAAAGAACAGCATCAAGAGCAAGGAAGGGTCCAACTAAGTGCAGTCCAGTTCAGAGGACTCTCAATTAAAATAAACTAAGTGTCTATGGTAGGTGGGAAAGTGTGAAGAAAATGCAAACTCAGTGCAGACACTGACTGGGATTTCAAGTCCAACAATCCTAACCACTGTGACAACTTATTTTATGGCATGTGTGGCATGTGGCTTCATATTCCAGTGTTCAGTATTTACAAAACTGGACTTTCAGATAAGCAATGGAATTCAGCCACCCATATTCTTTTTTCTTCATTCTGTGTAAAACATATCATAATTCATCTGTATTGTACAATGTACATATTGTAAGAAGACGCCATATAGCGCCTGACCCGACACAGATTGGACGCGGAAGGCACGTGTAAAATAAAAACACTTTTATTATTCTTCAGCTGGAGGGCACATCTTCCCTGTAGTCCCTCCAGCCACAACACAGTCCCAAGCACTAGTAACCACCAGTAAAGCACAAGTACTTTCTTCTCCTTGGCACCACCACTCCTCCCTAGCAACCTTGTCCTCCTCCACCCGACTCTGCCTGATGAGTGATGGTTGCTGGCTCCTTTTATAGTTCACCCGGAAGTGCTCCAGGTGTTTGATCACTGAGTTCCGGTGGCGGGTGTGATGAATCTGTTGCTCATACGGGCTCAGGAGTCGCAAACACAGCACCCCCTGGCGGTACCTGCAGTACCCAACAGGGCTGCACCCAACTCCAATTCCCAGGGAACCCAGTGGGAAACCAAGGCACTACTCCAGACCAGGGGAGCGGCCATCTAGCATCCAGGAAGAGGTATTGCACTGTCCAGGGCTGTTCCCCCTGAATATAGTGTGCAGGGGCGTCCCGGCTGGGCACAACATATACAGTGCCTAAAAAAAGTATTCAACTCCTAGCAAAGCTGTTACGTTTTATTTTTATACAACATTGAATCAGTGTATTAAATTTGGATGTTTTGACATTGATCAGCAGGAAAAAGACTCTTTACTGTCAAAGTGAAAACAGATCTCCGCAAATAATTACAAATATAAAACACACAATAATTGATTTCATTAGTAATATGACACACCTAGTGGAGACCTTCCAGCACAGTTTCCCCATTTCCCAAGTATCACAAGCTTGTCCCTTTTTCTGACAGCCAACAGTGTGCTGCCTGAAAGACCTGGTACCGTACCGAATGCTTTCCAGGTATGACTGGTTCAACTGCAATCTCACCTCTTTTTTTCTTTTTTCCTTTCTGTTATGGTAGGTAAATCATGCGACATCATACAGACGAGCCCCCTTGTTACTTGTTACTTCATCATATCCACCCAATTTCTGGGTGAGCAATCACATACACAAAGCCCACCCTTACGACGTGAGACAAGAACAATCTTGTTTGATTTTATGAGCTGCAGACTGGGCAAACTGAGTAGCTGTGTATGTCACACTACACAACAAAAGGTAATGGAAGTATGCTGTACTGCAACTGCCCTGACTCATTAAGATCATGTAAATGAAGTCAGCAACTAAAAATTGCTGGAAAAGCCATGAAATGTGACAGCAGTACCGGTCGAAGCCCATTTAGAGCTCTAGGTGAGGTGAACAGACGTTGCCTCTCGTTGTCCATAGCGGGTACTCAGTATTATCAGACTTCGAAGACCTGTATTCCCCCTCAGTGTCCGAAGCATGTGCCCCTTCAGTAGCACAAATGGCATCCCTTTGTGTATATACTGCAGACTTTAAAAGAGCATACACCCCTTGTTGTACGGAGCGTGTGCACTTTTACTTTAATAAACAGCACCCAGTAGGTAACAGTACTCACTCAGTATCATCAGAGTTCGACATCCGGGGTCATGGGTCACCTTTGGTGTCTGGAGCATGCACCCCCTAACTTTAATAAATGGTGTCCCTCAGATGACGGTGGCTTCTGTGCAACTTAATGGATTGACCAACTAGGTGTGACAGAGCCTTTATTCTAATCAATGCATAATAAGTATGAGATTATTAAGATTAGTGGTTTCTTTCTTGTAACCTATTATATATAATAAATATGTTTGTCACTCGTGTTCAAGGGAATGATATACAATGTCCATTTTTTCAAGTGTGTAAAAAAGGAAAAAATTGAAAGGAGCTGTCTTATCATGACAGACTTAAATGTTAAGTGCTCCAGAAAGACAAAGCAGAGCTAATTTTATCTTCAGTAATTCAGCATCTTGACAAAATGCACTGATAGTTCATCAAGTGAAAAAGAAGACTGAATGACAGCCCAAACACAAAGTTGTCCTCCAAAAATGTGACACACAAAAAATGACTTGTATCAAAATTGTCTGACAGTTAATTAAAATAATGCATAAAGGAAGGAAAACAATGCAGCTGTCAAATTCAAGTACAACATCCTAATATACGGGAAGCGTGTATGGGATACTGACCTTTTCTACAGTCAGCAATTTCCCCTTCTAGCGCAGGCAGCAGTTTCTAATAAGTGTGGCTGTGGACTTGCCGTGTACACTTCCGTTCCCAATTACAGCACATGCTGTCATGCAGCACGGAAAGGATTTTGTAGGTACTTAAAAAGGTATGCATATTGCTATCTATTTGAACCTGAATATTTTACTCATTATTCAAAAAAAATCTTTTTGTTTAACATTTGACATAAACAAATTGCATAACAATATAAAAAGCACTTCTAAGAAAAGCACAGTTTATATGGATTAACAACTTATTGGTAGCTTTGGGGGCCAAATAGTTCTAATAAACCAAACATTACTGTGCCAAAAAAACAGAAGAAAACATCTTCACATGAACAGGACAGCTTGTCCTACGCAAAGCTCATTGATTTCTATTCATCTAATTTTTTCAAAATATTGAGATTTGAATGTACCCAAAGTACCAAGATAGATAGATAGATAGATAGATAGATAGATAGATAGATAGTGTCACAGGTGGTTGGGGGGGGGCGATCTGGCCGGGACGCCCCAGAGGACCGGAGGAGGGCTTACGCCTCCCCCAGACCACGTGGGGACGACCACCCTTGTGGCTATGGGGACCATGGGTACAGAGCTTTGAAGCTCAACCCTGTAGGGGCCCGTGGTCACCGCCAGGGGGCGCTACAATGCTTATGAAGCCCTGAACCTCAGCACTTCCGCCACACCCGGAAGTGCTGGGGGAGGAGGATCGGGGGACACACGGAGTGCTTCCGGGTGTGCAGCTGACGCTTCTGGCACACTGGGGAGTGCTGGCGGAAGAGTGTCGGGAGGCACCTGGAGCACATTCGGGTGATTATAAAAGGGGCCGCCTCCCTCCGTTCGAGGGCTGGAGTCGGGAGGATGAGACAAGGTCTTGGAGGAAAGGAAAGGAAAGAGAGAGGCCTGAAGAGAGAGTGACAAAAAGTATTGTGAGACCTGGACTTTTGGGGTAGTTGGGGTAGTTTTGGGGTTGTGTGGCACTTTACTGTATATAGAATGTATAATAAATGTGTGTGGGTTGAACCATCGCTGTCCACCTGTCTGTGTCCGGGCCGAGCTCCACAATAGATAGATAGATACTGTAATACTTATTAATGCTTAAGTGATTTTTTCCCAAACCAGGTCTCATTTGTGTTCAAAGTCTCTGTTAAAAAGTAAATATTTAAGTAACTGCTGCTATCTACACTATTACTTCCCTCAGTAATGTCACTTATTGTTTCAACGTGTTATCAGATAACTTGTGAAGTGAACCTAACCTAAAAGGTACCTCAAGGTTCTTAAAATACGCTTTTTCTTTGTCATTATGAGTTACTAAGTGTTGATCGATAGACAAAAATGGCAAGTTTATCCATTTAAAATTTAAACTACAACACAATAAAGTGGACAGAAAGTGAAGGGGTCTGAATACTTTCTCAATCCACTGTATATTAGGATTGTAATAACTAAGTACGCCTTACCGTTGTACAGGTTTTTTCTAAATTTAAATCCTGAAAGAAAAATAGGCATCCATTCTTTACATTGGAAAAGTGATTTTCTATTTGCTTGCCTTTACACCAACATATATTTTTTCCTGACGATATGCTAGCTTGTGTAAATCAATACCATGTCACTTTTCAAGCAGTGCAGTTCCCTGTGGTTTACATTAATACCTACAACACTGCACAGCTTCACATGCACTTGCTTTTATATGGTAATACCACCCAGTGATTCGAATGCTGTGCTAGAGATTCAGATTTCTGCAGAATCTGAGTGTTTGGTATTTATTCTTTGTGCTCTTTCATGGCTCTTTGACTAAACAAAACTCAGTAATAGAAGAAATATAAAGAAGCAACACTCATAATGTATGTGCAAAAAGAAAACAAATTATGCAATACTGTTCAATTACTTTTTTTTGCATGTGTCCATTTCATAGAAATAAACCTTTAGATGTTATTGATGTTATTTATTCATTTTCCAGCATAGTGTTATTTGTTAAGCTTACTAACTGTTGATTATTTCTGTGATTAGGAGGAAGTTTTCATAGCAAATCCCCATGCTCAAAAATACAATAAATAAGGAAGGAATAAACACAAATTGTAACTTCATGAACAAATTCAGTTATAGGAATGGAGACACAAAGGGGCTCACACAAGGTAAAAAGACAGAAAACCCTATTGCTTCTCTGGACCTGCCTAAACAAGTAATGCATGTTTCAACAACACGCATCTCATGGTACCACTCAACATAAATCTCACTCCACTGGTTATGAAAAATACACTTACAGAATCTAAAAGGCAAAAAGTAGACATTTTTAAAAAAAAGATCATATGATTTGAGTTTGCATCTGTCATTAAACCAATGTTTCTGTATCCATCCATCCATTATCCAACCTGCTATATCCTAACTAGAGGGTCACGGGGGTCTCCTGGAGCCAATCCCAGCCAACACAGAGCGCAAGGCAGGAAACAAACCCCGAGCAGGGCGCCAGCCCATCGCAGAATGTGTCTGCATGTGATTCGGTATTTATCCTAGCATTGCCAAAAGAATTATTTGGTTTAAACACACCTGGTATAAGAAAATAATAGGATCTGAATATGCATATGCAGCTGGCGCGTGAGAACGTTACAAATCACATTAGATGTGTACTCAGATCATATGACTGCTCTGCGCTATATCAGACAGATGGCAGAGGTTCATGCAGAAAATTATTTGTTACAAGCCGTGGCAGAATATAACTGTTGAAGAAAGAGAAATGTGGAGACAAATTAGGATAATATGCAGCCTGAAGCTATGGAATTCTGGTGAATTCCATTTGTGCCCGGCAAGGTAAATGTCGAAAGTCCACCCACAATGGCTGTTGTGATCAGACAAGCAAACATGAAATATATCCTTACCTTAAGAAAATCATTTTATGAATCTGTGATAAAACTTGTTACTTCCAGATTACATTCATTGCCAGAAGCATTGCTCAGAAATGCAGAAGGCATGTTTCTTAAATCGAAACCTTTGTTGTGTCAAGCATGCACACCTGAACATCACTACCCAAGCACTTCCCAGGTATGTAAAACCTCCCTGAGCCGAGAGGGAGCACTGGTGCTAATAGCCTTGTCATTTTATTCCTCCACAGTGTTGAGAAACCCTCCAAATGAGGGCACTGACCTCACCCATTCCGATCCCAGAGCTTCACAGGGATGATCACTCAGAAGGTGGTGTCATTAACCATGGAGACAACATAGAGAGAGGAGCTCCAAGTTTAACGAATCCAATGCCATAGCTGAGCAAACAGAGGCTACTTGGCTACATGACACATGTTTTTGTTTATAGTGTTCATGTCACTGATCATTGTTTTTTTGTTTTTCAAAATTGTTATTAAACGGGGAAGGCGGTGTTGGCACCCCAAACTACTCAGGTTTTTGTCAACCCTTCTTCCCTCGGCCTCCACAGCTGCTGTGCTTATTCGGTAAGTTTTAAGGCTTTTGTTTTAACCTTTGGTCCCTGGCCCCATTCACATTCATTTTAAAATGTATGTCCAGGTATGGTATTTTTTAAAATTCATTAAAAATGTATCCACTTTACAAAAAATTGTATGTGTCAAATGAACATATACCATGACCGTGAAGAAATAACTTTGACTTGAAAAATACCATAATTATCCATTAATCCAAGTTCACAATCACAGGAAGGGGTTTTAGATGCAAGGATGAAACTAACCCTGAAGGGGGCACCTGTACAATATAAAATAGGACTTTCACGCCTTATTATTTCAATTGAGGATTGCAGAGGGCTGGAGCACATACCTGGGTATAAGAATGGCAAAGAAAGAAATCCATCATAATAAGGGTAGCTCTGCCAAGGTAGACGGTTTTTGGCAGGACAGATTTTGTCAACTCTAATAGACATATCCGTTGGTGTTGTGAGGGTATGGCCTTTGGTATTCTTTGACCTCCTTGCCCTCCGATCTGCCATTTGAATATTAGAACAATCTAGACGACAACAAGCCATTCAGCCCAACAAAGCTCACCAGTCCTATCCACTTACTTCTTCCAAAAAAAAACAAGTCAAGTTTTGAAGGTCCCAAAAGTCCTACCACACTATTGGGTAACTTATTCCAGGTGTCTGTGGTTCTCTGTGTGAAGAAAAACTTTCTAATGTTAGTGTGAAATTCACCCTTAACTACCATGTCCCCATGTTCTTGTAAACCTATTTTAAAATTACAGTCTCAATCCACTGTACTTCCACTTCAATCAAGTCACCTCTTAATCTTCTTTTGCTTAAACTGTAAAGGCTCAGCTCTTTTAATCTTTCCTCATAATTCATCCCCTGTAGCCCTGGAATCAGCCTATTCACTCTCCTTTGGACCTTTTCTAGTGCTGCTATGTCCTTTTTGTAATCTGACATATAGGAACGACTTGTGTGAGTGTCTAACTGTTCTCCGAACTAACAGCCAGGTTCAACTCACATGGTTCTCCAAGGGCTCCTTAAGCCAACTTTGATCAGTAATTTGGGATTTGTTCGTGACTCGCGCAGAACTTTTAAGAAGACCCCACCCCAACCATCACCCACACCGATCTCCGCTTTGTAATAATGTGGTTTACAATTGCTTTCAAGATTCTGTGGTTTGTACGCAACATTTTTACTTTTGCCTAGGGCAGCAAAGAATGCTAGAGCTGGCACTGATCACAATGCCCACTCATAAACACAATCTCACTTGAACAATCTGAACTCACTAATTAACCTAACATACATATCACTGGGGATGAAGACTTGACGTACTTGGAGACACAGGAAAAATATGTAAATTCCACACAAATAATGACCAAGGATATGGAATTCATGAGGCAGTAGCTACAAGAACGATGCCATTCTGCCAGGCCAGCTCTAAACATTATTTTTCAAAATGATCTGCATGAATATCACCTACATTTGTAAAGGATAAGCAGATTGAGAAACTAGATATATAGAATTATGAAATATGGTAGAACACTAGCATTTCAGTGGTGGGGAACTGTGATCAAATGTGTGTTTTTGACTTTCAAGTGAACCTTAATATTTAATAATGCTACCCTGAGTAGGTTATAATGTTATTCTTACATCATAAAATGTATGCCATATATATAAAAATTTGAAAGGTACAATTCTTCTCTTATCAAAAATATATCGGACACTGTAACTCCAAAACAGCATTTTCACAAAGAAAACACAAAGAAATATGTGTGTCTTTCTGTACAGAAGAACTTGGCTGCAAGAAGGATCACTAAATAGAATATGAGGCCCCTAAACTGTAGGAGATGTGGTATCTCACATGCCTAAGAAAGCTGACCTGGACTGGGCTTGATCCTGCATCCTCAAATCTTCTGAATATCACATCAAATTTACGTTCTCTTGATTATACCTGTCTGTCAGTTGTGTGATCTTAGAAAACTCACACACACACATACACGCAGACATATTATAGTACATAGTGTAAAAGGAAACAAAGTATCATGTCTTAATGACTATTGCCCATCTGTGGCTATGAAATGCTCAGAATGCCTCGTGGTAATTAACATAAGCAGTGCTTTTCCAGATTCCCTAGACACACTTCAGTTTCCATATGATTGCACTTTTCCTTTTTCTTTATTTGCCTTTATTATTTGTTACAGAGAAAAGGACTATTAAACAAAATTACAGCACACTAGTTGCTAGTAGCAAATAAAACTTAATTCTGGTGTATTTCCACTATTTTTTAATCATGGCAGGCATTTTCTGTGGAAGTGAAAGGCAAAAGATGGGTCTTTCAGCCTTGGCCAGTATTACATAATCCATCCATCCATCCATTATCCAACCCGCTATATCCTAACTATAGTGTCACAGTGGTCTGCTGGAGTCAACACCAGCCAACACAGGGTGCAAGGCAAGAAACAAACCCCAGGCAGAGCGCACACACACACACCAAGCACACACTAGGGACAATTTAGGATCGCCAATGCACCTAACCTGCATGTCTTTGGACTGTGGGAGGAAACCCACGCAGATATGGGGAGAACATGCAAACTCCAGGCAGGGAGGACCCGGGAAGCGAACCCAGGTCTCCTAACTGCGAGGCAGCAGCGCTACCACTGCACCACCATGCCGAGAAAGTATTCAGACCCCTTTATTTTTTCACATTTTGCTATGTTGTTGTGTTGCAGCCTTGCACTTAAATCATTCATCCATCCATTATCCAACCCGCTTTATCCTAACTACAGGGTCACGGGGGTCTGCTGGAGCCAATCCCAGTCAACACAGAGCGCAAGGTAGGTACAAATCCCAGGCAGGGCGCCATAGTAAAATTATACTCTAACACAGGAGTTCCCAAATGTTTTTTAAGCCAAGGCCTTCAAAAATGTAATACTACCAGATCAGAGCCCCCCACTAATATAAAGCCAATGTTGTGAAGCTGGGCATTACCTTGGATTTTGGTTTCTCTTAACTGTGGTCTCACAGCATGAATTTATATAGTAATATACCTATTATTCAAAGAAAATGCTTAAGTATAAGATAGATAGATAGATAGATAGATAGATAGATAGATAGATAGATAGATAGATAGATAGATAGATAAACTTTAATTGGTAAACTAATGATGAACATGTGATCAAATAGCAAATGATAGCTCTAGGCTGAGGTAGTCAACCTTCTTGTTGTACCACTTTCTGAAACTGAAATGTTTTGTGCCACCACAACTAAAGGCGATACTTCTTTAATAGTGTTGAGCAAAACTCACAGAGTTCACTTTGCATGAGTTCAGCAAAATTATGGGAAATGCATTGAAGTTAATGGGAAAGAAGAAAATGAAGTAGTTTTGAGTGGTGCAATGGTCTATTTAATTATAGTGGTACAATGGTCAAAGTGTTCCATGGGGCTAGGGAAGCATCTGCCAGTTATGCCCAACCAATTATTGTGGCCAGAAATGTGATTTGAGCTGTGAGGCAGCAGTGCTAACCAATAAAAGAAGCAGACAGAAAGATAACAACAAACAAAATTATTTTATACATAATTGTATATATAAAATTATATAGCATATTTATATATATATTTATATATAGAATTCATATTTTATTTATATATTTATACATATAAATAATATATATAATTTTATATACATATAATCGCACTCACAGAGTTCCAATCAAATTGGCTGTCCTATGATGCAGAGGCCTGGAACTGGCTATTCCATTGTTTGAAGTGGCAGCTCCAGGAAGCAGCCTGAACGTCTTTTTGTTTCCAATCTGTCTTTACAGATGTGTTTTTTTCTTCCAGCAAGAAAAATAAAATAAATAGTAAATACTAATAAAACAGCTCAGCAAGGACCTTGCAGTAGGCATACATGTAAGTTCTATGGATGGCTGCTACAGCTTTGTGATGTCACACTGGCCTCGCAAAGCATCATGGGGCACTGGGAACAAAATGTTCACCTAAGCCTGTAGCACAGCAGATTTTCACAAAAACATGCACCAAACAAGGTCTTTGGTGAACTCTGGAAAATTTCACCAATCAGCATTATTCTTTACTTTACCCATCCTTAGTAATGCATTTGGGAATTTTAACAGAGATTATGGATAGATTTTTTGTGGGTCTGTGCCTTTTAATCTTCTATGCATACACCAAATGATTTTATATAGAATTATTTATAAGAGAATCTAATCTGGAATAAAAAAATGATTTCAATACTTTACATTTGCAAAATGTACACAGTTACATACAATTCCAGATAAAAAGTTGGGTTAATGGGTGAAATTTGCCACAGCGTTTTACAGGTTGTTTACAGGTGACCTTATTCACCAAATATTTTTCTAGAACTTCACTTTTGTGGCTAGCGTAGGCAGATTTTTTTTTCCAGCATCCCATGGTGCTTTGCAATGCCAGAGTTACATCACAGCGCCATAGCAGCCATGTGCAGAAATTTCACACATGCCTACCGTAAGATATTTGCTGATCTGCTTCACACATGTGTGTTGTAACAACTAGATAAAAATAAAGAAACGTCTACTTTTTTCATTTGAGGGATACATTAGCTGACCATAATGAGTACATCCACTGGATATAAAACACTATTCCAGTGCCACAACACATGGCTAATTTACATGCATAATTAGCCATTTGCAAAACTACAATTTTTAAATAATACAGTGGAGACCCTGGGAAATAATAATAACAAACAACTGATTGCCATTTACAAGGTATTTCTTTCTTCTTGATGGAAGAAAAATATATGAAGCATCTGCACAGATGGATTTGTAACAAAAAAAGATGATAAAGATGCACCTGGAGCTGACACTTCAAACGACGGAGCAAGCCAGTCCCATGCCACAGCTTTGTGCCCCAAGATCATTGTGAACACAATGATTTGTATTTTATTTACTTATTGCTAGTTTGTGGCCATTTGTTGTATTTTTGTTGTTATCCTTCATTCTGCACCTTTTGTTTTTGAGACATGTTGGTGCTTTTACCAAAAAAAATCACACTCAAGATTTCTCAGCAGACATTTTAGTCTTTATAAAAAGAAAAACAAACACAACACTAAATAAAAAAAAAAAATAACTAAAGATGCAAGACATGAGACTTGGTGCCATCTTTCCACATGCTGCTTATTCTCAAGTATAATTACATGCAACAAGTCAGAAATGAAATTAAAAGGCAGTGAAGCATTATAAAATAAATGTTTAATCAAAGGAACCTTGCTATGATCTTTGCCAAGCTGTAGAGTGTATTTTTTTAATTCACTGTGTGTTTTGCTCAGTCTACTGTAAGCCAAAGTAGACATGCAAAGCAGAGGGCAGAAATGTATTTCTTCCTCAATTGTAATAAAGGCCACAATTGATTTTATTCTAATTTTGAATTTTTATAATCTGATCAAAACAGTCAGTTCATGTTAATAAATGCATGACACCACATCTCTACTTCGCTAAACCTTAGACTTTAAAGTACAGTAATAAATGTGTTTCATAGAGTAGTTAATTTAAAGAAAGGAAGTCTCAGAAACTGTTCAATAGAAGTTCCACATTTTGGCAACAAAACTTTCATTTTGAAAAGGAATGTGTGCCTTTGTACTACATTCCTTAAGAGAAAAGAAATAAAAACTGGAATACTGCAAGAAGAACTACTACAGATGGGCAATATCAAATAAAAGTTGAAAAAGTTAAACTGGCAGAAGACCAAGCAGTTCAAAAAATGATAAGAAAAAGCAGACTGACGTGGGTTTGGTAGAAGATGAGTTTTTTTTTTTAAATAATAGATTCTTGCATTTTAAGTCAAAATAAATAATGGATTACAGACTGTTTCCTAAAAATTATTTGTATCTTGCTTTAGAATTAATGTTACTGTCCTTATAATATCCATTGAAACATTCAACCATTGATTTTTTGTAACTTGATTATGCTGGTTTAATTTTTGCAAGAAAACAATCAAGTAATTAGTATTTTAATTCTTATAAGAGGGTTGATTTTAATTTTTGATGTACAATATATAGCATTGTTCCACACAAAGTAAGAATGCATATTTATGTCTCTCTTATACAACATCATATTTGTGCAGCCCCTAGAATTTAAAGGAATACATCATCCAAAATAATATTTTTTATGTTACTTACTGCATGCATTAATGGACAAGAAAGCATTTTAATTTCATTTTTATGAAGAACTGAGATAACAAAGTTTCTGATACAACAGGAATCTATGGTGATTAATGTGGATTGTTGAAATTCGTCAAAGCATTTTTTGCAGTAAATTTGCCAAGTTTATTGGAGACCTTGATGGATGAATATTTTTCTGGAATATTCACAGAGCGGCCAGCTTAGACAAATTTTTTTTTCCCAGCTCCTCATGATGCTTTGCAAGGCCGGCATAAACATTACTGTGCGGTATGAGTGAATGTTGGATAGGCAGCCCCCGATGTATACCGCATATACTCACATATAAATAGGGTCATGAAACCCGAAAAATCGATCATAAACTCAGACCCCAAACTTATATGTCCGTTCAAAAATGCGACACTTAATTTTAATTTTTTTTTTTTTACATCTTCTCGCATCAGTTTTTTAGACACATCAAATTTTGTTGCTGCAGCGCAGTTACCAATTTCTTTCGCTACTTCAACAACGTTTAATTTAAAACCAGCTTCATATTTTCTTCTGATCGACCGGTCCATCATAGATAAGGGATGCTCTTATGATAAAGATGTATGAGGGTGTGAGATACAAAAAATACAACTCAGTGCAAACCTTTTTTCGGAATAGTTCGGGAATTACTGTGTGATCACGTAGGTACAATACATAGAAAAACAAAAGGCAATGTGCTCCGTGGTTACTCTCTCAGGTGTGTGTTAACATATCATAATCTCTTGGACCAATAGTGTGAGTTTTCAGCATTCAACTTATATGACCAACATTATAAAATACCAGACCTTTCCGCAGGAGAACTTATCTGCGAGTATATACAGCAATACTGATCGTAGCAGTGGGCTTAAAATTTGTGGAAAACTTGCAAATACACTTAAACACAAAACGTGCATGCAGAAGTAAACAGGAAATGTGTTGGTACATATTAAGACATCCATCCATCCATCCATTTTCCAACCCGCTGAATCCGAACACAGGGTCACGGGGATCTGCTGGAGCCAATCCCAGCCAACTAATATGTATTTATCATATGAATATGAATTACTTTTGAATTATTCTAAAGGATGAAGTGATAAATACATATTAGTGTCTTAACGTCTTTTTGTATGTGATCTATATGTAATACTTGAGCCTGTTTCGTTAATAATATTACCCTGAGTGCTATGCAGTTGATGCAGACTGAAAGGAGTGAAGAATCCTTGTGCTTCAGTATTGCACTTATTTGGTAGGTGCGACAGTAAATGAGAGATAGTGCCAGGGGAAAAAAAAAACAAACATATTGGCTCAAGAGGTGAGTACCTGCAATCTAAACTGTTGAGGAGTAAGCCTTAGTGAATTCATGCTTCCTGTCTGCCAGAATGAGAGCAGAATGTCAGTGAATCGATAGAACTAAGGCACAGAGTGAAAGCCTCGACAAAGTGCACAGTGAGACTGGAAAATGCTCTTTGAAGCCACCTCACAAGTTAGTGTGACTGACCACTGCGCTGCATATTTCCATTTCCAACATCCATTAAACATCCTAGCTATACACAGACACAATTGATAATTGGTAAATTTACCGATTTACATCCTTAAGAAAAAACACATGATTTCATAATTAATTTAAATTTGGTTTAACCTTTGCAATAAAAAACATGAATTACTTTTGAGTTATTCTAAAGGATGAAGTGATAAATACTGTGGTGGATGGCCGGCTTCATATTCCGGCCCTCACCCCCAGGCCGCCAGGAGGAGCTCTCCCAAGAGCATGGACGGGCCCCGAATTCCAGCAGGGCCTCATGGACTATGTAGTTTTTATGCACAGCCCTGCTGGATACCTTGGGGACCACTGGGAGTCGCTGTCGGGAGGCCAGTGGACTCATTTATGCCCTATAACCCGGAAGTGCGTCATAATCCCATGACAGGAAGAAACGACGTGCTTCCGGGGTGAAGATAAGGACTATTTACCCTGACCCGGAAGGAATAAGGACTTGTGGACTGTTGGGCAGGAACACCTCTGGGTCAGGGAGTATAAAAGGACCATGGAAACTCCCAGACAATGAGCTGAGCTGGGTGGTAGGAGGGCAACGCGTCTGGGAGTGGAGGATTGTGATTTGTTATGGGAGTATTGTGGTTATTTATGAATAGTGTGGAGTGGAGGGTGCTTGGTGCACTTTATTATAATAATAAAAATAATTAGTATTGCACTTTTACCTGGTGTCTGGCGTGGTACCTGAGGGTTCAAGGGAGCAATAGCCCCCCTACTGTCACAATACATATTAATGTCTTAAAGGTAACGCCTGCAATCTAAACTGTTGAGGAGTAAGCCTTAGTGAATTCATGCTTCCTGTCTGCCACTGATTTCAAGACCTGCAACTGTTCTGATATTTAATTTTTTTATTTTATCTCAGGGAAGCATGGTGGCACAGTGGTTAACACTGCCACCTCACAGTTCAGATGACTTTCTTGAATACTATAATTAAGCATGGTCAGCAGACATATCTCTAGTTGCCGGTCCCTGCTGACTTCAATGCATTTCACTGATTTCAGGAAAGTTCCTGAACATTTCCACGATTTTTCCACATCATCATGATGAAGGATTATCTAGAAATCCTGAAGCAACACCTCAAGGCAATGGCCAGAATGCTTCACTCATCACTAATGATAACCAATGCTGGACAAAAGCAAACAGTTTATCATAAACATAAATGAGAAAATTTCATGTTACTTGTGTCATATAATTTGGATGTTAAATCATCTGGTCGTATGCTCACAACATCCCAAACACATATTTTTACTAAAATATTGTTAAATAAAATGGTCTTATAAATGAAAATGTAAACAAGCATTTGAATAGATGACCTGCTTCCCAATGTTACATATTTTCATATCAACAACTGGAGTACCATGGGATTATTTAGCAGCCTTCTGTGAAATTGTACAAACGAATTGACCTCCTGTTTATTTCGGCACCTCCAATATGCACAAGTACGTTTTACTTTTAATAATCTGGCTGATGCCCTTATTGTAATTACCATCATTTGAGATACACTTGGTTACATTTGTTTTGTTTTGTTTTCAGTTAGAGGGGTAAACATCACAAGTAAACATAAAGCTCTTTATCAACAAAATTTCGCCGTCTGTATTGAAAAAATTAAGCAAGACTTGCATAGATGGTCAACACTTCATCTCACACTAGCTGGAAGAATTAACACTGTTAAGATGAATATTCTTCCTAAGCTCCTTTTTTATTTCAAAACATTCCAATATACATTAATAAATCATTCTTTAAGCAATTAAATTCAACAATAACGTCATTTATTTGGAACTCAAAACATCCACGCATCCAAAGAGCGACCCTACAAAGACAAAAGGCAGAAGGCGGCATGGCTCTACTTAATTTCCATTTTTATTACTGGGCAGCAAATATACAGGCAATAAGAACCTGGACACAAATAGAAGAACATACACAGGCTTGGTCCGCAATAGAAGTAAAATCCTGCACTTCTTTGTATTCCCTGCTCTGTGCTCCAATAAACACACGTTATCGGCAACATACTAATAACCCAATTGTGCTTCACTCACTTAGAATATGGAACTAATGTAGAAAGCATTTTAAGACGGAGAAGCTGCTATCTGTGGCACCTCTGCAAGAGAACCACCTCTTTCAACCTTCGCAAACATATGCAGTTTTTAATATCTGGAAAAAATTTGGAATTAACTTACTTAGAGATCTTTATATAGACAACGTCTTTGCATCCTATGAACAATTGCATTCCAAATTTAACATTCCAGCTACACATTTCTTTCACTATCTTCAAATCAGGAACTTTGTTAAACAGAACCTTCCCGATTTTCCTCATCTTGCACCCTCATCCATGATGGAAAAAATATTGCTCAATCTCAAGGACTCAGACACCATCTCTGCAATATATAAAATCATTTTACAGTCCCTCCCTTTCAAAGATCCAAGAGGACACTGGGAAAAAGATGTCTCAATTGATATATCAGAAAAGGAGTGGAAAGTAGCAATGCAGAGAATTCACTCAAGCTCCATATGCGCAAAGCATACAATTATACAACTCAAAATTATATATCAAGCATATCTGTCTCGTCTAAAACTCTCCAAAATGTTTCCAGGGCATGATCAAACCTGCGAACGCTGCAACCAAGTCCCAGCCTCACTGGGTCACATGTTCTGGGCCTGCACCAAATTAACATTATTCTGGACCAAAATTTTTAATTACCTCTCAGACAGCCTTGGTCTCACAATCCCTCCTAACCCATTAACAGCTGTGTTTGGGGTTCTTCCAGATGGGTTTAAAGTGGAGAAAGACAAACAAACTGTGATTGCATTCACTACACTTTTGGCACACAGACTTATTCTGCTAAACTGGAAGAACCCAAACTCTCCTCTTTTAAGTCACTGGGAAACCGATGTGTTATACTATTTGAAATTGGAAAAAATCAAATGCTCAGTAAGAGGATTCGTACAGACTTTTTTCAGAACATGGCAGGATCTAATCAGTAATATTTTAAAATAAGCTCTTAAAGCACAGAGGAAGCAATTATTTCCGTATTTCTTTGTCTTCTGCATTCATCTCTATTGGCTTATCAAATTTATTAATTTAGGTATGTTTACAAGCCTTAAATTTCACGCCATTTGCCTTGCTCTCTCTCTCAGGGGTGGGGATCGATTTGTCCTTAATTCAATTTTTCTTTTTGTAAAAAATTGATTGATTTGTATATATTGCAATAAAATTAATAAAACTTCAAAAAAAAAAAAAAAAGAAAACTGACGAGTGAAGTGAATTGCACATAGTCAAACAGTCTTAGGGCAAGTGCTTTTCTTTAACTTTTACTCTTTAGTTGTACTTGTCTCTCAGTGTCACCAATTTACTGACATGCAAGTCTTTGGACAGTGGGAGGAAACCAGAGCACCAGGAGGAAACCCATGCTAACATGGAGAGAACACGCAAACACCACACAGCGAGAACCTGGGACGTGAACCCTGCTCTCTTTACTGCAGGGAAGCAGCACCCTATTATTTATGATTTTTAGGAAATCTTAATATATTAAAAATCAGCTTAAAAGAAGTGTGGTGTTCAGGAAATAGGTATTCAGAAAACATTTGCACAGTTCTGGTGATTTGTGTCTTGAATTATAATATATCTATCTATCTATTAAATAAAAAAATCTTGGGTCAAGACGTGATCATCTTGGAGAAGCACTCTGAAGACCCGCGAGACTACTTACACGTCACGCCCTACTTACAATTTCTCGGAGACACTTTAACATCCCGTGAGACAAGGAAGTGAGGCAAAAGCCTCATAGTGTGTGTGTGTGTATATACATATATATATATATATATATATATATATATACAGTATATATGCGTGCTGGGTCACTATAGACCCAAGGTATGTAATAGTGTTTCCTGAAAGTTCCTTGTGTGCAAGGGTTAAACTTTCTTACATTGTCCAACATTAGTTGCCACAAATGCCTGTTCTATCAGTGACTGTGTTATCTCTGTTCTGCATCAAAACATGAGATTAAAAAAAAATCTGTCATCACTTCAAGGTATTTGGGATAAGTAACATGTAAAAAATATAATTTCTGAGTGTATTCCTTTAACATCTACAACTTCACAGACATAAAAAGGTCAGTTTATAATATGTACTCTGACAGCGCAGTGTCTGTTGCCTCACAGTTGCAGATTTCTGGATTGAACTTTTATGCTCAGCCAATGTTTATGTGAGTCTGCACATTTTTGCTATCCTTTTATTTCTTACTAGCCATGTGAGCCCAACTACGTTGCACATGTTAAAGTTGTCTGTGAAGGGCTCCCTGTTTAAACGCGGCTGCCAGTCGTGAACTGGGCCCTTCGTCGCACAGCATTATGAATTTTTATAAGGGAAACAAAATTACAAAAGAAAACCCTTGGACATTGATTTGATAGGAACGGCCTACTCAGAATCACTGTCCGAATAGTAATTATGTGGTGGTATATTAGCATTTATGCTTCTGTCCGTTCACAGTCCGTCTCGTTTTCACGACGCTATCGTTTCCTCTCACGATGTCTTCTCAACCTTTCTCCAATCTCGCAGGTTGCTTTGTGGCAATCCAAGGAGTAAGGCAATATACATGGAGCAATGGTTATAAAAGGGGGACACATAGGTATCCAGGCTCTTTAAAGCATAAATAGGGATCACTTCACTGACATGTGAGCAAGCCACGGTAAACTGTGAGACGCGCAGCACTAGCCGGCTACAACATAACAATAATAATTTCTGGAACGTGCTGTTACGTTGTCATTCATTTTACCCACTGTCTTTCTTTCATTAATATGTTACGTAGGCACGTAC
The DNA here is from genome assembly GCA_026402145.1 of Polypterus bichir lapradei. NCBI lineage: Eukaryota > Metazoa > Chordata > Cladistia > Polypteriformes > Polypteridae > Polypterus > Polypterus bichir. The sequence goes on along the minus strand of JANRMT010062841.1, from coordinate 25,227,146 downwards.
CTTTTATCTTCGGCAATCTCATTCTCTAACCAGGCCTCAGGAGCTAACCAGTGTAACACTGTCCACCACCCCTTTTATTATTCCGGCACATTGTTGACATCCGTGAGTAACAACAACGTACTAAACTGGAAGGTGGTCTACGCATGCGTGGAATTCACGGACAAACAAAGATCAAGATCTAAATGAAAATCTCTTTAGTTAATTTAAAGCACAACAATTTGTTTAGTTTGAATATCTGTGTTTTGAGGTGTGACTGGAGTACTACAGTCTTCAGTAGTATAAGCCTGGAGGAGATTCTTAATGCAATGCCTATGTTTTAGCTGTCTGTCTACTGCCATCTAGTGCTTCTTCTTCTAATTCATTCGCGGACAAACAAAGATCAAGATCCAAATGAAGATAATATATACAGATTGTCTGAATAGTCAGCCATATACAAATGTATTAGATTGATTGGAAATTCTAAATCAGCTCAGTGGGTTCATGCAAGATTGGGCCCTGCCAAGAGTTTTTTTAATGCATTGGTGCTGCTGCTGGAATGGTCTATGGTTGTCAGAAACACTGAACTGGATTAAGTGGGTTTAAGAATGTAGCATATAGCAAGTGCTCTTCTACAACAAATAATTTAGTGAACTGCATTCTTTTCAGTTCATGTATTCATCACATGCAACATGTAAAAAAACACAATACTGTGTTACATGCAAAGGGTATAAACAAAGCTATGGGTAACAAAAAATGACAGGTTTGATGAACAATGGCTAATTTCAATTTATAAAATGGAAAATAAGCAACCAAAAGCATTCTTTAGAGCATAATACATTGATGCTGTGTTAAATACCACATCCTCTCATATCCATCATCTTGATGCATATTTTCTGTTCACATCCCCAAAGATGTGCTTGTTAAGTTAACCTGGGGGTTTTATGGGAGTATGAATGAGAGATACCTTCGATGGACTGATGGTCCCAAAAATGATGTTTTCTTCTTTGCATGTGTACCCTTCAAGTGGATGTAAGAATATTACATTATTTTTCCAATCTGTTGTGTCTCCAAAACTACCAAGGCCTCTTCTTTTACCATATTTGTTCACAACATGATATCCACTTCATGAATCCTCTACATTTGTTTGTGTTTTGTTTGAAAGCATGTTCAGATCAAGGCGAGGTGCTATCAGTCTCTAAATAAACACCTCCTAGTGTTTTGTTGGCTCTACTTACAACCTGTACATCTGAGAGCAGAATGTCAGTGAATCGATAGAACTAAGGCACAGAGTGAAAGCCTCGACAAAGTGCACAGTGAGACTGGAAAATGCTCTTTGAAGCCACCTCACAAGTTAGTGTGGCTGACCACTGCGCTGCATCTTTCCATTTCCAGCATCCATTAAACATCCTAGCTATACACAGACAATATTGATAATTGCTAAATTTACCAATTTACATCCTTAAGAAAAAACACATGATTTCATAATTAATTTAAATTTGGTTTAACCTTTGCAATTAAAAAATCTGAATTACTTTTGAATTATTCTAAAGGATGAAGTGATAAATACTCTTCACATTACATGAAATGCTTACAGCTCCTTTGCTTTTAATCATGTAAATGCCAACAAAACTCTGCATGTTTTCAGTTAAGGTCGTATGCCATCCTTTTCAAGAATACTACAAGAGCTAGCCTTATGCTTGATCTATCTTCACTTCAGCCATCTGCTACCATTTCTTTATTGCCTTCCCTGGCGTCAACACTGCATTTGCTATTCTGTCAGATTTCAATTAGCTGTGGACCACAGTCTTTACTTGCACTTGGACTATCGCACAGCGTGTGGTTTCTAGGGATGCTGCAAGATAAAGTTTCCATGTCTGAAATCGGATCCACTCAGCACACCTTCTACCCCCTCCTCCTATCAGAGCCAAAGTGTCAGTACTAAAAGCAAGTGAAAATAATACCATCTAACCTTGGCGCTCTCGGTGGGGAAAAGAAGAGGAAGTGACATGCATTCAAATTCCTAACAAACCACAGATCTATATTATAATACTGTTAATAAACCCACTTTAGAGTTCTTATCTTCACACTTTATTTTGAATATTCTGCATTACTCTCACTCATGGGTGAGTAATTACCAGGTAAACAATGATATAACCAGCAATAGATGGCAAAATAAAAACAGGACTGCAACTTAAAGTATATCATTTTCCAATACTGTTTATTGAAGGACATTTCACCTGATTTCTGAGATACGTTCAGCTATGGCATGTTCTGCCTGGAAGCAAAATTTTCTTTTTGAACAAAATTATTCTTTTGTCTCTTGATGCACCACAGAATTGAATCAACAAGATTCATTCTGTTGACCAACCAGTATGACGCACTGCTGCATGTCTTTTCCAAATGAATATTATACAGAAATTGTGAAAAAATGAAAGGTAAAAAACAAAATAAATTCTTGCATTATTTTCACAATGCACTAAACTCTACTAGAGCTACTTATTTTGTGAAGGACAGAAATATAACAGATTAGCCAACTTTCTCACGTACTGATGCCATGAAGTAGAACAGCATAAAATGACTAGAAATTTTTCAATAAAAAAATACAAATTTTATTTAAAAATTATACAATTGTATCCAGAGATTTTCTAGCCAGACATAACATAACTAGTGTTTATCACTAAAATTCACCAAAGTGTTTTTGTAATGAATATGCTGTATTCGCCCCATTGACCTTGTACACCAAATATCCATCCATCCTTCCATTTTCCAACCCGCTATATCCTAAGTACAGGGTCACTGGGGTCTGCTGGAGCCAATCCCAGCCAACACAGGACGCAAGGTAGGAAACAAACCCTGGGCAGGGCGTCAACCCACCGCAGTGTACACCAAATGTTGTTCTAGAAATTCATTATGCGGAGGGTTTTGGCAAACATTTTGTTCCAGCACCTCATGATGCTTTGTGAGGCCAACATGATATCACAAAGCTGTAGCAGCCCTGCCCAGAACTTTCATGCATGCGTACTGTAAGACTGTTGCCGATCTCCGTTGGGCATGTGTGATGTCACCAACTGATCTGATCAGTACTCCATCCTTCCAACCTGAATGCACTTAAAAAAAAATAAAATTGCAGTGTTTTTTTAAGGAGTACCATAACACGAACATTATGAGTACTTCCGCTGGACAGATTCAGTCCTTTTGTGCTTGCCATGCAGCCTTTCATGGTAAAGTTGCATGCATAATTAGCCATGTGCCCAGCTACAATCTCAAAACAAGCCTTAAAGGAGCCTGCTCATTTTCTTTGAAAGATAACAAATATTTCTATCCTCCTAATGGAAGAAAATATTGCAAAGCATCTGCACAGATACAAGGGTAACAAAAAGGAGTTCTAGTTCTTCCAGGTTCCTCGACTTCAAACAACTAAACCATTGCTCTGTATGGCTAATGTGTGTCCCAAGATTAAAACTCTGACATGTACTCTGTGTGTTATTTGGCATATACTGTATCACATATCTGTTAGCTGCTTCTTGCAACTGAGAGGACATGGCGGATGTTCACCAACTGGCCGACCAACCACTAGCCTTACCTGGTAGGTAACCACCTAAATAATTAGATTTTGATTCAGAACTAAGAATGTAATACTGTACTCTACTCTACTATACCCTGTCAAACAAGTGAACCAGCCGCTGTGGTGCAACATCAGAAGCTTTGCCTCAGGTGCTGACGTCCATGGTTTGATCCCCATAACGGGATACAAAAGTACATACAACTGTCAAGCCCTAATAAGTCTGAAAAACACAAAATATGTTTTGTGTACTGTTTGTATTATTTGGCAGATACTGTACCACACACACAAACACACTTACATACATATATTTATATGGTAAGGTTTCTAAACTCTTTTGGGACTACCCCCAATGAGAAGACACGCCAACGGGCGTCCCGAAGAGCAACTGCCGTGTCTGTGGAAGACAGCATATCTGCTGTTGGGACAACCGCGGCCTCCCAATGCTGCAGTGGCTTGCCAGGGAAAACAAATCCAAACCGATCGCGGTCACACTATCAGTACCTGTCGTTGATGGGTGATGCAAGGAACATTATAAATGCAGGGAACAGTATTACTTGGCCACTGACCTGGTCCCGACCCTGCCTTCTTGCTGTGTCTGTGTGTAGGAAAGTGGTAGATCCCGCTACAATAAATAACCCAGCTGTTCCTGTTTCAAGCTGAATAAAGCTGGTTTTGCTAAAGTACTGAGACTCAGCCTAGTGTTTTGGGGTGCAAGACAGAGACGCACACATTACTCTCTCTCTCTCTATGTATATATGTAACTTATTTTTAGTTTATGGCCATTTTTTGTATTTTGTTTGTGATTATCATTAGATTGTGTCTCTTGTTGTTTGTGGCCCGATGTTGCACTGCTGCCTCACAGCTCAGATCACATTTTTTGGCCACACCACTCAGTCCAACATAGTCGGCAGATGCTTCCGTAGCCCACAGGGACACTTAAAAAGACCATTGCACCATTATAAGCCACTTAAAACTAGTTCAGTTCCTCTTTTCCCATTAACTTGAATGCATTTTGCAGACATTTTTTTGCAAACATTTCCATGATTTCACCGAAACTCACAACAGAATGTACTATGTAGATTTTGCTTATTACTAAACATAATTTAACAACATTCAGATATACACTGAAGGCTGGTGATATAATGAGTATTCACTTTTTTTAATGTTTAGTCTAGGATTTGGACAAGATTTATTCTGGGGTTTTTAACTCTGAGGAATCTTACGCAAACATTTACTTTGCTCTACAAAGTTTTTAATAATTGAAAATGATTTTGCATTCTACTGAAATGACATTTTGTTTTTATAAGTTGCAACCATTTTCTGATCATGAGCATGAAAAAATTAGTACTAGAGGCACCATCACTGAAACCATTTACTCGTGTCCAAAATCTTTAACCAATACAGCAGAACTGCGAGTTCATTTTCAACTTAGCACTCAGTTTGCAATATCAAAATACGCATTTCGCAAAACACTCCACACAGTTCTCTATGTCAGACACAATTGCCGAAACTGAAATCACCTTTGTTTGAATTTGGAAAACACTGCCATTCAAAATAGCAAACCCACTGGCCAATTGCTTACACCAAATTCTTAAGCCATTTTCATTTAGATAGCAGAGCATGAGCGCAAGACCTTAGCTTTCTTTGTTTGGACAACAATGGAGGCAAATATTGCTTAGAGACGTAGAGGAAGAGATGTGAGGATAAGAGGAGGAAGACATGGACAAAGACATGGAAGAAGACAAAGAAGAACCATCACAGATGAAATGTGGGCTACCCACAGTTGATCATAGGGGTCAACTGTGTTTTGAGTATGAAGAAGGCTGCTTTGGTATGAAATTGGTTCATTGACCATTCGTGGCCTTCCACGATTTTCTTCTACCATATTTATCATTCCTAAACCTCAGGGAGTGATTTTTATTTCTCATCATGGAAGTGGAAGGTGTATGAATGCCACTAACAAGGGAATATGCTTTGTTGCCTCGATTTAAATTTTCTTGCATTTTAAGATTTTTATTTTTCTTTCAAACAATAATAAGATGCAAAGTCAGCCAACTAGCTTACCTAATCAGTTTTGCAGTGGTGTGTCCACCATACATGATACGGTTTTGGGCTTATTTCTGTTTCTACCTTTGGATTATTTGCTTGGATTGTGTTTTTGGGCTTTGTTCGTTTTCGATTTACATATCAGGCAACTCCTTTTTTCTCTTTTAAGCTTTTTCTTGTATTTTTTGTTTATGTAAATATTGTCTTTATAAAGATTTCACAGTTCTCCCTCTGACAAGACAAATTATGAGATATCTGAGACTTTCTTGTGATTATTCAATTTTAAAAGCTTGTTATCCATCTTGATGCCTTGACAGGCCTGAAGCCTCCCATTTGCCTAAGGTCAGGCTTGCCTTGAGGGGAGAGTTATTTTGGGCAGAAAAAAAGAAACAAAAAAAGCAGTTAAAATTATTTTTTTCTTTTTTTAGGAAAAGATTATCGAAGATATTGTGACTTTTGGGCTGAGTTCCAGAAAAATAGTTAATGAATTTTGTCCAGCTACACAGCTCTCAATGATAAGTAATCGCTCTATAATTGCATGCCGATTGTCTCACACTTGCTTGCAGCTGTGTCCTGAGTTATTGGATTCCTAGGCCGCTGTTGTCCAGCTTTCAAGAAGCTATCCATATCATGATAAATGGTGGCTGTCCAGTTGTTTTGAGCAAGCTCTTTTGTCCAGTTACTTGTTCAATGTGGTGGTTATTATCTTACCTCTGGCCAGTTGCTTGCCAAGTGATGACTTTTAGCTTATGACATAAATTTTCTTTGCTTCCCAAATCATAGCAATATTTTTTCATTCACTTTATGAAATAGTGAGGCATTAGTGAGAATTCAAGAATTTTCATGTAAATATGCCTTTGTTTCATTGATTGTTTAGGTAGGAAGCTCCCTTAGCAATACATAAGAACTATACACCTTCACAATCCTCCTCAAGAATTTGTCCCTTTTCAGATAATTCTATGCGTTGCTAAAGTGGAGTTCTTCAAATGTAGGCAGTAATTAAAATGTATACAGAAATCTTTAACAAATTGCAAAATTTCACTTGTACCACACAATCACTATGGTATAACATTTTAAGAAGAGTTTCATATACGGTACATAAATATACAACAGGCATTTTCACAAGGAGGCTTTGCTGTTCAGTAAGCCTTCTGAATCCAGCAAAACCTCATTACAGCATTGTCAGGATGTATCGATTTTTATTCAGTGTTGGTAGACTGGCAGATTGACATTATGCCAAACACCACTGCATTACAGGAGCTGAGGATAGTTTTGAAACTGGATCTGAATGATCTGAAGAAATAGCAGGGAAGACTTTTCTAAATCACTATACACACAGAAAAAATACTTTATTTTATCTGGAAACTCATTTGTTGCCACATTGTTTAACCTAGCTGATCCTGATAAGCATCTACACTGTCAATGTACTTTCGTACCTGACAAACAGCATCAATAGTTTTTTAATTTGAAAATTTTTTAATCTTTTTTCCCCTGCACTTCAGTAAAATAAAATTGGAAAATTTACTTTTAGATGTAAGGTCCTTGCTGCTTTCTGAGCAACATGTGAGATAATAACAGGTCTGTGATGCTCTCAGATGTCCTGGACTGTACACATGCTACACTAAATGGATTAACGTGTGCCTAACCTGTGCTGAGAGAGGAATTCCCAGTAACTGCAGGTCACAAGTCCACACGGATTAAATCCCAGCCATTTATACAAACCACCCGTCGCCACTACTGATTGGATGATTTAGTGACGTCCATGGGCTCCACACCTTGCAGTTGCTGCAGCCAAGTTCTCTTGGGGCGGAGAGCCTAAAATACGATTCAATTTGGCTGTTTGGAAGTCAAAGTCGTAACAAGCTTTTTGTAGGTGAAACAGAGGAAGAATCATTACTGAGCCTCAAGGGGAGAGGGCAGAGGCCTGGTGCCTCAGGAGGAGGACTTGTTGGGGAGACGCAACATCCTATTGGTACATAACCACAGTTTTCCTTTAGGATCAATACAGTATCTGTGTTTTTCATATCCATGGGGTTTTTAGGAACGTAACCCCCAGGGATAATGAGAATTGCCTATATATAAAAATTTTAATTACAATATCTTTGAGTAACACAGTTTGGCAGAGAATAGTAGTGGCATAACTTGTCTAATGGAGCCTACTGCAAAAAGAGCATGCACCACAGAACACAACTTCATACTGCAAAATGTAATTGAGCAGTGTTATGAATGGCAAAGAACAATTTGTATTAAATTTGTCAAATTTGTCAGCATGAATGAAGAAAGCATCTGGAAATTGCTACGTCACTATGACATCCATATAAGGAAGGTTTGCCTAATCAAAAGGTGTCTACAAAGTTATCATGTGCAGTCTGGGTAACTCCGCAGAAAGGTTCTCTGTCGAGTCTGGAGTTCGACAAGCTTATGTCATGTCTGCATTTCTTTTAAACCTTACCATCGACTGAGTGATGAGGATAACAATTATTTAGCATCACACGATTATAAAATGAACAATGTTTACTTCACTAGATGACTTAGATTCACAGACGGCCTTGCTCTGATCTCCCACACATCTGAACACGTACGGAGAAAATCCGATTGTCTAGAGCAGTTTGCCAAGTCTATTGAACTCAACAGCACCACTGCTAAAACCAAAATTATGAGTAGATTATCAGTGCCATCACTTACTATTAAGAACAAATGCATAGTGAATGTCAACAATTTCTGCTCCCTGTGCAGTATCGTCAATTTCCATGTGGGAACTGAAGACGACATTAAGACATGCAGCAGCCTTTGGCATACTTTGATCCTTCTGGTGTTTATCCATGCTTCCGTTAGGCCAGATTATCTCAGGGCACAACGTGAGCTACCACAGCTATGCTGATGACACTCAGCTGTATTTATCAATAGCACCTGATGACACCGATTCTCTTGATTCACTAACACAATGTCTGACTTGTATCTCAGAATGGATGAATAGTAACTTTCTCAAGTTAAATAAAGAGAAAACTGAAATCTTAGTGATTGGCAATAATGGATACAATGAGGCTATTAGAAATAAACTGGATACATTAGGATTAAAAGTCAAGACGGAGGTAAAAAGCTTAGGGGTAACTGTTGACTGTAATCTAAATTTTAAATCGCATATTAATCAGACCACTAGGACAGCATTTTTTCCACTTAAGAAACATAAGTAAAGTTAGACCTCTTATATCACTGAAAGATGCTGAGAAATTAGTTCAGGCGTTTGTTTTCAGTCGACTAGATTACTGTAATGCACTCTTCTCGGGACTACCCAAAAAAGACATAAATCGTTTGCAACGAGTGCAGAATGGAGCTGCTAGAATCCTAACTAGAAAAAGAAAATCTGAGCACATCTCTCCAGTTTTGATGTCACTACACTGGTTACCTGTGTCATTCAGGATTGACTTTAAAATTCTGCTTATGGTTTATAAAGCCTTAAATATTCTCGCCCCATCTTATATATCGGAATGTCTGACACCTTATATTCCAAATCGTAACCTCAGATCCTCAAATGAGTGTCTCCTTATAATTCCAATTACAAAACTTAAAAGAAGTGGTGAGGCGGCCTTCTGCTGTTATGCACCTAAAATCTGGACTAGCCTGCCAATAAGAATTCGCCAGGCTAATACAGTGGAGCACTTTAAAACACTGCTGAAAACACATTACTTTAACATGGCCTTCTCATAACTTCACTGTAATTTAATCCTGATACTCTGTATATCCAACTCATAATAACTATTCATGGTGCCTCTAAAATCTGTACTAACCCCTACTCTCTCTTCTGTTTCCTTTTCCGGTGTTCTTTTGGTGGTGGCTTGTGCCACCACCATCTACTCAAAGCATCATGATGTTCCAGCAATGATGGATGGATTAAAAGCCAGAAGTCTGTATGACCATCAACATCAATTGACTCTGTGAGAACCCTAACTACAAAAAGGGCTATTTCATTTATGTTAGGTAGAATGCCCAGAGGGGACTGGGCGGTCCCGTGGCCTGGAACCCCTGCAAATTTTATTTTTTTCTCCAGCCGTCTGGAGTTTTTTTTTTTTGTTTTTTCTGTCCACCCTTGCCATCAGACCTTACTCCTTTTCTATGTTAACTAATGTTGTCTTATTTTAATTTCTTATTTTGTCTTTTATTTTTCATTTCCTTATTATGTAAAGCACTTTGAGCTACTTTCCATATGAAAATGTGCTATATAAATAAATGTTGTTGTTTTTGTTGTTATTAGCCATCTTCTCAAGAAACACCAAGCTGAGAGTTGGTCAGAGCAGTGTTCTTTCTGTCCTCTTGTATGGCGTAGAATGTTGGCGTTTCACCTAGACTCCCACGCAAATAGACTGTCAAGTTTTCATAACAGTTGCCTGAGTAGACTCATGTAAATCCACTGGGGAGCCTCACTATCCAATGCAAGACTCCACAATATGGGAAACTGGAAAAAAATAGCAACCTTACTGAAGAATCACCAATGGAGGTGGCTTGGACATGTGTGCCACATGCATTCTGGACACCCAGCAAAGGTAGCACTGGCTTGGGCTCCAGAGGGAAAAGGAAAAGTGAGGAAGAGTGAGAAAAATATGGAGTTGGACCATGGAGGAATAGCTGAAGACTGCCAGATTCTCCTGGAGAACCGCATTGAAGACAGTCCAAAACAGAGAGCATGGAGACATCATGTGCAAGTAAGTACAAAATGGCCACCATCATTCACTGAGAAAAGGGCAATAATAATCATAATTAAGCTTTATAAAGTTACAGGAATTAAAACACCATTAACCTTTACAGTCCAATGTGAAGTAGGAAGGCAAGTTAATAATAAAGTCTTGTGAAACAACATCCATGAAATCACTTTGGGCCCACCAGTTTCATAGACTCCAGTGCAACTGCCCGATCCACACTGTCCATATTAAAGTACCTGAGGACTGTATTGTGTTCCGCATGGAGTTCAAACATTTTCTTTGTGTTTACATGGATTTCCTTATGGATTTTCCTTATTTTTCCAGACAAAAATAATGTTAGGGTGATCTCTAAAGTGCTATATACAATGGATGTGATGTTGGAGACTGGTATTGAATCCAAGACTCGATTCTACCTATTTTAATTGGAATGATTTTTAGATTCAGGCAGCCCTGCTTTAGACAAAGCAGGTTCTGAAAACAGATATATGGAAACAGTAATAAATGAATGAAGAACTGCTACAACTGACTGACTGTTAAATATTGGCTTTGAAATAGTGGGCGATAAGCGTGATTGTCTGCAAACACGAACACAAGAAAAGAAAATCCTGGTTGCAGTTATGAATAATGGAAGTGCTATTTAACAATTAAATGTGAGTTGCATTTCGATGAGAGATCAAATGGACGCTCATTTCTTTTTATTCAAAATGCCTGTTCAGGTTCTAAGGAGAAAAACACTATTGAAAGAAAATAATGCAATGACTATTAGACATTAGAAATTGCACTTTTGAAACACAATATTTATGTTGTTAGTCGTAATACTGCTGAAAATAATATAATAATAATACATCTGATTTAAAAGTTCAGTTTAGGACTTTTATATGTGTACTTGGCATGACAGCACAATGTTGTCATCTCTAAAATTAACAGCTTTTTGCCTATTTTTCCAGGGATTTATTAAGGTAACATTCAGGATTTTTGTAGCTATTAAGTCTGTAAATATATTGTAAATGTTTTAGCTTATTATTATCAGTTTTTGGCTCCAGCAGACCCCCGTGTTAGGATATAGCGGGTTGGATAATGGATGGATGGACGGATTATCAGTTGTGGCGGGACAGGATGCCTCCACACCGGAAGGACTGGAGGAGCCAGTCTATCCAGAGTGTTACCTCCCCCGGAGCACTACATGGGCAGCCCCCCTGGGTTGCAGCGGTGCCAAGGACTTTCGCAGGGCTTCATGGGAGTTGGAGTTTGATGCAGCCCTGTTGATCCGTGGGCACCGCCAGGGGGTGCTGCAGCTGATGCTGAGTCCTAGAGAGCAGCTCTTCCACCACACCCGGAGGTGCTGCCAGAAATAGGTCAACAAGCACCTGGAGCACTTCTGGGTGTGTTATAAAAAGAGCCAGCAGCCACCACTCCAGGAGCCAGAGTCGGGAGGAGGGAGACAAAACTTGACTGGAGGAGTAAAGGAGAGAAAAGAGAGAGAAAGAAAAAGAGAGAGGAAGAAAAGAATATTCTGTTGTGTGTACTTTTTGGACAATGTTATACTTGTGGGGAATGAGGAAGGCGTTGCCCACAAGGGAAAAGAAAATAAAAAAGTCCTGTGTGCTTTGGTGTTGTGCCTCTGTGTCTGTCTGTGCCGGGTTGGGGCTGCGGTGCTCATCTGTTTGAGGTCCACAAAGTGTAGGAGTGAGCAATTGTTTTTTGATTTTTGATATATCTCATTGATTCCACTTACTATGAGAATTAATAGCATTACTAAAGAAATATTTGATTTTTTATAATTGTATGCATTTTGTATGTATGATGGAACATACATACAATTGGTAAAACTGCTTTCTTCTTCCTGCCTCTTGCAAAATGGCATCCATCCTCTGAGCTCCAACAAAATGCCATCCTCCTTTCTGCCTTTGACCTATCCCAAAAATCTCTACATATAAATGAGAAAAATGCAATCTGGATGCATCAGAAGAGGACGTGGTAGTCATCAATCATTTTTCCAATGATAACAGTTAACCCACCCGCACTTTTACTACTGGCCAATCATTAGAAAGGTGATACACATCAGTCAATCTTTATTTCTAACTACACATTCCTATAAATGTTTACATGGGAATACGTTTTAGAAAGCCAATTCTATTCATCCTCTTTAAACGGTGTTCGACAGTCCTGCACACTGCAGCTTTATAGCACTTTATGGCATTTTTGGTTATATAACACAAGCTGTGTAAGCCCGTGCTTTAAAAAGCCCGGGGTACTAGAAGCTACTGAAATCGTCAGAAATAAAATGAAATGCAGAGATGTCAGGTAATTGAAAGGAACTACTCTGGGCGTCTCTCTCCTAGGAGGATTTGTTTTATCAGAATGTTCACATCGCTTGAGTTTTCTGTTTCCTCAGAGATGGAGCTCTTACCCCGACTCTACCTCTCACTTCTGGGCCGGACAGACACACACACTTCCCTGAGTAGACGTTTATATACAAGATTATTCCTAATTGCATTTTTATAATCTGCTTCTTGCAAATCATAAATAAGTTAATGAGCAAAACAATGACATTTGTTTACTAGACAGTTAAAGGACTATCCGTTGTCTTTTTTTTATCATTTAAAACTAGAGTAGTTTAATACCCATTTTAGAATGGTGACCATTTTTCTACTATGTATGATGTATTTATTCAATTAGAAAAAACATTCCTATATTTTAATAAAGAAAGGGCATGCTTCCTGTACATGTTTTAAAATATAGCTAAGCAAATATATGCCGCAAGCTGATATGTGTAATGGTCTCAGAACACAGGGCAACTATATAAATAAGGGCAGAGCGGGCTCCTTTATCTTAGGAGACTGTGCTCCTTTAATGTGGAAAGTGACATCCTTCACGTCTTCTACAACTCTGGGATCACCAGTGCGATTTTCTATGCTGTGGTGTGCTGGGCTGGCAACATCACATCAAGAGAAGACCACTGAATCAACAAGCTAATTTAAAGGGCAGGCTCAGTTTTGGGACACACTCTGGACCACCAGCAGGGAGCAGAGAATTAAAACAAAACTGAGTGCAAATATGAAAAATGCTACACATTCTCTCAGCGACACTCTTAGCCAACCAATTATTCAGCAGAAGAGTGTCAAGAAATGCTATGGGGGCTCCTTTATAACAAATAGCAATATGGCTGCTTAATGCCTCACTGCGACTGGGATGCCAAGTCAGAATTTTTATATTTCTTTTTAATTTTCTTCCTTTTTAGTCATTTTGATGTGTGTTCAGACAGTAGTGTGTGTGAATATCTATCCATCCATCTATCCATCTATCTACTTTTTTAAATGAATCTTAGTATTGGTTCTGAGAACTAGCCTAATAATGCACTGATGTCAATATAATTTTAAAGAAATGAATGGCAGTGACACTGACACACTGGCCACTCAAGCACTGGAAAAAAGAGTAGGTTCATAAAAAAAAGGTCATCGCCACTTTGAACACACAACAACAGAATAGTTTGTGCTCTTACACCTAACCAGCAATATAATTAAACTTCGGACACCAAAGCAAAAATACAACCACCCAATAAACACCTTTAAAACTTTTAACACCATGGTGGATGCTGAAGGCTTAAAATATCAACAAAACAGTAAATTATTCAAATGCTACAGACTATATTACACATACAATCAACAACAGAAAAGAGCATCACTGAGGCAGAAAGTTCACGTAAAGTATGTTAAAGCAATTGAAATACTGCAGCAGAGACAAAACCCACACACACAAGCAGCAAAGCACAGTAAGAGACAAAAGTAAAATTTTGCTCCATATGGGGCTTCCTCACTATTTGCTCAGTGTGAGTTGTTTAGGATTGTCTGCGCCCGTGTCATCCACAGTGATCGAACTTGGCACCTGCGATTCTGACTCTTCGCACAAGCCCTTTCCTTAGCACTCATTAGATGAATTATGTCCCCAATCTGGGGATTTTCTGGCACAGTTGGAAAGAGTGTCGGGGTCCTTACCAATGTCATCCGTAATTAAAGTAGCCAGGGGCAATTTCAGGCATTTTCTGACATCCATATTTCTAAAATGATACGGTGTGCTTTGTAATTATCAATGATCTATGTTGACAAGCCCGGACATATGCACAAGCCCCTAATTAAGGTAATGTTGAGTTACTCTAGGTCTGGGCATAAAATGTACTTGCTAGACTCTCAATTAAAAAAGTGCAGATTCAATTCTTTGCATGCATATATTTATGCAAAAGAGTCTTTTTTTTCCTTATTAAAAACTATAAATGGACAGCACTAGCAGACTGATTGGATGGGCATGGCTCCCTGAGGTCCACCCACAATGACAGGTATGGCTGGCTCTTTCCGTGTTCAATCTGTATTATTTTCCTCTGGGGTCTGCAATTTTCATGCACTGTTAAAGGATATGTTGTCAGTCTGGGTACCATCACTGAATTAGGCCGCTGTCATGATCCTTGTTCTTGTTTTATACATTTCTTTTCCCTTGTGAAGGTTTATTAATTATTTTCATAACGATCCATTGTTAGTTTAAGTTACTTCTGGTCACCATCATTTGGCCCTATGGATAGCAGTCTAGTATGAAGTATTCCAAAATAAATACAGTTTTTTACTTCACGACTCCAGAATTGTTCATTTTGTTTTTGATTTTAGTTCTTGGATACAATTTGGTTTTGATGCTCGCTCTCTCTCAGTCTTCTTGTTATGACCACTTGCCTGTTTTTAACGACTCCTCTCCTGGTCATTCCTTTTGACTTGGGTGCACCCCAGCTCTACCTTAAACACGTGCTGTCAATTTTCCCAGATGTAGACTGGTGTCGCCTCAGAAGTTAGTCTAAGGTCTTGGACTCAAACACTATTCCATCTTCCTACATTGCTTGCTTTTGACCATCCTTACAATGATAATCAGATGACCATCACATGGTGTTGTGGCAGCAGAACTTAAATGGGCAGAACAGGTTATAAGCTGTGCTCTAGCATTGTGCTCTAACAGTCTTCACAACATTCTTACATTTTAGCATTACATCAGTGTTATTTTGTTTTGGGTTTCTTATATCAGATAAGGGCATGAGATCTGTCCCTGTTCCAATTCACCTTTCTGACCACACAAAGCTGCCTGCAGGGTCAGACGACATAATGCAATACAATGGATCTGAATTACAATTAGGATCATCTTGTAGGAACCACTGAAATAGTGCAGGCCCCTGATATTATTATTATTATTATTATTATTATACAAGGTAAATTGTCAAAGATATGTTTGCACTACTGACCCCATATCAAATGACAATTACTTCCTACTGCCATTCTTCTTCAGGATTTACTCAAGCATTTTGCTTAGCTACAAGGCTCAGAAAAGCAGTTCACCGGACCACTCCTGGAGCTTTAACTAGTAATTGGTTCTCAGCATCCACCAATAAAAATAATGATACTAGCAGCACACCGATCAGTTTTACAAAAAGACTGTATGATTATAATTCTATGTGTTGTGAACTGAAATTTTGCATACAAGTTGATAAATATTTTGTATGTCTTTATTTGTAACTTAGACAAAGCAATGTAATATTAGTGTTACATTATTGATAATAACAGCAATGTTTTAAGAACCCCTTCCTCCTTTTAGGACTGAGTCTCTTTGTAATTTTACAACAGGGTTGGAGGAAGTGCCTAAATCAAGTTTGGTAAATGTTTCTCTGCAGGACTCTCTCTCAACCCCCACAGGAAAGCCAGGCTGCCTAACTGCCAAGCTTTACTTTAATATATGGTTTGGAGGGCAGGTATGAAGGTGTTCTATCGGGGGTCTGAAGTAGGGCTGTTTGGAACTGTCTTGTATCAAAAGCCTCTAAGTACCACGACACCCTATTGGCTCTACGGGTTGGACAGAAAACCTATAAATTTTCTTGCTTTACCTCACCCTCTCTCTCTCTTACCAAACTGATGAAAGACCATCACGCACCATGAACCGAAAAGGACAACACAATGAAGAGCATAGCTCGGCAGCCATATTGAGACAGGCATGCGGCCTGTTCTGAAAAAAGCTGACCACAAAATGATGCCTTAACTAGAGACATTTTAAGTAACTAACAAGTTTGTGTGCCGCCTGAAACTACACATCACCATTTATCAGGTTGTATGGTTGCCAATATTCAAATCTACTCTGCATATTGTTATTATTTATGAATATTATCAATAATACATTGTTTAAATTGTAGCTTAACTCCTGCTTGTCTTTTACTACACCTAATTGCCTGAGGTTATAAATATAGAAGGGAAGGTGGGGAGAAGTTATATGGTACAATACCTTATAAACAGTGGTAAGTTTGGGAGATTTGAGGCATTCTGACAAAGGCTACAAATTAATAATACAAAAAGGGAAAGTGGAGTAAAATCTCACTCTACCAAGACAAAACACTATGGAAAAGGAGGGAGCAGCACACACCACTGTACATTGGTGAGGCAGAGATAGAGAGAGTGAAAATATTTAAATTTCTCAGTGTTTATATTAGTGAGGACCTTACCTGGTTCGACAACACTACTCAATTGTTAATGAAATATCAACAGTGTTTTTACTTCCTGAGAAAGCTAAAGAAATTTCACATGCCAGCCAGAATCCTTGATAGCTTTTATAGGGCTACTATAGAGAAAATTCTTACCAACACCATCAAAGACTCGTTTAGTAACTACACTGCACAGAACTGTAAAGTGGGTGGTCAGGGCGGGATGATATCATCTCTGTTTACCATGCCAGAGACATCAGGAGGGCCAACAACATTATAAGTCTACTCACACTACTACCATCAGAGAGATGTTATAAGAGTGTGAAATCAAGGACTACAAAACTACATAACAGTTTTATTCATTAGGCAATTAGACTTGTGAATGATTCCCATCCATGACCTTTTCCCCTCATGATATCTGATTTTGGTGGCACATACTAATTGGTCCAGCTAGTAATGTACCTACTCTATTCATCTTTTGAATTATAATAACTGTATTACATGTTTTTTTTCTCATTATATGTTTCAATGCACTATTTTTACAGTGCCCTCCCATAATGGTTAGGTCAAAGTCCCATTTTTCCTTGATTTACTACTCTGCTCCCCAGTTTAAAATTACAAATCAAACAATTCAGACTTGATGATTAAAGTACACATTGTAGACTTTCACTTGAGGATATCTGTATATATTTTGGTCACACGATGTACAACACTTTTTCTACATGGTCCCCCATTTCAGGGAATCATAATGTTTGGGAGACAGCAATGGTAGGTCTATTAAAGCCGTCATATTTAGGACGTTGTTGCATATCCTTTGCATACAATGACAGCTTAATGTCTGCAAATTATTGGACATCAGCAGGTACTGAGGATCTTCTCTGGTGGTGCTCTGCCAAATCTCTAATGCAGACATCTTCAGCTCCCCTCTTGTTTCGGGGGCTTGTCCCCTAAAGTTTTCTCTTCATTACATGGAAGGCCAGCTCAGTTTGATATAAATTGGGTGACTGGCTTGGGCATTCAAGAATTTTCTGTTTTTTAACTTTGGAAAGGTCCTGTGTTGCTTTAGCAGTATTTTTGGAATCATTATGTTGTTGTAGGATGAAGCACCATCCAGTGAGTCTGGAAGCATTTACTTTAAATTAAGCAGATAAGATATTTCTATACACCTCAGAATTCATTGTGTGACTGCCGTCAGCAGCTCTATCATTAATGAAGATAAGTGTGCCAGGACCTGTGGCAGCCATACATGCCGAAGCTAAGAAACCTTCATCATCATGTTTAACAGATGAGGTGGTCTGCTTTGGATCTCAGACAGTTCCTTTTTGTTCCCATATTTTGCTCTTGCCAACACTCTGATCAGGTTCATCTTTGTCTCGTCTTTCCACAAAACCTTTTTCCAGAAATTTGCAGGCTCCTTGAAGTCACAAGCTGTAATCTGGCCATCCTGTTTTTGTGGCTAACTAGTGGTTTGTATCTTGCAGTGAGGCCTCTGTATTTCTGCTCATGAAGTCTTCTGTAGATAGTCATCACTGACACATAAACATCTGCCTCCTGAAGACTGTTATTATCTGTCAGACAGGCATTTTAGGCTTTTTCTTGACCATAGTTAGGGTTTTTCTATCATCAGCAGTGGAGGTCTTCTTTGGCCTACCAGTCTCTTTGAGATTACTGAGCTCACCAATGCATTCTTACTTCTTAATGATATTCCATACAGTTGATTTAGGTCATCCTGAGGTTTTACTGATGTCTCCAATGGTGCCAATTGTGTCATTCTTGTTTTTCAGTTTTTCTTTGACTTTTATTGGCAGAGCTCTTGTCTTCATGTTGAACAATGGCAACTACAGACTCCAAAAGGTAGAAGCAAACTGAGGGATCTTATGAAGCAATGAAACAAACCTGAGGAATCATAATCACCTGACATGCCAATTGTCCCAAACATTATGGGGCCCTGAAATGGAGCGACCAGCTTAAAAAAATTTTATTTCATATTTAACTGTGGAGCAGAGGGATAAAGCAAGAAACAAAAAAGTGCCTTCGTTCCAAGCATTATAGAGGGCACTGCATATGTTTACATAATATTCAAGGTATTTGTTCTCTATTTACCGTAGATCCCGGAATATAAGCCGAGAATTTCGTCCTAGATTTTTGGCTTGGAGTTTGGGGTTCGGTTTATACAACGAGCATCGTTTCAGATTCAAGATTTCCAGCGCAATGCCGGTTTTGCCGATCAATACGGAAGTAAATAATGACGAAACCACAGAGCCATCTTTCAGATGAAGAAGTAACTTTGCATGCCGGTACTTTAAATTAAATAAAGAATTTATTCAAAAAAGTGTTTCAGTTGTTGATTTTATTAATAAAATTTATAATAAATTATCGGGAAGTTTAAAATAAAATTTTTTCTTTTTATTTACGACCAACATCTTGCGTTACGACGCGAATGCGGTCACGTGTATCCGCTTGCGCGATTGTAAACAAACAACCAAGAGCGCTAGTAGCGTCAGTTGGAGCCCAGATACATGTGTTTGTGGATGTAATTTCGGTCATTGCTGTGATTTACCTATATATATAATTCACTAAGACCATGCAAGCAAGACACATAATTGCTAAGGAAGGAAGAGAAGGTAAAGAAAGCGATCAAAATTGAAACGAAGATGGAAATTGTGTGGAAATATGAGAGTGCTGTTCGTGTGACCGATCTCGCTAATATGTACAGCATGTCGAAATCCACCATCTCGACAATTTTACAAAGAAAAGATTTGCATTCTCCTCCTCCTCTCTTCCTGCAGCCCAAAGATGTCAAATTAAATGGTGAGCACAGTATGAAATTGTTGTTTCTAGAATAGAATAGAATGCCTTTTATTGTCACTATACACATCTACAATGAGATTAAAAGCAGCTCCTTCAGTGCAGAAAAAAAGTTCTGTATAGGGCTTGTATGGTTGTTTTTTTAGCCTTAGCATAACGCCGGATCTGTGGCCCCGCTTCTGCTTTCTTTCCCTCCTCCGTCTGTGTCGTCTCCTAGACCCGACAACAATCCACGGAGAGCCCGCTGGTCTCGCTATGTTATCTGGGATGTTGTGCGTGTGATGAAAAACACTTGAAACAGATGTCTGGCTCTGGATACCGATGTCTATAAGGTTCTGACGGGTGTAGCGGATGTTCGCCGAACCGATTGTGCACAAACAAGGAAAAAAAAAAAGTACAAAAACAACAAAAAAGTGCACTGAAAAGGAGAGCCCTGAGC
>JANRMT010062841.1:25190795-25202113 GCA_026402145.1 Polypterus bichir lapradei | reverse complement strand
ACAGTGTTCAGAAGCCATTAAGAAGGCTAACAGAATGTCAGGTTATATAGCACCTTGATGTGTGGAGTAAGTCCAAGGAGGTGTCACAGATGGCCGAAGTCCTTGTCCGGCCAGAACGCCTCTTCGTTGAGAGGACCGAGGGATGGGTAGAACAGTACCTCTCCCAGGATGCCAGATGGCAGCCCCCATGGGTTGCAGTGGTGCCTCCGACTCCTGCTGGGCTTCATGGGACATGGAGTTGTCTACAGCCATGTTGGGATCCAGGGGAGCTGCCAGAGGGCACTGCAGCTGCTCCAGAGCCCGTATGGGCGATCCTTTCACCACACCCGAAAGTAGATCATCAAGCACCTGGAGCACTTCCAAGTAACATATAAAAGGAGACAGAAGTCAGTACTCGGGGAGCTAGAGTCAGGAGGAGGGAGACGAAGCTTGCCAAGGAGGAGTGCAGGAGAAAGAAAATAGAAGAAGAAGAGGAAAAGTATTGTGTTTTGTTGTGCTTAGTGGGACTGTGTTGTGTCTGTGGGAAACGAGGAAGGTGTTTCCCACGAGGTGAAGATAAATAAAAAACATTTGTGTTTTTATAAGTGGGCATCCTGCGTCTATCTGTGTCAGGCTGAGTGGCTGCTATGCCATCTACATTTGTCACAGAGATTATACTTAAGATTTATAATACACTGGTGAGGCATCACCTGGAGTACTGTGTGCAGTTTTGGTCACCATATTACAAAAGAGATATAGCAGCACTAGAGATAGTCTGGAAAAGAGCGATTGGGCTTATTTCAGGACTTCAAGATATGAGTTATGAGGAAAGATTGAAGGAGTTAAACCTTTTTAGTTTAAGCAAATGGAGATTAAAAGGAGATATGATAAGACTATGTCTCATCCTTTGATGTGAAAAGGTCAAATCCTTCTTTTTAGTTAATAAGGATATGTGTTGTGCTGGAAGTGCTAAACATTTAAGTAATCTCAGGCCGTTATGAATCAAATGCAGAATACAGACTACCTGCTGAACAAATATTTAAAAAATCAATATGTGAGAAAAGCTAATCCTTGATATCCTTCGTTTTGCTTACACAGTTATTCCAGTTCTGGTTGCCAGCAGCTGTAGCCAACTGAGTGTCATTACGGCACAAATTAACATTAGTTAGGGCCAACACTTCACACTGGGCCAATTTAGAATTACCAGTTGAATTAGCACTAAGGAATGTGGAACCTGGCAAAAAAATAAATAAAAAAAATCTAAAAATCAACGATATAAAATAGACTTTGTATACTCCACACAAGCAGACCATGCAACAATATTGCTTCAATATACTCGAGCCTATTGATCTATGTAATGGAAAACAAATGAATATACTGTATATTAATTTGGTGCAAGCAAACACATTCTCAAAAATTAAAAAAAAATTTTGCTTTATGAAGGAAGACATATGAAGTAAAGAAAAAGAGGTGATTGTCAGTGAGTTCAAACAATGGCAGTGTTGGACAGTGTGCTGGTTGACACTGTTGGAAAGACAAGAGGAAACTTAAAATGATTCTTGTTGTAAATCACTGTTGCTTCACTCAGCTTTTCTTAATTCCCACAATGGTAGATACCTCTAGAAATGATGCGTTTTCCCCTCTGACATCAGGTATCAAATTATAGTTAAATTTGACTTAAAATAAGTGAGCGTTAAAACAAAAGCATACCATTTATGAAATGCAAATTTCTGTTACTGTGAAAAACACATAAGAAATGAGAAATAAAAAAATGTTATAAATAATAAATAGCATCATTTTAGACTCACTCTGATTCATGGTCAAAATAACTGTGCAGTGACTATGAAAATAAAATTCAATACATTAACCTCCTTCATCAAATCATGTTCCCAAGTCTAGAGGCCATTCCAGCAGCACTGACAGCAAGGCAGGAAACAGATGTGTAAAGGGTACCAGTATATACTGTAGTAGTGTTCACTTATGCACTCTCAGTGTCATTTATACCAAGGCTAGTTTAGAATCACAATTAACATAACTTGCACATCTGTGGGGGATGTGGGAAAAAATACGAAAAATTCAGAGGACAAAATCAGACAGACCCAGGAAGAACATTCAAACTTCAAACAGACTATGACTGGGTGTGGTTTGGGAATCTGTGAAGCAGCAGCAGCACTAATCACTACACCGTCACCCCCTTTGGAAAATGAAAACACAAAAGCTTAAACAGATGACTACAAATATTAATAAACAAGGGACTGCAGGAAATCTGCAAAAGAACAAAAGTGATAAATTCTAGAGGAATACAGGAAATTTTAACAAGGGAGCAATAAATGCAAAGAAAATGTAAAGGCATGAGATATAAAAGAGGAACCACAGATTAAACAGATCCAAAGAAAAATCTTCCTTTACTACTTTAGTGTTAGATAATTTAAACAGCTCTAGAGATACAAAAGCAACAATTCTGGAATTGAGCATATGAAATACAGTATGTAGTCAAGTTTTTACAAAATATGAAAATAGAAAGCCTCAGGCAGAAGTGAAATGAGCCCTGTGTTTAAGGATTAAAATTTAAGATGTCACTAGGTGAGATAAAGAGAAACACAATGCAAATACCTAACAGGATTTAATCATGAGTGCTAACAAAATAATTTTATTTATAAGCCATTGAAAGAAATACACAATGTTTGGAAAGTTACAAATCTAACTCCAGTCCATAAGAAGGAATCAAAAGTTGATCACATTTATTACAGACTAATAATTCCATGTAAAATAACAGATGGTACAGTTAGAAATAAACTGTATACATAAAAGAGAAAGATTTCGTCTCACAAAATGTTTAGAAAGGCAACACTAGAAAGAAAGAAAATGCAAAATAACCTGCCATATGTTAGTTCACTGAAAATTATTTTTGAATTTAGAAGCCATTGGCATAGGTTGGATTGTGACCTGGACAGGAGACAGAATACAGATACAGAGAAACAAGTGTGGTCATCAATACATTCCCTCAGGGATTTATACAAGGATTGCTATATCTTCTAAATTTTAAAATAAGTGTATTTATATAGTTAATTCATTTATAAAATGTGCAAATGATGCCAAAATTAAACGTAAAGCAAATACTGAACATGCAGTGAAAATAATTGAGAAAGTCGTGGAATAATATTCAAAACTTGGTGAGCAACTGAAGAAACACAACCAAATACATCTCCGGAGTGAAAGGCAAATTCCACTCTGACAGGATAAGGCTACTAAACTTTTAGCCTTGAAAAGAGAAGGATACGTAAAGATCTAATTCACAGCCTCAAATGTATGGATAAAGTCTGACATATTTGAGGACACTGGTAAAAATAGAAAACCCTTGGACCATCCATTTAATTTGTAATGTCTGCAGTACCAATCCCTTACCACCAGAACTAGAAAAATATGGGATACACTCGAGTTAACATAGGCTAGCATTACTTGTCAAGGACACATATAGGTGCCCATGGATTGTTGTGAGTACAATAAAACCTGGAGATTATTAAGGTAGCAATAGCCAAGATCAGGACAAGCAACTATCGGCATACCGTGGAAACCAAACAAAACTGAAAAACCAGTAACAAAAAGAGGGACGATAAAACCAAAAGTCAAATGCCAAAATGAGATTATAACTAGAACATACATCCCACTCCTGGGGCCTGCTTTATTGACAGCTATCATTAAGAATAAAAACAATTTTGTATCTAGTGAGGGAACAACTTGTACTGATTAGAAGATAAGTACTGTATATTCTTTTATGAAAGAACCGAGAGAAAGTCAAGGTCAAGAACACAAAGCAAGGTTGATACCAGCAGAGCAAAGAAAACCAATCACTTTCAAAGAGTACAAGCAAAGGTGAAAAACAAAAACTCAGAAAGTAGTTGCAAATAATTGCTAAGTTTTTAATCAAATTTTGGTTGAAGAACAAATGCTAGTGGTGACCTTTATACTGTTGTACTTGATGATATCACCAATCGTTTATTTCTAAAGGATTATGGGAAATTTCCATAGTGACAAAACCCGTGACTTTTTAAAATTTAATAAGGAAATAAAATAACATTGAAAATGATGGTAAAATTATTCATTTTTAAATAAAATACTAAATCTCAGAACTGATAGAAGAATTAAATTCCTTGGCTTGGGAAATAACCAAAATGAAATGATTTTGATTTTTTTATTTACTGTATATACTTGTGTATAAGTCGGGTCTTAAAACCCAAAACATCGATCATAAAATCGGACCCCAACATATATGACCGTTGAAAAATGCGACACTTCTTGCCTCCTCCAATCTTACATCAGTTTCTCTGACGCATAGAATTTTGTTACAGCAGCGCAGTTATTAATTTTTTTCGCTACTTTACCGACATTTAATATAAAACCAGCTTCATATTTTCTTCTGATGAAACGCTCCATTGTAGATAAGGGATGCTTCTTATGATAAAGGTGTATGAGGGTGTGAGTTATAAAAAACACAAATTAGTGCAAACGTTGCTTCGAAATAGTTCGGCTATTACCGTGCAGTGACGTAGGCACAATAGGGAGAGAGAGAGGTTAGGAGCACACGCTGATACAGCATATTGCCACACCCACATACAAAAAAAAGGCAGTGTGCTCTATCAGATGGGCGTTAGCATATCATAATCTCTTGGACCAATAGTGTGAGTTTTCCGCATTCAACTTACACAACCGACATTATAGAATGCTTTGTTGGGTTGAATGGCCTGTTCTCGTCTAGAGTGTTCTAATGTACTAATGTACTAATACCAGAAATTATACTGTAAAATCTAGTCCCAACTTATCCGTGGGAGAACTTATCCATGAGTATATATGGTAAATAAACCCAGAAAAAATAAAGAAGATTGCAAATCATAACACTTCGATTCCTCATGTGCCAAAACCCCAAAACGGATGAAAACACAAGTGTTTTACTGCACTGTTAAGATGCATTTTTGACACCCTACTGAGTCCATAACCCTGTGATCTGATGCTGTTCAGTGAGAAAATGTGGGATTAATTTGGCAAAGTGACCATTAGTGTTCTACTGAGAAACAGACAAGTGATTATTTACTAAGCTAAACCAGGAGAAACACATAGAAAATTAAAACAAAACAAATAAAAATGAAACTAGCTACCAAATCCTAATGAGTGCCAAGAATCAAAGATGAAACACCAGGCAAGAAATCAAACCAAATGAAACTTGCAAGAAGCACTAAAACGAAAGATTTCTTTTAAGCATTGGATGTTTGTATCTGCAGGTCAGAAAACAAAAGGAACCTTCAGCCAATCTCTTATGTAGTCACGGCAACTACCAGCAGTCATGACCCTAGAAGCCACACCCCTAGCAATGCGGTAACAGCAATAATATCTCTCAAGTGAGCAGTGATACAAGGACCTAAAAAGTAGCATTCAATACGTTAGAAAATATAAAATGAATTCAATTGTACCTTAACCAAGAAAATTAGGCTTATGTTTATAATCAAGGCATGTCTATATTATTATTTTTTTCTGTTACATAAATATGCTGTACGTATTGTGTGTTTCACTACATTCAGGTATAATGTTTTACGATAAATTATTAGCCTAATAGGTTTAGCTAACAAAATCAAAAATGATCCAGTTAGAGAAGACTTAAAAACATGAAAATCAAAAATTTTCTGCCCACTGAAAAGTATTTTGTTCAAAGTTTTCAGTCTCTGAATGTCAGTCTCTTAATTGTGTTAATATACAGTATTAGAGTACTTTATAAGAAAATATTGCAGTATAAGTTACTGCAGCTGCTTTTCAGATTATCCAACTGATGATGAGATTTACAGAGCCCATTGAGTCCAGTGAAAAGTAATAACTGAAAAACTGACAGAAAAAGTTGTGCTAGATAACAAGAATTTCTGTAGCTCTAGCAGTATATCAGTTGAAAAAATGAGTTTATACTGCAGCTATATGAACTATATTTCTATAGTGTGGGTAAACACAGCAAGATTTTAAAAAATGCTGTAAATAACAAGGAATAAAAAATATTTTCATTCTTCTAATAAAGAAAACAAAGTTAACATGGCGTCAACAAATTAACATAAAATTAAAGAGTTACAAAATAAAGCATACCGTAATCAGAAGACAAAACAGAAAAATACATTTTACTACGGATTTGAATGAAAGCAGGAAAGTACTTTGAGAGTAAGAATGTGTTGCATTTGTGAGCTCTTGCAAAATTTCTACCAAAGTACATGTATGGTCCAAAAAAATTATACTTTAAATAAATTCTGACAGCAGGCAAAGGATGAAGATTTATCTGCTTTAATCCAAAATTTCAGACAGTGTTTTTAATAATAGACATAACATTTATATTTTGATTTGAAGCCTCAAGCGTAATACCTATGAAAAAGGACTACTGTTCAAAATTAATATCAAGCTCCTAAGGAAACTGTGTTAGAGAGGCATGAACAAACCCACAATTACTTTACAATACATGCAATCAGTCCCCTGCTGCACAGATTATTTTTGCTATATTCTTCTCACTCCCACAGCTCATGCACTCAGCTCTTGTTACAATGTCTCAGCCACAACTGCTGTTTTACTAAAACGAACCTTGAGTCTGCATTTGTGAGCCTGCTACAGATTCTTCCTTCGTGATCTCTTCTGCATAGAATGCAGAATTCAGTATACACATCTCCTACATCAGAATTGTGCACTTGATAAGGTTACCTGCTAAGAAAAGTCTAAGTTATATGGAAAATATGCCTTTTGATGAATAGTACATTTTTAGAACAATCAGCAGGATAAAGCATACAGGAAAGGAAGAATAATAAACCAGTTTCTGACAATTAATGAAATCAATGTGGGAAGTTGAACTAGCAGCATTGAGCTTGTCCACAGAATTGGTTGTAATGGTGTTTCAATTTTAGAGGTGACATTCCATATCTAAATCTCCTTAAAGCCAGTGGAATTTCCACTTGTCAAGCATTGCTATACAATGAGTGGCACCTAGAAATATGTGGGTCATCTCCCGTTTTCTTCATCTACATAACACAACAGGGGTTTACAGGGTAGAAGTCCCCCTAACAGATAAAAAGGACCAATTCAAGACAGACAGATAGATAGATTAGGCAGATAGTTAAAATCTATATATCTAAGGGGAAAATTTAGGTTTTTACAGAAGATCAAGAAATATTACAACAAACAAACCCTCTCAAATACATACAAAAAAAGAAAAAAAAACTTCTAACTTGGCTAAAGATAAAAGAGCAATCACAGTAAAGCCTTATAAAGGCGTATTACCATAGGTATAAAGAAGTCCCAGCAGCATTTCTTGACACATTTCCACTGAATAATTCATTGGCTGAAAGTCCTCAATGCTAGTGTGTCAAAAATGGCCATCATATTGGTCTTCATCCACTCCCTCTCTGCTACCTCTAATGGGCCGAGACTGTGCTCCATAACCGAGCTTCTCTTATTGATCATCTTGTTAATTCTCTGGGCTTCCCTTTGAGTGATGTTACTGGCCCAGCAGCTCACAGCATAGAAAATTGCATTAGCCATCACAGTTATAGAACATGTAAAGAATGTCACTACACACATTAAAGGAATGTAATCTCCTGAAAAAGAGTCTGTCCTGCCCTTTCTTACATATTTTTATGTGCTAGTAGACCAGTCTAGCCTGTAATTGATGTGGACCTTCAAGTACCAGTAGTGTACCACCTCCGCAGCCACTCCCTGAATAGTGAATGGGTGTAGAGGCGCCTTGGTGTGGTGAAATTCAATAAGCAGTTCCTTAGTTTTGCTGATGTTAAGTCACAGGCAATTCTCAAAGTTCTTCACCTGACCCCTATTGTATACTCTGTTTCATGGTCCTTGTCAAGAAAGTCTTTTAGTATAAAATCATTTGAGAATTTCTGCAAGGCACATGACCTGGTGTTATATTTATAGTCTATGGTGTGCAGGCAAAGAGAAAAGAGGACTGTTCCCTGAGGTGCCCCAGTGTTGCTCACACATCAACAACACAGTCCCTGAGCCTCACAAATTGAGGTCTGCACAACAGATAAGTCCATTATCCAGGACATCAAGGGCTCATCCACCTGAATATTTCTGAGCTGACTCTTTAACAGGATGATATTGAAAGCACTGGAGAAAGTTTAAGTGTAAAATCCCCCTTCCATATCTGTTATTACTGAACAGGGTGTCCTCTCCTTTATTTGAATCAACCCTTAGTAGTGAGGGGGCCTGTTCTTTTGGTGTCACCCTTGCTTACGGCCTCCGGTGCTATAATATCTTTATCTATGATATGGTAATTTGTTGTCATTAATTGATACTGATATTGCCATCTAGTGGGATCTTTTTGTGCATTTTTTGCTCTTTTCTGATTTTTGTTAACAATTTATTTAAAAAATCCTGTTTGGATTGTCTCTACAAGACAGAGTTGTATGGTTTTCTCTCCCTTGTAAGGCATATTTTGGGCCTGCATAGGCCAAAGCCTGCAGGTAGTAGCTGAAGGCTGGCTGCCTGGGGTAAGGCCATATCTGGGAAAGCTGGGGAGGGTCCTGGCTTATTTTTTGGGACTGCTAGGAGGTCTACTAACCTTTTTGTAATAACTGAGACTTCTGTTTACAATAACACTTAGATTATGTGACAGTTAAACTAAGTATATGCACAATAAAACCTGTTATGATATTTAAAACATTAAGCCTTACCATTAATTAATAATTGGTTTAGGTTTCTTATCTAAATCTTTCATTAATTAAGTTAATATAATTGAACTTATTATGAAATCTTATATCAGAATAAGCAGGCTTCGCAAATGAATAATTGAATTAATTTGTCTGTCTTCCAAATATCTTTATTAAAGGACATCTCTTCTTGCTACAAGGGTGTATTAAAATATCTGCATTTCAAACTTGCAGTGGTTCTGTTTTACCTGACAGCTGTTATGTTGGGCTTTACTTAGCAAACACATGTAGAGTATGCAATGTAATTTGCTAAAGGCAGGCCACTATTCTCGGAAAAAATAATTCCCTAATACACCAAACTTGTATCATTAGACTCCTGGGTTTGATTTTTGCCCAAGTTTGCGTCTGGTGTATTCTCCCTGTGTTTACATGGGTTTTTTTGGACTCATCAGCTTCCTCTCATAACATAAATATGTCTGTTTTAGTTAAATGGGTGGCTCTAAAGCAACATTGACAAACCCATTCTTATCTAGGCCAATGCAGGATTTTTTGGTAAATCTAGAAAGTCTTATTCTTTAATTAGTTTTGTGGTCCAATTTCATATGTGGATTGCTGATGTGATTCCAAATCCTACAGACCAAAATAGGTGAGAACAATCACATAAAATTGGTAAAGTGTGACGGAGATTATTATCATTATTAGTACATCTCAAATGAAAACATCAATGAGTGAAAAGTGAGCGGTGAGGTACCTCTGGGCAGTCAAAACTAAATGGATGTTACCAGTGGTGTTTTTGAAATGAAAATTATGGAGAGGCCATTATGATGCATCATACATTCGAACCATTGCACAGACCTAATCCCTGGGCATCTTGTAGTTCATGTACTGTCATGGAAAAAACTTCCTTCCATCTTCAAAGAATGCAGTCACGAAGTCCAGAGGAAAACATTTCTTTATTTGCACAGCTTTATGTGCAAATGTCTCAGTCCAGGGAGTGAGCAACCTAGTAAACAATTCATCTGCTTTTATCCTTTTTCTAATTACCACTATCTCACCTAATACATCACATCATCTGACTCTTAATATGCAGAACTTATTACTTCCTCCAATCAACTAACACCACCAGTAACTTCTGACTCATGCCAATTACTCAGAGCACCACTTCGTTAGGAGGGGTGTTTTGCAGATTTTCCTGTTGATCTTAGCATTACTTCATAAGAGAGGTGCATGGGCTTTCCCATCAGTTTAATCCCTGCTTTCTGAAGGAGTGTTCATTACTCATTTACTCTAACCCTGGAAAATTAGGCTGACTGCTTCTCTAAGACGAAGCAGAGACCTCTTGTGCGCTCAGCTTTAAGTTACTTTTAGTTAATCCCTTGAATTACATTCAGTCCTTGTGTCCTTTCAACAACCTAGCAATTGGCATCATCAGAGGAAAATGATTAGACATATATTTGTGATAAATTATAAAAGATTATTATATATTAACTAAAAATAGACAAAAACAATGTTGCAAAACAAATATTGTTTATAAACATGTGCCAAAAACAATTCAAAATTAAGTGTCATGTCATTAATTATCAAACAAAGTTCAAATTATGCAACTGTTAAAACTAAAAATGTGATGGAAATGAAAAAAAAAATCCATTTCTTTTTCTTCTTCTCTTCCAATGATATTGAGCATGAAAAAAGAACCAAAAAAGAAACTATACATGAAAATAAGCAGTCATCTAGCTGATACATCACTCCTGAAACTCTCCTCTAGGACTTATTCCACTCCTTTCTCTCCTACACAACGGTCAGAAGGTCAAGGAAAAAGTCAACCTCCAGTATCTGCAGTACTGTTTTATAATGATGTGGGGTTTTCTCCACCAATTCTCCGTATGGCCATGAAATCAAACATCAAGCAAACTTTGGCCATTCAAGCTTCTACACTCCTTTCCAGTATCTACTCCTGAACTTCATTGTGGCACCTTTACCTTAATTACTAAAGGCTTCCAAGAACTGGCATACATGCTTTCTTCTTGCTGGTAAACTAATCTGGTGCCTTTTATCTGTAGTGATAGAGTAATGCTGGGATGTCAACGCTTTCATTCCTGGAGCACAGATGTGGCTCTGTAGACCACTGGGACAAACATATCTACCAAGTGCACCTCCACCGGAAGTACGTCCTCGAGCAGCTGCCTGGCCATTTCTTAGGAGACCACCACCTCATATTCCCCTAAGGAAAGTGCACAATAACTATTTATATTCTTATATATATATATCGTTTCGCTCACCAACCTCTTTCCCCCCTTTTGCCAGTGCTACACGCTGTTGTGAAGAGGGGGGCTGAATGCACCCCAAGGAGACAATGCCACTCCTCTGAAACCCCTCTTAAATGGCGATACAATGGAAAACAAATAACAGTTGTTTTTGTACTTCCTCTTTGCTCGACCAGCTGCTGGCTTGCTGCTGCTGCCATGCCGCATAATCTGCATTTCATGTGGTGCTTCAAACATTTAAAAGTCTGTACAAACCCTGTGCTTTTGTCTCACGGGACATGAAAGTGTCTCTGTCTCTCTTCAAAATATCTCAATTCCAAAGATCATGTCTCGTTGTGAGATTTTTTTTATAATAGATATATATATATATATGTATGTGACACTTTCATGTCCCGTG
>JANRMT010062841.1:25080962-25190395 GCA_026402145.1 Polypterus bichir lapradei | reverse complement strand
AAGTACAAAAACAACAAAAAAGTGCACTGAAAAGGAGAGCCCTGAGCTGCTGCGCGCCGCCATGCTCCTAGCTAGTAGGCTAGGCACTTTTTATAACTTTTTGGTTAGTACATTAGAAAAATTATTGGTGTTTTGGTAAATTATGCACATTATACAACCCTTTTTTATTATGAAAAGGTTAAGTAAGTGTTGCAGTGGGAGGTTCGGAACGAATTATGGGTTAGCCTTCGCGAACGAATTAAGTTCTTAAGTCAAGGGTCCACTGTATTGCGTATTTAAGTTAGTCAAATTTATAACATGTCTCCGGAAATCCACCCGCTGATGTACCGTATTTGCGTATATAGTTTCAACACAAAGGCTTCATTTTACCAAACTTCTCCGCAATCAACTTCCTGGTTTCCATCAAAAATGCCGGCAGTCTCAGATTCTCGCCAATAAACATGATAAATATAGCTGAAGAGAAACTTTTAAGGAAATTTAGAAAATTTTGCTTGGAGAAGGGGGTCGGCTTAAATAACGGTCATCGGCAAATACATGTAATTTAGTAGGTAGAGAAGGGGGTCGGCTAATATACCGAGTCGGCTTGTATTCCGGGATCTACGGTAACTGGAAAAAAAATGCCAAATCTCATTTTAATGCCAAGAGGGTCTTAGCCTTCAAGCCCCATCACTAAAGTGGTAAGTTCAGGTAGCACATATGCACACACAAGCACGGGTAAATCTAGAACATTGTGGGGCTTTCCTCTCAACTAGAAACAGGTTGGAAGTACACGGCTTGAAGACAATTTCATCCTAAAAAGCAGTATTTTTCAAGGTAAGAAATAACATTGAGCACATGGTTGACAAATGAAAAAACAATCTTTAGAAGAAAAAGTTGTGGACATTTATAAAAATTTTAAAAATATGTTAAATAACTAAAGAGAAGATGAATAATTATTTTACACAATATCTAGGGGAGGTGTGCCCCACTGGCCCTTAATGCAGAAACACCACTGGATGTTCCTGAATTAAAGCCGTATTCAATAATGACCCGCTGACATGGCACAGTAGGAGCATTCATATCTGCAGGGCTAACTAAAAATAAGAAAAATACACCCTTTTGCTTTAATTTTATCACAGACCCTCAAATCAAGTTATTGACATAAACACAACATCACTTGTTTTAACTGTCACTGTTTTGCACTTGTGGGTTGTTTTCAGAGCATTGCCTACGTAAATACAGAGATCAGACATAGGCAGCATGCAACTATAAATAAGAACTGTCAGACAAAACATCTGAAGTAAAATGATGAGCTGGAATTGAGTCCTGTATTATAAACATGGCCTGAATTAAATAAAAGTGTCTTATGGTGTGCATGTTAATCACTATTGCTGGCATAGGTTCTGTCCTCTCATTACCTTGTAATTTATAAAACGCAGTAATCCAGTGTCATTGGTTCAAATCCTACACCTCGCTTTTGCCTCTGCGAAGTTTACACTTTCTCCCCTTGTTTAATTCCCCCATGATGTTTGTGTTAGGTGGACTGTGGATTTCAGATTGATCAAGAGTGGGCTGTGCAATGCACTGGTGCACTGTGCAGGATGGTTTCTTTCTTTATAATTTGATTTATTGATCATTTTCAAAAGAGCCCTTTTTACACACTCACACATACACTGCAAAATATTTGCCTTTTGCCCAGTATTGCTAAAATTGACTACAGGACCCCATAACCTTGAACTGGTTAAAACTGATCTGGGAATGTTATGTTATGTTTCAGAAACTGATAGATTTATTGTGATTTCGATACAACGTAGAAGTTTGCGTAATTATAATGGCGGTCACTTAACCTGACTGCACTGTACATTGCCCAAAAAAAGTATTCACCACTTTAGGTTTTCAGATCTTTTTGTAAAACAGCATTGAATTAACAGTGGATTTAATTTGCTGTTCTTGACACTGATCAACAGAATGTCAGATATCCATTTAATGACAGCAGTAAAGTGGTCTAAATTAGTTACAAATATAAAACACAAAATAATTACTTGTATAAATATTCAAACCCTTTAATATGATGCACTTAAAGCATGACTGGTACTGCCGATTGGCTTTAGAGATGTCACAGAATTAGTTCAGTGGAGATCATCTGCCTATAGTAAAAAGGTTTCCGTTGACTGTAATATAAAAGCCCCTGGATTATGTTATATTATGTAATGAAGACATAAGAACACTTCAAGCAAATAAGAACACTCCAAGCAAATATCCAAATCACTGAATATCACTTGGAGTAAAATTAAATCCATCATTAGCAATGGCACAGCTGGAAATTAGATTATTAGAACATTACAACAATCTAGACGAGAACAAGCCGTTCAGCCCAACAAAGCTCGCCAGACCT
Source organism: Polypterus bichir lapradei (assembly GCA_026402145.1). Taxonomy (NCBI): domain Eukaryota; kingdom Metazoa; phylum Chordata; class Cladistia; order Polypteriformes; family Polypteridae; genus Polypterus; species Polypterus bichir. The sequence continues at coordinate 25,188,021 of JANRMT010062841.1, read as the reverse complement.
ATCCACTTAATTCTTCTAAAACAACATCAAGTCGGGTTTTGAAGGTCCCTAACGTCCTACTGTCTACCACATTGATTGGATAGCTTATTCCATGTGTCTATGGTTCTTTGTGTAAAGAAAAACTTTCTAATGTTTGTGTATAGTACTAGGGTGTTGTACTGTGTTAGCCATTATGAATGTAGAGAAAAGCCAAGCAAAATGACACCTTTTATTGGCTAACTAAAAGGGTTACCATATGCAAGATTTCGAGGCAACTCAGGCCCCTTCTTCAGGCAAGAAGTAATCAGGCTTAATCTCTGTGTGAAATTTACCCTTAACAAGTTTCAAACTGTGTCCCCATGTTCTTGATCAAACAATTTTAAAGTCACCATCTTGATCCACTGTACTAATTCTCTTCATAATTTTAAAAATTTCAATCATTTCGCCTCTTAATTTTCTTTTGCTTAAACTGTAAAGGCTCAGCTCTTTTAATCTTTTCTCATAACTCATTCCCTGTAGACCTGGAATCAGCCTAGTTGGGTTAGGGTCTAGACTTTTTCTAGAGCTGCTATATCCTTTTTGTAGCCTGAAGATCAAAACTGCACACAGTACTCAAGATGAGGCTTCACCAGTGTGTTATAAAGCTTGAGCAGAACCTCCTGTGACTTGTACTCCACACATCAAGGGCGCTATATAACCTGACATTCTGTTAGCCTTCTTAATGGCTTCTGAACACTGTCTAGCAGTTGATAGTGTCAAGTCCACTACGACTCCTAAATCTTCTTCATAAGGTGTACTTTTGCTTTTCAGACCTCCCATTGTGTATTCAAACTTAACATTTTTACTTCCTACGTGTTACACTTTATATTTGCTTACTTTAAATTTCATTCACTACAAATCTGCCCAAGCCTGTCTGCTGTCCAGGTCCCTCTGCAGTGATTCAAAGGATTCCAGATTATCTGCTAATCCAGCTATCTTGGTATTATCTGCAAACTTAACCATCTTGTTACTTACAGTATAGTCCCATCCAAATCATTTATATATTTTAAACATAGCAGGAGCCCTAGCACTCACCCCTGTGGAACACCACTCAACATCAGCCAGTTCCTCGCACCATAACCCTCTGCTTCCTGTGTCTCAGTCAATTCTGCACCTTTCTACAAACATCACCCTGAACTACCACTGTTTTAGTTTGATACCCAACTCTTCATGTGGCACCTTATCAAATGCTTTCTGAAAGTCAAGACAAATAATATCATCTGCTTCACTTTGATCATATAATTTTGTTGCTTCCTCATAGAATTGCACCATGTTAGTAAAACATGACCTCCCTCTTTTGTACCCATGCTGACTGTTCAGTAAAACTCCTGTCCTTGCCATGTGTTGCTTAATCTTCTCCTTAATAATTCCTTCCATTAATTTACCTGTGATGCACATTAAACTTACTGCCCTATAGTTACTTGGATCTGCCCAATCACTCTTTTTATATAATAAAATATTTGCTGACTTCCTGTCTTTCAAGATATATATAACAGAAACAGGAGCTCGCCTTTATTCCTCACTATTATAATTTACGAAAATAAGTAGGAGGCTTGTCCATTTTTGTTGCCTTTTGATAACTAAATCTATGTAATCTCCATATTGACTAACATCTCTGCAATAGTTGTGTCCAGGCTTGAACATTTCCTGAATATATTCACATCTTTGCATATTCAGATAATGCATTTTTAGTCTATCAAAAGATTCTCTATTTGTATTTTTCCATTCAACACTGCCTTTACTCATGTATCTTATTATTTATAGAACTGAATATAGTTAAAGCTATGTGGTTTTACCCAAGATGGCTCCTGAACACTATTTGGAAGTTGATAGTGATAAGTCCACTATGACTCTTAAATCCTTGTGATAAGGTGTACTTTCAAGTTTCAGACATCCCATTGTTTATTCAAATCTAACACTTTTACTTCCTAAATGTAATACTTTACATTTACTTAAATTAAATTTCATCAGCCACAGTTCTGTCCATTTTGTATAATGTTAAGTCCTTCTGTAATGACTAAATAAATTCTAGATTATCTGCCAATCTGTCCCCCTTGGTTGTTTATATTCCTATCCAGATCATTTATATATATATATATTTACAAACATCACCCTGAACTCCCACTTCTGTTAGTTTGATTCCCAACCTTTCATGTAGGATCTTATCAAATACATTCTGAAAAACATAATAAATAATATCATCTGCTCCCCTCTGATCTCTTTGTTGCTTCCTCATAAAATTCTAGCATGTTAGTAAAACACGACCTCCCTCTTTTGAACCCATGTTGACTGTTCAGTAAAACTTCTGTTTTTACCATGTGTTGCTCAATCTTGTCCTTAATAATTCCTTCCAATAATTTACTTGTGATGCACAATAAGCTTACTGGCTTATAGTTTCTAGTAATTACCCGGTCACCCTTTTTTATAAAACAGGAAAATATTTGTCATTTTTCAGTCCTTTGGATTTTCCCTAATGCACAGTGACTTCCTAAAAGTATGCGTCAAGGGTTTATATACTGTATATACTCACTAATCTAATTAAGAACTTGAGGATAACTATTATCTGGTCCTGGATATTTGTTTGATTTTATTTAATCTAAGCAGTACTTTTCCCTCTACAGTTTCTAAATCCCTCAGTACCTCCTTAATATTTATTTTTACCATTGGGAGTTTATCTACCTTCTCACTTGTGAAGGCTGCAGAAAAATGCAAGTTTAGAGCATCTGCTATTTCACTGTACTTTTTAATTCCTTTTAATTATTCCTGATATACTTCACTTCCTTCTTGACTATACTTTTACTGCTAAAATACTGAAAGAATCTCTGGGTCATCTTTCGCCTTATCTGCTCTATTCCTCTCTAGCTGTCTTATAGCCTCCCTAATATCCTTCTTAATGGTTGCCCTCATATTCTCATACATCCTACAATTGTCTAGAACAGGCCATTCACAAAAAGTAATTGATCGTGCAAGACAACGACTAGTGATGGAGTCCACCAAGAGACCTTTGAGAACTCTGAAGGAGTTACAAGTACCCTGATCTACACAATGAAGACAACAGAACACTTCAAGCTACTCCATGAAAAGGAGATTGAAGTCAGGCAATGAAGACAAGAAATTTGCACTGGATGTCCCCTTTAGTCCAGTTAAATCTGTCATTAAGAAATGTAAAGAGTATGATATAGCTGTAAATATGCCTAGAGCAGACATCCACAAAAACTGAGTGATTGTGTAAGAAGAACTAGTGACAAGGAGGCCACCAAGAGGACTATGTAAACTCTGGAAGAGTCCAAGCTACAGTGGCTCACATTGGAGAGACTGTGAAGATAATAAATGTTGACCAAGCGCTTCACCAGTCATAGCTTTATGGAAAAGTGGGAAAGAGAAGGCCACTGCTAAAAAAAGACTAACATGACATCTCAGCTAGAGTTTGTCAGAAAGCACAGCAAGTCAGTTAGAAGAAGGTTCTATCGACTAATGAGACAAAAATTGAACATTTTCACCATCAGACTATTTTTGTTGCAATCCATACACTACACATTATCAACAGCACACCATCTCTACTGTGAATCATGGAAATGGCAGCATCATGCAGTAAGCATGCTTCCCAGCAGCAGTTCCCAGAAGCCTCGTGAGGGTAAAATGCATGCAGCAAAATCCAAAGAAGTCCTGTAAGAAATCCTGAAGCAGTCTGCAAGAAGGCTGCACCTTGGGGGGATTTGCTTTCCAGCCAAACAACAACCGCAAGCATAAAGCAAGACTACGCAAGAATGATTTAAAAACAGCAATGTTAATGTTCTGGAGTGGCCGAGTCAGAGTCTAGTACAGTGGGGCAGTGTTTAGCAATCTCCAAATTCCAGGGTTCAAAATCTGCCCTGCACAATGAGGACACATGTTTTCCACATTTGCATGGGTTGTCCTCCCATATCCCCAAGACATGTGACTTAGGTTACATGACAGCTGTAAACTGGCCCTGTCTGACAGAGTGTGGCCATGATCATGCCCTGTGAAGAACCTTGTACCTGATGGTGCCTGTTCCTAACCCTGAACTGAATGAAATGGGCTTAGAATGAATGAAGGAAGAAAAATGGACAAAGTGTGGAGAAAATGGAGAATTGGAATACAAAGTTAACCTGCCACAATAAAAGAAAAGTCTACATGCAGTCAGTGAGGCCCCTAGTCAAACTGGAGCCCTAAACACAATCCTCACCCCTTCCTGAATCCACTACTTCAGCATTTCTTAAAACAGCTTTAATTACAAAATAAATATATAAATTGCAAATAACAAAAGAAGCACACATCACAAACTTACCTATAACTTTTAACATCAAATACAAATAAATGTTTTAAAATAATCAGAACATGAAAGTGAATGTTTAGGGGTTTCGTCAGTCTCTTTCTTGCATATCACAACAGCACATGTCTACATTTTCAGAAGGCAAAATCATCTATGAGGTCATCACAGGACGTCTTCTGTGCAAAGTCTGAGGTGATGCTGATGATAGCCAAACTACTCATACTTTGTTGTGCCATGGATGACCTCTGGTAAATTGTGATGAGCTTAAGTTTTTAAAAACTGGTAACTGGAAGGGTTGCTTCAATCCCATAGATTTGGACTTCAATGCCATTTCATGCCAATTAATTAGTTTTCTTTATAAATGAAGGCTTAGTCATTAATAATAATAATTATTATTATTATTAATAATCTGGGGTGGGCTGGCACCCTGTCTATGGATTGTTTCCTGCCTTGCGCCCTGTGTTGGCTGGGATTGGCTCCAGCAGACCCCCGTGACCCTGTCGTTAGGATATAGCGGGTTGGATAATGGATGGATGGATGGATTATTAATAATAATGGTCCCAGGTATCAAAGTACTTTTAGTCTTTATATTTGATATAGTCAACAGCATCACTTATGACATGATAGAACAACAATTATGTTTTAAAAAATATTTTAAAACTATTGCTACCACCACCACCACTACTACAATAATAATAATATCCATCCATCCTCCAACCCGCTATATCCTAACTACAGGGTCACAGGGGTTTGCTGGAGCCAATCCCAGCCAACACAGGACACAATGCAGGAAACAAACCCTGGGCAGGGCGCCAGCCAACCACAGAGCACACACACTAGGGACAATTTAGAATTGGCACTGCACCTAGCCTGCATGTCTTGGGATGGTGGGAGGAAAGTGGAGTACCCAGAGGCAACCCACGCAGACACAGGGAGAACATGCAAACTCCATGCAGGGAGGACCCGGGAAGCGAACCCGGGTCTCCTTACTGCAAGGCAGCAGCACAACCCACTGCGCCACCGTGCCCCCCCAATAATAATATATACAATACAGTATATAATACTACTAAAAATAATAGTAAAATAAAAACTTCTAATACTACTACTGAACTTGCTTAATAAATGTACTTAATGCAGTAAATATGGGGTCAAAATGAAGCTGAATATTTAGATATTTAAATAATGAACATGTCAACCTGTTGACAAACACTTATTATTTTATCTAAACCTAATATTATTCATCCAATGACTGCAGATTGCAATAAACTATTAAATAAATCAGTAATGTTAGCTACCAATAAAATTGCCCAATAGCTAAAGTAAATCTGAGCTAATTGCTCTTTTTGTCTATTAAAGTTGCTTGCCTTGTGCTTTCCCACTATTCTACCTGTTACTGACTAGTAAGCAAGAGAGCCTGTGTGTGTCGGTGAAATTTACAAACGTGTCCTCAATGCAACAACACTCAGAGCATTTCATATGTTGACTAACGTGAGCAGCCTTTAGCAATGGTGCAGAGGTCCTGAGGTCTATATGGTGGTAACAAATAATCCTCAACCATGTGACAGCTAGGTACTGTGATGTCAGATAATATCAGTTAAGCACTTGATATCAAAATTATTACACATAATGCTACTCCATTATTACTTCAGTAAACAACTAGTTTAGCGTAGTAGCAACTAATGTTAACTAGCTACCTGGAAGTTGCAAAACTTTAGATTTTCTAAAACACAGCTGCTTTTTCATGCTTTTTTTTTCTTTCCTGTGCTCATGACTGGTGTTGACTTGAAGCCATCTATCTGATCATTAATGGTAAATGATCAGTACACTTTTTTGATGACCCATGAAATAGCAATAACCCCAACAGAGTCAAGCTGTAGACCTCCGGAGCTCCACTGTGTTGAGGAGGTTGTCGCTTTTCTTTGTGATGTTTTCCAATACACACAGTTACACTGTGGTTAACATTTGGGTTGTGGGAGAAGTCATCTGACTCAAGTCAAGTAAACCAAGCAGCAAAAACGTGCAATCCGATTGGCTGTCCAGCAGAACTCCTGAATCAATGCAAACTCCCAATTATCCCCCATGACCTCCCAAACTACCACACAACCCCCCAACATTGATCCTCCAATGACAAGCCCCATTCTCAGTTGTGTGTTTTGCATATAGGAATACTGCATAGTGTATAGTGCAATATTATAAAGCAAAAAACAAAACTGGAGATGGAAAGAATAAAAGTTCAAGAGATGGAAAGGTTAAACAAAATATATTTAGTAGAAAAAAGTAAATTGGAGGAGCTAATAGGTTAGAGGGATATGGTAGATGATGAAGAAAAGGCTGAGCAGAACATTTGTGGAAACCATGAAAAACATTGAACTAAGGAGTGTATTGCAGATAGAGGTGTCAGGGGAAAGAGAGAAAAAGGGATGTGGTAGAGAAGGACATGCAGAGGACTGTGTATAATAGTATAATAGGAGATGGCCGAACATGTGATGGGATGGCCAGTCATACATCTCCAATGTGGTTACCCCAACTATGGGAAAAGCCAAAGAGAAAGACCAAGAAGACAACAATGTAGGGATCACAGGAGTCCATGAGATACACTAAATTAAAAGATTATTCCAGATCATTTATAAGTAACAATTTAATTTCCCTTAAACAAGCATACTTTCCACCAGACTCAAAGTAAAATGTGGACAGACCACGAGGCATCACCTCATAAACCTGCCAGAAGTATCAAAAAGGCTATTTCACTGCAACATGCATATTAAAATAATATTGCGAGTGCTTTAAAAGGATAAAGTCTGCATTTACAAGGTGTGGAATAAACAACCAAAGCAGAAATAAAAATGCCTGGAATCAATCAGATCTACATAAATACTAAGACTCTGTCAAATCAAACTTTACAGTACATGAGGGGATGTTGTTAATCTTCTGTCCTTTATAAAAGCATACTTTAGAAGCTTTTTGTTAAGTAACATCTGGTGTTTATTATACCTGATTACTAGAAACTGGCCCTTGGGTGAGCAAAAATGAAAATGACTCCTCTGCAGATGAAAAAAAAAGCCGACTTGTGTGTGTAAAGTTCACTCATGCATTCAAATACCATACTGCAAGCGTAGGAGTCAGAGCCATGTGCTCAATAAACAATGTCATGCCCGGAAAAATTAATCTGTTTGCCCAGCATCTAGTGGCACATTTGAGCTATTTAATGTCAAACTTTTTTCCCTTCTAATAATACTGTAAGCCTTACTTACTGTAATACTGTATTAGTTCTCCTTTTTGGCATCTCATCATGTACTAAATGACAACACCCAGAAAAGGTGTCAGTTAAATCTTTAAAGGCGAACAACAAACCACTGTATGCCAAAGATCAAAAAAATGAATATAATTAAAATGATCTCGATCATGACAAGTAGATTGGATCAGATGGAAGACAGAAGGACTAATCCAGCCCAATCCCTTAAGCAGAAGGCCAGTGACCTCAAAAAAGAATTAGATGGTTGTGTTCAAGAGATCAATGCAGGCCTTGTTTAACATGGAGTTTAGAGCAGAAGTAACAATGTAGACACATCAGAAATTACAAATGGAACAGATGTACTCTCTTAATCAGTATTAATACAACCCTGCAACTGGATATAATGAAGATGATTCCATATAATATTCACAGATAACCATTTATGTTAGCTTTAAATATTATTTGAATCGGAAGTTGAAGTGAGAACAAAACCATGGTGAAAATGATGCAATACTCAAGTGCTATCTTATGCATGGAAACAGAGCTATATGAGAGAAAGAAATTTATTGACTCTGGATGCTTCATGCAGGTTCAAACACACTCTGATGTGCAAGGGTGCACATGCATAGTATACAGTGTACCTTAATACATACTTGATTTTACTATATTCATCTAGTTATTTTGTCTAGCTCAAGTGTTAAACATCAGACCTATAGCAAATGTTTTCTGGGAAAAAACTTTCCTCTGTCTTCAAAGACAGCAGTTACAAAGCCCAGATGGGAAGGTAAAACATTTCTTTATTTACACAGAGTTATGCACAAATGTCACAGTCCATGGAGAAAGCAATCAATTAAACAATTCATCTGCTTTTTTACTTTTTGCTACCTTATCTAGTACATCATGTCATCTGACTTTTAATATGCAGAACTTTATTACATCCTCCAATCAATTAATGCTACAGTAATTTCTGACTTATGTCGATCCTCCCATTATTCTGACTACGGCTTCGTTAATAGGGGAGGTCCATGGATTATCCCATTGATCTTAGCACCGCTTTCAGGAGGGGTGTTTGTTACTCATTTACCTCATTCAAACCATGGGAAATTATGTTGGTAGGTTCTCTTACATGAAACAGAGACTTAAGTTTTAAGTTACATTTAGTTAACACTTCAGTTATATTCAATCCCTTACCTTATGTTTAATAATTTATTCTGTTACAGCTTCATATATGTACTTGTAATAAATTTATATAGCTTCATCTATGTACTTGTTACAGATTGTAAAATAATATATATTAACTAAAAAATCAATAATGTCAAAACATTAATGTAAATGAATATGCACAAAACTCTACATTTTTGAGCTATAACAATCTTTTGCTATATGTTAGCTAAATAAATGTATGAGTTTATTTAGCATATTTTATCTAAATTCAAATTAATTTGTAGTCTAAACATGATGCTCCACGTTGCATATAATAAATAAACAGAAAGTGAAAAATCTACTGGTAGGAACAATCAAAAAGATACAATTAGATCAACAGATCACTATATTTCTTTTTTAATTAAACAGTCTCATAATTAACTTAAAAAAAACTATAATACAGCACTGTGCATGTTTGACTGGAACATATTTTTTTCATACAGCTTGTGAATTTAATTTCTGCAGTGTATGATAATAAAAATTGTATCAATTTATAGACATGTTCCAGCTATAATAATTAAGCTGATGATGAAGAAACATCATAATTTGAATCCTCCAGATATCAGAAATTTATCACACTGCTTAAGTTTAATAAAATATTTTAAAAAATACTTAAAATTATCAAGAATAACCAGACCTGTTCTATTTACTTGATTTATCAGTTTTTACTTCTAGTGAAAAGTTTGTATTTTATTATTGAAACAGAGAGACCTATACGTTCCCAATGGTTTTTAGCTTTCTGTTTTTCTTCAGGTTGTATTGGTGTGCATTGCCACACTTTATTTTGCTTTTGTTTATGGCATTAGCTATTTAAATAATGCTCAAAGATTATAATCTATTAAAGCCTTCTTTCCTGTCCGCATGTTTGCTCTACTTAGCTTCTGTCTTCTGAGAATCAATTTCCTTACTCAGCTAGGAAAATTGGGGTAAGGAACAGAAAATCAGCAATGCTATAGTGACATTCATAGCAGGGTGAATTCTGAAGAAACTACTGACAGTATGGCAGTAGACATTAGTAGTGAGTGCAAATACAATGAAACTGTATCGCTAGATCTCCAAAGTTTGGTAAGCGTAACAACAGGCAAACTAAAACACTGACAGATGGATTTGTGGGTCTGCATTAAAAATAATCTGCACGTTTGAAAAGGGGTCTACATTTTAAAGAGAGGGAGGGATCTTTGCTTAATCTAATTTTTTGAAGCACACTATTGACAACACACACACTAAGTGGCACCTCTGATTTGACATGGACCTAGAAAGGCAGAAGTATTGCAGAACCTTGTTTTGTTGTATGGGGGACGTGACATATAACTTCTTCAAGTCAAAGAAGAATTAAAACTATGGATATTTTGATGGAAGATCTAAGGACTCAAACAGTTGTTAAAAATAGTATCTCTAACATGGCTGGAGAGCAGGATATTAACTGAAAGTTCATTGTCTTGCTTTCTGTGCAGCAGACCTCATAAGGATCAGACATTTTGAACTTTAAAAAAACCTGAAGAACTTTGGACTTTGTCTTCATCACTTTAGTTATGAATTACTACCTTTAAAACCATAAAAACAGGTATTCATACTTACACTTTTCTCTTTACATTTTGAATATAACATTTTTCTTATAATTGTATTTAAGTAATAGAGGCTGGAACCAGATGTCTAATTCTGAACTTGTCTGTGCACAATATACATCTCCAGGTAAAGTCTGTAATAGCTGTGAGTTAAATTAACTTGCGCCACTTGATTTGCATTAATTCAGCGATTATGTTTGATGTAACAGAAAAGTATAGAATGACTGAAAGCATCGAAAGTAGCAGAGTTAGGATTTTATACTAACATGTTGTATAAAGCCAGATACAAACTAAAAGAGGTTCTATTTCAAAGCCTTTCAAAATGTATTAACAAACCCAGGCATTGTATTAATGCCAGCATCACTGTCAGCTTTTTGATTGATGAATAATGTTATACTTGATACTTTATTATCTGGCTGATTTTTTGACCTCTAAAATTATCTCTCTTGATACATTGGAAGATATACAGTATAAAGAATAAAATACAGAGAAAAATAATATTAATTTTAGCACATTACGATTGTTGTATAAATCTTAGGATAGGTTGTTGAGTTGCAAACCTGTCAATGGCCCCACAAATCACAATACTAGAACACACTGAGCGATTGAACCATCACAGGAGATAAATAAAAATCTGCCTTCTTCATTTATTTATGCAACTCATAACAAATAAATATTTGGGAACTACAGTATTACACTGTAGCAACACATGGACTGAAAATAAAATAGATCATTCTATTGTTTGTTTGCCAATTATTAAACTATTAGTTGTCAGTCAAGACTTTTGGGGAGTAGGGTGAAAGTCTCATGCCACCCCCAAAACCCAATTGACAGCAAAGAGGGAAAAATACAAAAAATGTATGCTTATTATAAAAATGAAGGACAGAAGGACTAATCCAAGCTGACAACAGGATGAGTAAAATGTTTTAATTAAAATGGAAAACACAAGTGTTTCTATTTTTTAATAAAGAATAGTACTGCATCATGTAGGCCCTTTGTTGAAAAACACGGTGTGAAATGATACAGCCATAGTCATATAAATTCTCTGAGAAGAATAAACCCGTTGTCATTGATCTACTATTGAGATGGTAGAAAAATTCGAAGAATCACCATGAGCTTTGAGGTCAGTGCCCGTAATTATCTCAGAAAAGGATAACGTTTTCAAATCTTAAATTTGGTCCTGCTCTTAAGAGTAGGAGTAACAGCATTTAATTTCCCAATTTAGGAAACTACTCTTAATTTCACCAGGAGCTTGTGAGCTGTCCTAACACACTAATAACAGACAAAGATAGTGTTCACATAGAAATCGGCATGCACATCTTAGAAAGGCAAAACGTTTTGGAAATGCTCGACAACAAAGAACTTGTAAAAATATATTGATTTGCCAGACATGGAACAATATTCATAAGAAATCTTATCCATCATGTGATCTACATCTACATTTAAAAGCCATGCACTATCAGACAAAATGAAAGTGCTGGTAACTTTAAATTTGTTTGGCCATATGGAAAATGCAGTTTTTCCATAGTGATTATTTGGATATGAAATAACCAACCATTTCTCAAATTTTGCACCAAGCTTTGAACACCCTTACAACACGTAATCAAGACTTGTACTCTTCCTAGTAGGGAGCAGTAGGGAAATGTTAAAGGAAGGTGCATTCAAACAAACTGCTGGTTTTGCTGGAGTTGTTGAATGTGATTGACAGCAGACATATAAAGATCACTGCCCCAAATCTGGAAGAGTATACATGTATGAGAATCGCAAACAATATCATAGTCAGTTTTGTGCATAAACTAGTTCAAAAGAACACATTCATTCAACAAGATCATTTTTCTAAGAATGGTGAACTTAAAGTAATGTATTTGCAAATGAAGAACTTAAACGTGAGCTAGTTCAGTTTTATGTGAAATTCTGGATCTATTTTAGGTCCAAATTAAATGGTTTACCTTACCCTGTAATGTAGGGGTGGAGCCAAATCCAAAAACGGTATTCGGATAAGCACAAATAATGGATTTTACGAATATTTATTTGTATTCTGAAAAAATAGCATAAAACCAAATAGGCATTGTCTGTGTCTGCCTACTTGTGCTTAAGCTGCACCCCCGATGACACGAGCACACGGTGAAGCTCCAGTTTTGCTTTTAGGAAAACGTTGTACTTTGCAAGGCCACTTTATATTTAATATTTTCATGCAATATGTGACGCAAATTTTGACTGACAGCGTAATAGGTTAGTTCACCTAAACGCTGGTTCCACAGTCACCATTTGTGTCACACGGTTGGAAATAGAGCGGTAATTTATATGTATACTTACATCTATTTAATTTCTTTTTTGACCAGGAGGATATTAGCATATATGGTTATACGTGTTTGTTGCTGAGTATAACTTCATAAAGTGTATTTAAATAAAAAAAGTCTTCATAATTATTGTATTTTATTCAAGAACACTGTAATAGCCTAATATAAGGCATGCAAAATAGAAAAAAGTAAACTCATGGGTCATTTATTTTCACTCCTTAAAAAATACTAAATGAACTGAACATGAACTGGTTCAAAACTGAAATGGTGAACTATGAACGTGAATTTATTCATTTTAATCTGTGTGAACTGAACTTTGAGCGAGTTCTTGTGAGCTGTGAACTTGCACAACACTGATCATAGTACCAATGCAAAGGTGGTCATGGATGCAAACGATAATATACAGTCATATGAAAAAGTTTGGGAACCCCTCTTAATTCTTTGGATTTTTGTTTATCATTGGTTGAGCTTTCAAAGTAGCAACTTCCTTTTAATATATGACATGCCTTATGGAAACAGTAGTATTTCACCAGTGACATTAAGTTTATTGGATTAATAGAAAATATGCAATATGCATCATAACAAAATTAGATGCATAAATTTGGGCACCCCAACAGAGATATTACATCAATACTTAGTTGAGCCTCCTTTTGCAAATATAACAACCTCTAGATGCCTTCTATACCCTTTGATGAGTGTCTGGATTCTGGATGGAGGTATTTTTGACCATTCTTCCATACAAAATCTCTCCAGTTCAGTTAAATTTGATGGCTGCCGAGCATGGACAGCCTGTTTCAAATCATCCCATAGATTTTCGATGATATTCAGGTCAGGGGACTGTGACGGCCATTTCAGAACATTGTACTTCTCCCTCTGAATGAATGCCTTTGTAGATTTTGAACTGTGTTTTGGGTCATTATCTTGTTGGAATATCCAACCCCTGCGTAACGTCAACTTTGTGACTGATGCTTAAACATTATCCTGAAGAATCTGTTGTTATTGGGTTAAATTCATCCAATCCTCGACTTTAACAAGGGCCCCTGTCCCTGAACTAGCCCCACAGCCCCACAGCATGATGGAACCTCCACCAAATTTGACAGTAGGTGACAGGTGTTTTTCTTGGAATGCGGTGTTTTTCTTCCGCCATGCAAAGCGCTTTTTGTTATGACTAAATAACTACATTTTTGTCTCATCAGTCCAAAGCACTTTGTTCCAGAATGAATCTGGCTTGTCTAAATAAGCATTTGCATACAACAAGCGACTCTGTTTGTGGTGTGAGTGCAGAAAGGGCTTCTTTCTCATCACCCTGCCATACAGATGTTTTTTGTGCAAATTGTGCTGAATTGTAGAACGATGTACAGATACACCATCTGGAGCAAGATGTTCTTGCTGGTCTTTGGAGGTGATCTGTGGGTTGTCTGTAACCATTCTCACAATCCTGTGCATATGCCGCTCCTGTATTTTTCTTGGCCTGCCAGACTTGGGTTTAACAGAAACTGTGCCTGTGGCCTTCCATTTCCTGATTACATTCCTTATAGTTGAAACTGACAGTTTTAACCTCTGAGATAACTTTTTGTAGCCTTCCCCTAAACCATGAGACTGAACAATCTTAGTTTTCAGATCTTTTGAGAGTTGCTTTGAGGATCCCATGCTGTCACTCTTCAGGGGAGAGTCAAAGGGCAGCACACCTTGCAATTGACCACCTTAAATACCTTTTCTCATGATTGGACACACCTGTCAATGAAGTTCAAGGCTTAACAAGCTTATCCAACCAATTTGGTGTTGCAAGTAATCAGCATTGAGCAGTTACATGCATTCAAATCAGCAAAATTAAAAGGGAACCCACATTTTTGCACAGCCAGTTTTTCATATTTGATTTAATTTCATACAACTAAATACTGCTTCACTAAAAATCTTTGTTCGGAAAACACCCCAGTACTCAGATGTTCCTAGGAAATGAAAGACATACCACTGTTATCTTTTTTTGTTGAAAGGAGAGTAAATTATTATGCAGGCTGTGAGGGGTTCCCAAACTTTTTATATGAATGTATAGCCAGGATATTACCCTGAGGACAGGTAATGAGTGTTCCTCTGTCAGTATAAAATAAATTAGAGCCAAATTTTGGCTGAAATAAGCCTTCTGTAAAGTTCTTCTTTTCTTTATACTAAGCAGTTCTTGATACCCCAAATTCTTCTTTTCTGACCAACACACCAAAGCGTCCTGCTTGCATCATACACCAAAATGCCTGTTTATTATAGCCCCATGCCTCCCATGCTTAATCCTTGGAGGGCTGCACATTGCAGAGTTTTCCCTTTGAGCCTCCCCGTATGATTCAAAATCCTTTTCTAAAGGTCACATATTTTATAAAGTTTCATTTTCCCATTGAACTCAAAGGTTTTTTTTTTTATTTTTTTTTTTCTTTCAATAACTTTAAAGCTCAAGCTAAATGCTTCTTTTTATAAATCAAAGCTTTCCCAACCAGATGGTGCCCAACCAAAAACCCTATTAAAGAAAGTAAAAACAACTGCTCTGTTGAGATATCTTCCATTGCCTGACTGAGGCAAGTGTTTGATAACCGACTGCAGTTTGTTACATACTATATTTAAAATATGTCCAAATATGCAAACTGCCATAATGA
Source organism: Polypterus bichir lapradei (assembly GCA_026402145.1). Lineage (NCBI taxonomy): Eukaryota > Metazoa > Chordata > Cladistia > Polypteriformes > Polypteridae > Polypterus > Polypterus bichir. Next base: position 25,172,770 of record JANRMT010062841.1, on the reverse strand, counting down.
CCACGGCAAAAAAATGTCCATGTTGGGTCAACATAATAAAACAGAAAAAGTCATGCAAAAAAATGTCCAAAAGAAACACCAAAACAGCAAAAAATTGCATGAAAATGTAGTCGTCTTTCACTAGATCTTGTCATACACATCCATATTCTGATATTCCTCAAGTACAATACAATTCATGTGCTTTGGAGACAGCTGAAGGGCTCTGATGGTGGTAATTCTCCTCCAGACCAAGGGATGGCACTGTTGCTTAACACTAGAATTACCAGAGCCTACGAAAAAACTCGTAGGTCCGTCCCACCTTAAATCGCTTCTTAAAACCGTTCTCACCTCTCCACCAGCGTCTTTTGTTAATCTAAATGTGCTGATAAAAGAAAAGCTGCAAGTAGCCGGCTATTCCATCCCCCCAACGACTTAGAACGTGCACAAACTTCTCCCAGCTTATGCCTTGATTATCTGGGAGTGAAGTGGAGTTTTAGAGTGGAAATAATAGATCATTATTTGGAATACACGCATTTCACGTGTGTTCTGTTTCTACAGTAATCCGTGTAAACACATTTTTAAAACAGAAAACTTTTTCATATTGTAGTAGTAAATGACAAAATGTAAGCATAAACTATATAATGTATGAAGCCTGAAGTCCAAATATCAAACACATTTACAAAAGGTACAAATATAACAGAACAAGTATGCTTTTATTCAAAAATATAACTGCAGAAAAAAGCCACCTTAGCATGCCACATTGACACATACTTACTACAACTACCACGGTAGCATAATGGTATCAGTCGCTGACTAGTATTCAAAAGGTCATGAGTTCGATCCCGTGTGATTCAGTTTTGAGGCGTAAACTGCTGTTATTCTTACTATTTTATAATAAAAACATACATTTGATTTCAGTGTGTAACGGCCGGTGTAATTTATGATAATTGTAAAGGTTTTTTTTTTTTTTATTCACTTTTCATTCTCTCAGTCGTGTTCAGGATCCTTCCCTACACCCCCCCCCCCCCAAATTGAGAATGCTGTTTTCACATAAAGATGCGCTATAGCTCTGCAGCGTATTTGTGACTGCATTCTCGTACCAATGCTTGCGAACTGAAGAGCCTGCGTGCACTTTTCGTGGCATTACACGTCTATTTTTTTGAGCATGCCCGTGTCGCTCAAACACAGGAACATATGTTGTTGTACAAGAATAACAAAACAAGTGCACTTTTATTCTAGACTGTACGTGAAGAAAAAATAAAGCAAGTTACAGTAGGCGGTTGATACGACAGCTTGCGTGGTGCAATGCTAAGAACTGCTGATTTCCGATCTGTGCTATATAAAATCATCACATTCAAATATTAACAATTCCCACACACCCTTCCTACATTCACGACATGTGTACTTGTTGCAGTGTACACGTCTCTCTGTGCTATGGTTCCTATTACACTGAATGAGCACCTGACATTGTACTTTCTTCCCTATACAAATAACATTCGAGTATAGCGCGTCTCCAAATAAATCACATTTGAGTTATAGCGCGTCTTTATGTGAAAAAAAGCAGTGTCAGATAGGGGGGGGGGGGATCGTGGACGCGACTGAGAGAATGGAACTGAATTAAAAAAAAAGCTAACCTTTATAATTATCATGCATTTACACTGGCTCTTACAGACTTACTGAAATCAAATGTATGTTTTTATTCTAAAATAGTTCAATACATGCAATATTATTTGAAAAAGAAGAGCGTCAGATCGGGTTTGAATACACGCTGACGCTGTTACAGAAGGAGTCTGCATATTCAGTGCAGCAGTTTCAACGCACAGTACATGCAATATTATTTGAAAACGAACAGCGTCAGATCGGACGCATATTCAAACCCGATCTGACGCTGTTTGTTTTCAAATAATATTGCATTAGTGCGATGATGTTTTTACATATATTGTCTCTTTCATTCATCTTGCGGTTTGTAATCAGTGACCGTGTGTTTTTTCCCTGATTTTGCCAGTTCGCACATGTTGCTGTATGGTGGTGTTTCTTTTGTACTCCAGGACATGCAGAAAACAGAATAGTACAGAGCAGTAAGTTCAGCGCTATATGCAATCAGACAGACAGACAGGCAGAGAAGGCACTAGATATATAAATAAACAGGGAAGGCATTGTATAATAGATATATAAAAAACAGCTAAGGGGATAGATATATAGATAGGTAGGAAGGAAAGGCACTATATGATAGGCAGACAGGGAACCTCCTATATAATAATAAAATTACTGTTATTACTATATAGATAGACAGGGAGTTCAGGCAGGCAGAACTGCGAAGGTTAAAAATAAATAAGTTTTCTCCCTAGCGGAGATTCGAACTCGGATCTCTTGAGGTACAGCAAGTCTGCTGTGCTCTAAGTGACAGAATCTTACCAATGCGCCACAGAAGCTGTTGTAAAGGTTCTGAACCTTTTATGAAAGTGTATTTGCTCTTTGGCTGTCAGGCTTCACACATTTTATAGTTTATGTCTACATTTTGTGACATTTATTACTAAAATATGAAAAAGTTCCTGTTTTAACATTGTGTTTACACAGATTACTGTAGAAACGGAACACACATGAAATGCGTGTGTTCCAAATAACAATCTATTATTTCCACTCTAAAACTCCACTTTACTCCCAGATAATCGAGGCATGAGCTCGGAGAAGTTCGTGCACGTTCTGAGTCGGTGGGGGGATGGAATAGCTGGCTGCTTGCAGTTTGTTTTTATCGGCACATTTACAGGACAAAGGAGGCTGGCGGAGAGGTGAGAGCGGTTTTAAGAAGCGATTTAAGGTGGGACGGATCTACGAGTTTTTTCGTAGGCTCTGGTAATTCTAGTGTTAATGCCTTTATTTTTTCCTCCCTCTGCAAGATAGAAGACTGACACTCGTACCACCTCTGATGTCACTTCCGTGATACGCCCTACTGAACCCACCTCTTCCTGGCTTGATCCTATTTAACCACCTCCTACTCCACCTCATTTCAGTTTCATCTTGGATTCCAGTCTGAAAAGACCTAAAAACATATTGCTGTTTTGCTTTTGGCATCTTACAATATACAGGGATCATGAAAATGCCCTAACCCTTTATGACCTTATTTGTGTCATTCTTAGAATATGGTATATATAAACTGCTCAAAAAAATTAAAGGAACAATTTTTAATAAGAGTATAGCATGAAGTCAATGAAACTTCTGGGCTATTGATCTGGTCAGTTAAGTAGCAGAGGGGGCTGTTAATCAGTTTCAGCTGCTTTGGTGTTAATGAAATGAACAACAGGTGCACTACAGGGGCAACAATGAGATGACCCCCAAAATAGGAATGGCTTAACAGGTGGAGGGAGGCAACTGACATTTTTCCTTCCTCATCTGTTTTTTCACCCGTTTTACATTTGGCTACGGTCAGTGTCACTACTGGTAGCATGAGGCGATACCTGGACCCTACTTCTCCAGGATGGCACATCAATACGTGCAATTGCCAGAAGGTTTGTTGTGTTTCCTATCACAGTCTCAAGGGCATGGAGGAAATTCCAGGAAACAGGCAGTTACTCTAGGAGAGCAGGACAGGGCCGTAGAAGGTCTTTAACCCATCAGCAGGACTGGTGTCTGCTCCTTTGGGCAAGGAGGGACAGGATGAGCACCACCAGAGACCTATAAAATGACCTCCAGTAGGCCACTGGTGTGAATATCTCTGACCAAACAATCAGAAACAGATTTCATGAGGGTGGCCTGAGGTCCCGATGTCCTCTAGTGGGCCCTAGCACCATGGAGCTTGATTGGCATTTGCCATAGATTACAAGAATTGGCAGGTCCACCACTGGCACCCTGTACTTTTCACAGATGAGGGCAGGTTAACTCTGAGCACATGTGACAGAGGTGAAAGGGTCTGAAAAAGCCGTGGAGAGATTTATGCTGCCTCTAACACTGTTCAGAATGACAGGTTTGGTGGTGGGTCAGTGATGATCTGGGGAGGCATATCCATGGAGGGATGCACAGACCTCTACAGGGTAGACAATAGTACCTTGACTGCCATTAGGTATCAGGATGAAATCCTTGGACCCATTGTCAGACCCTATGCTGGTGCAGTGGATTCTGGGTTCCTCCTGGTGCACGACAATGCCCGGTCTCATGTGGCAAGAGTATGCAGGCAGTTCCTGGAGGATGAAGGAATTGTTACCATTGACTGGCCCCCATGCTCACTTGCCTGACCTCAATCCAATAGAACACCACTGGGACATTTATGTTTCGGTCCATCCGACTCCACCAGGTTGCACCTCAGACTGTCCAGGAGCTCAGATCTGAGAGGAGATCCTCCAGGACACCATCCGTCATCTCATTAGGATCATGCCCCGACATTGAAGAACTCAATTGGCCTACACACAGCGCTGACCTCAACCATAATGAACACCTTTGGGATGAAGTGGAACACTAAATGTGAGCCAGGCCCAATCATGCAACATCAGTACCCGACCTTACAAATGCTCTTTTGGCTAGATGGGCACACAGATACACTTCAAAATGTTGTGGAAAACCTTACCAAAAGACTGGAGGCTGTTATAGATGCAAAGAGGTGGGTTGAGGGGCGACTCCATATTAATCTCCATGTTTTTGGAATGGGATATCTAATAAGCTCATGATCAGGTGTCCATAAATGTTTGTCCATATAGTATATAAGGGCAGCAGAAGCCAGGAACAACTCTAAGGCAGAGCAACAGCCCCATCACAGACTGAACACACAAGCACATCAGAGGTCAATTTATCATCACTCTGCCTAACTGGTATGTCTTTGGACTGGGGAAGGAAACTCATTGGGAGAAGAATGCAAGTTCCATGCAGGAAGCACCTGGGATGTAAAATCTGGTCTCCTTACAGCGAGGCAGCACTGCTACCACTGCAACACCATGTCACCCAAAAACAAGAACAGTGCTACTGAAAATGAATCGTTCTCATTAACAATGTACTGTTTTTTATTATTCATAAAAATTCTGCAACTTACGTTATAGAACAAATATTTTAAAACTTACAGGAAATTTGAATCAGTACATGCTTATTCTGTCCGGCTGTACTGAATATTTTTTTTGCAAAATTAATCTGATGCCAAGTATGCTATAATAAATCCAACCTTATGAATGAAGTGAGTGACAAGTGGTCTCTTAACAGGATTCCAGAACATGATATGCATTGCTATATCAACACCTGAAGATAGGCAAAGAAACAAAGTAATTACTGCAATTGATTAGCAATTTTCAACTAAGGAACAGTCATGGGTTCAAAATCTAATTAGAAGGCTACCAATGCCAATTTAAGGATACTCTATTAGGACAAGCTTGATAAGATACAATTAAAACTCACCACCCTGGGAACTATCATTAGACATTTGGCCAATTAACTTTTTTATTGGAGTGAGTTTGTGAGCCACTAGCTATAAGCTTATTTACAGTCAGCATGCAGTGAAGTCTCTAGATAAAAATATTGGATGATGGGAAAAGAGAAAGAACGGGCACAATAGTCTGTGCTGTTAGTTTTGTATTACCTTGTTCATTCTAAAATAAATCTTAAGCAAGTATGCATTTTCCAGTGCTTTCCTTAATACAAAGTCAGACCCATTAATCATTTCTCATTAGTTATTTATGTACCGAAATTTAGTTTGCAGGGCAGCTGCACAAGATCATTTGATCAATCTGTTTTAAATATTAATTGATGTACTAGAAATATAATTTTTTGAATTTGTAGGCTATAGCACTTTTGAGCATTACTTTCCATTAATGTAATAAGTATAGATGTTGGCAATTCAATTGTATGTTGGATTTCTCTGCCCTTGTACTGTTTTTAATTCATTTAATTAATTTATCAAAATTTATTATCTTCTTACTAAAATGGTTTTAGCATTGAATAGGAAAAATGAATTGTAATATATAATCATGTTGGATTACTGTAAAATAAACAAGAAACAGGCAATTGGGATTATGACTGATGAGTCCCAGCAAACTATCGTGTTGTATCAAAACACAGTTTAAATTACATTCACATTTCAATGATTGAGCCTTTATGAACTTGAAGATGTGCTATCTGTGTGAATTTTAAGATGCAGCACATCGTTTTTCTGAAATGTGCCATGTGCCAGAGTAGATGTGTTAAAGGAAGATAATTTGATTTACAGGTCTGTACTCACTCAAATTGCCCAATCAATACATTTTTAGAGAAGGTTTAATTTTTAGAAAAGTAGGACCATCTATCTAGAATGTTATGCTTACTCTTAGGGCAGCATGGTGATGCAGTTGTTAGCAGTCACGCCTTACAGAAGTAGTGTCTACTGTAGGTTCAAATTCCACACCTGGTTGTTGTTTTCTTGTTTCTTCTCAAGAAGCCCACACTTGAACCATCTCAAGTAGGGAATTTCATACTAGTCTGTCTCTTCTTCTTTCTGTCCAGAACACTTGAATTTGCTGCCTCTAACCAGGTCTCTTCCATCTTTCTACTGAACTTCAAGCAGGCTGTTCCACTGAGATGGCTCTACTGACTACAGTCTATATTTTACTGCTGGTAAGAAGACCAACATGTTATCTATAATCATCCTTCTAGATTGCTCCTCTGTCTTTGATGTGGTCACCCATCAGATCCTCCTTGAAACCCTCTTTGAACTCGGCATCATGGTTCATGGTTTGAGGCCTACCTCTTGGACAGATTCTACCCTGTTGTCCTGGTGGACAGAAATGTCAGTGGTGAGCCAGAGAAGCACCGGAGTGCCCCTAAGGATTGGTTCTCGGTCCTCTCCTGTTCTGTCTGTTCGCCACCTTAGTAGGCTCTATTATCCAGTCCCATGGTTTTTAAAATCAGTCCTTTGCCAATGATACACAATATGTACCCGTTGTTCCCTCCAGAGGAACTCACTCCCTAAGCTAAGATCTCTGTATATCTCACTGCACTATCTGCAGCTCAACCTGGTAAAACCTGGTAAAGATAAGACTGTGATCGGTTGCAGGCATTGTAGCATCCCAAACCCCAGACAAACCCATAAAAAAGGTTCAATTAAAAGGTTTATTATAATAAAGTACCTCAACAAATGGCTTCTTTGTAATAATAAACTCAAGCACAACTCTCTTTTTCTCTCTTTTCTTTCTACTTCCACACCTTCAGGCAAGCTTTGTCCTCTTCCACCCAACTCAAACTCACCTGGATAAGGCTGAGCGACTCCCTTTATATTAGACCCAGAAGTACTTCCAGTGCTAGGGTGTAGCCCATTGGAAGCATTTCTGGGTCACGTGGAAGCCCAACAAAACAGAGATCATAGAACCCAACAAGGCTGCCCAATGGGAATACAGTTCCCACTATGCCTTGTGGGTGTCTGTACTGGTAACACCACAAAGGGATGCAGCCAACTGCTAATGTTGTTTTCCCCTGTCCTTCCATCACACCAGCCTTCTGACCGGGTATTGTTCCAACCCTGCCAGGATGCCAGCATATTCACTTCTGCTCTGGCCTCTCTCCTGGCTGAAGCACGACAATCTTCGCCTTCTTTCTTGTGCCTACAAAGTGCTGGCATCCAGTCAAGGAAACCTTACCCCATCCTGGCTAGAATGCACGCCCATGTGCACCATCCATCACATAGACATTCTTGTTTTCTGTGCTTGTCTATCTACTCATCATCCAAGTTTCTGTTCAGCTTGGATCACTATTGCTGATACCCTCCAAGTCTGTATGCAACCTTGGGGTGTTGATTGATGGCCAGCTGTCTTTCACTGACCATCTTGCAAAAGACTATTTATAATAGTCTGATAGAAGTCAAGGTTTGTTTTGAGAACAAGGCAAAAATGTTGATACTAACTATGTGCAAAAGATCTGGCATACCATAATCCATGTCAACAGTCCCAAACCAAACCACCTCTTATTAATGTGCGTGTTTCTAAATTGTCGTATTTAAGCAATCCCCTGGGACCTCATGTATAAATAGTGCGTACGCACAAAAATGTTGCGTAAGAACATTTCCACGTTCAAATCGCAATGTATAAAACCTAAACTTGGCGTAAAAACGCGCACATTTCCACGGTAGCTCATACACTGTCATACGCAAGTTTTGCGCCCGGTTTTACAGACTGGCGGCACCCAGCATCAAAGCAGTGCTACTGTTCCTGTGTGGTTACCCTTTCTTTTTTTAGATCCATATCCCTGACATGGCTTTATAAATCCACTGAAATTAACCACATATTGTTTATTAGTTTAATGCATCTGATTGTAATTAACCTGTAACAATATAATGGTCCACAGAATGGTCAAACTATTCCAAATACAATAGCTGCTTTAGCGTTGTTACTCTCACTGCACCTTCTTCTTCTTATTGTCACTTATGTGTGTATTATGTGCTAGAGACATGCCAGTTGGAATTTAATTATACAATGTACACACAACAATGAATTTGAACTTGAACTTTACTAGATTTGTGATAGTGTATTGGGTACTGTCTGGGCTTATAAGTGGAAGTGTATCTTATAAAAATGAATTGAAAACAGAATGTGCATTAAACATCTGGGACTCATCAGGCTGTTTACAGAACAACAGCGCCTGAACAGCTAACCAGATTTACAAGTCAAACAATGTACTTGCTCTTCTAAGCCTCAGCTAAAATGCAAATTGAAATTGTTCTTTGATTAAATTATACACTGTATGGCTCTTTTGAAAGTGATGACACACAACCGTCGGCACAAACTAACTGCATGCATTACATTAGCACCGCCAGAGCAACTTTTACTTTACTTTTAGACAAAATGTATAAGTACTAATTCAGACTTAAACCTTTCATGTTTATAATTAAACTTAGAGCAAATCCATTATAAGCACTTGCTTTATTTTTTCTGTTTTCCAATCGTTAATTACTCTTTAATTGCTTGGTGTAGTTATTGCACTAGCAAGATAAAATCTTAGTGCTAATGCATTTTCTAAAATAAAGGCTTATAGCACAGTATCACTGCTATACCAGTGGTACATCACATGTAGGAAATAAACTCTAAATAATAACCTCTGCACCTCCTTCTCATTTTATTATTATTTTTTTTAATTTATAAAATAGTTATTCCATATAATTAAAAAAGCCAAAGCCCGTTTTTCTAATATATGTTTGTGGATACACTAAGAGGTCATTTTCTTAAAGACACCTGCATTTTCCATGAAATTCATTACTTAGAATTATGCGAATAAAAGAATACTGTGTAAATTTAGAGGGAGAATGAAATAGGCTAAAGATTTAAATGGTTTTAATTTTTAGAATGAATTGAATGATGCACACACTAGCATGATTTTATTGGAAACAGAATCTGGCATGATATAGAATAGAAGACCACTCAAAAAATACTAGCTAATAATCATAGTAGTAATAGTACTGTCACGTGTACAGAGTACAGTGAAATCCTTGTGGCCTCCCTGTAGGCAAAAACACACCATTGATGAAATGAGCCAATCATGGCTGACAAATAAGGTGGAGTGGTGGCTCTGTGTGAGCTGGTATCAGGAAGATTGCCGGCTCGAAGCCCATTACTGTCAGAAGGGAGCCTACTCCATTGGGCCCATAAACAAGGCCCTTAACCTGAAACTGTATGTAATGGCTGACGCTGCACTCTGATCCTGAAAAGTCACATGAAAAGATAATTTCCCCCTAGGGATTAGTAAAGTGTATCAGATTAAAAAATAAATAAAAGCGTACTACAGTCAGTCGAGAGAGAAATGGATAACCAACTTGTCAGTCAGGTGGTATACCTAAAAAAGTGGCCACTTAATATATTAAATAAAGAGATAAAGGTTTTTTAATGCTTCACATCCTCTAAAACACTTCTGTGAAGTTCATTTAGTGCAACATGTGCTGAAATGGGATCAAGCTTTTGAAATAAACATCCATCTCTCCTCCTCATTCATTGGTCCAGAGACTTATCTTCCACTGAGGCGCTCAATCCAATTTAAACACATTTCACATTTGTTTGCTAATTAGTTTTTCAGAAGTATGTTTTGGATGTTGTGAGCATAAAAATTGATGATTTGACATGTGGATTATGCAACCAGAGTAACTATAGATTTTTTTTCATGATTGTTCTAATATTGTCATTGTTCAATATTGGCTCTGGATTGACCAGCGTTGAAGCCTGTTGTGTCATAAACATTGTCATCTCTGTTCTCCATGAAAACGTGATACTAAAAATTTTCTCACCCATGGCTACTAAAAACACAGGATAAGAAACATTTAAAAAATTCAATTTTTGGGGTTGTTATTCCTTTAATTTCAGGGCTGGATTTTTGAAAAAGCTAAACAAGCCACACCTCATTACTTCCAGATGGCACATAAGTGTTAGCCTTTTCCGCATGCGTAAAAGCCTTTTTTTATATACTCTTTTTTAACAATTATTAATTATTAATTTTAATGTTAAGTTTAGATGTGATCTGATATCCGGCTTGTCACTATACATTTTTAATGGGTTTTTAAATCGACAATATGCTGCTCTCATTGCAAATATAAGTGTTAGCTTGTCTCAACTCCTTTTTGGACTGGCTGGAAACTTCAGAGAAGAAGATCTGAAGGCTACCCTACATCTGCAACATCTAAGAACATAAGAGGCTCTGAGGAATGTAAATTGAGATATAAAAAATATTCCCGGGGATCAATGCAGGCAAAAGCACTCTGTTACACCTTATCCAAGGATGTAAACTGTGAAGGCACAATATGAGCATAAAAGTCAGGGAGAAAGGTTTCCGTTCTGGTTTGCCTCTATAAAATGAGGAATGTTCAATCGCTTTTAAAAAAATTGGAGGAACAGTCACATTCCATGATGAGTCACGGTAAGTTCAGGTATGGCGGCATTTTGGGTACTGCTGGAAACCAGTTTAAGCTTCTTATTTCAGACGCTTATTAATGCTGTACGATTTTCATCTGATATGATAAGATGGAGTGGAAAAGGAAGAAGGGGGGGCTATGTGAATGAGCAATGATAAAAAAGCAAGCACATTACAATTAGAACTAAAATATATAATCCTCACATTGAAATACGTACTGGATTTATCCACGTTAATGCCTAGTGAGATAATTTGCATCCTTCTAGTTAATGTACATTAACTCAGGAACAGAAATGATTTACCAGTACTCTAGTGATGAATCATTCTGACCCTAGAATGCTGTTGACTTCAATCAGGGAAACTTTGGAGGTTACATAATTCTATCCACATGTTCCATTTGTGAACACAACAAGCTGGGCTTACTCTGTCCAAATGTCAAATCAATGTTAAAGGTTGACCGGTGGCACAACTGCATAGATCTGACCACCTTGCTGCCATCTATAAACCTGTTATCAGACAGAAGCAGATCTCTAATTATCCAAGTCAGAATTTCTTGTGTTTGTGATTGAATTTTTCTTAAGCTTGCATAAAGTTTTAATTTCCCCTTGGGGACAAATAAAGTATTATCTATCTATCTATCTTAGAGTCACACAGTCTGACAGGGCCAGAGTTTGTTTAATTTGTTATGCATCTTGGAAGCATACTTTTTCAAATTCACACAAGACTTATTCTCTGGTAATGCTTGATGAAGCCTCCCAGCCTTAGTTCAGGGTCACATCATTTCTCAACATATCTAAATCTAGCTCAGGCCAACTGATTCAGAAAAGTCACCATTAAAGAAAAATCATCACATATCAACAGTATTTGATCTTAAGCTGAGCAGAAGAAATCAAAATTAATTATATTTTAATTATTGATTTTTTGCCCAGGCCTGATATATATATATATATATATATATATATATACATTAGGGGCCTTACCCCTTGCTCGCTTCGCTCGCCAACCCCCTTTTCTGCGCTACACACCAGCCACTTCACGTCTCTTCCACTTGAAGGAGAGGGTGATGGTGCAAAGAACCTTAACAGAATTACGTGTTCTCAGAAGTGTTGTCCCTCAGGGGTCAGTGCTGGGCCAGCTTCTATTTTAATAATATATATATTTACTCTAGGGGGTTCGCCCCCTGCTTGCTTCGCTTGCCAACCCCTCAGCCTGCACTATGTGCCAGCCACTTCACATCTCTGCTGCTCACGTTGTGAAGAGGGGGACTGAACGCACCCCAAGGAGACGCGGTTGCTCCTCTGAAACACCCTCTTAAACGGTTATACAATTGGAAACAAATACAGTTTTTTTTTTTTACCTCCTCTTTGCTCGATCAGCTGCTGGCTTGCTGCTTCTGCCTTGGCGCATGATCTGCATCTTGTGCGGTGCTTTGAACATTTAAAAGCCTGTACAGCAGCTGTCTTTGTCATCTACTCTTTGTCTTTTATTTCTGGCCCCAGGCATGGTTAAAACTCTTGGCACAAACTCTCATCTCGCAGGATGTGAGTTCCTGATATTTTTTAGTTTATAATTTAAAAACGGAATAAGAATCTGAAAATCTAACAACATTACATTAAAGTGTGATAAATTCTGAAAAGAATGATACCAAACATATATATGTTGGTTTTAAAATAAGCCTAATTTAAAGCGTGACAAAAAACATCACATAAAAACATCACATAAAATCGTTGCACTTTTAGGCTTAGGATTTTATATACATAGAGTAGATATAAAGTCTAGATCTTCCAACTTGCAGGGAAGACTTAGGGGCTGGTGGCATGATTGGCACTCCAGCCACTGTAAAAAACCTCACACTGTTCAGTGTGGTGCTGAGGGGTCATCCGTTGCACAGCTGCACTCGGATCTCAATCCGGGTGGTTTACCGTTGGTGGGTGCGGCAACTTGTTGTAATCAGCGCATGCTCCCAACCTCTCTCCTGCTATAAAGTACTGAAGCTTAAATCACAAGACTGCCAGGTTAATTTCCACTTTCTCTGTCTCACTGAGTGGCCCTCAGCAAGTCACTTAATCTGCCTTTGTTCCAACAGTATGAGCAAACAGCTGATATATTGGATAAAGGCATCCGCCAAACAATACAATTATTAATAGTTCCATGTTCTGCACAAATGAATGATTCTGAAGCTGTAGTTTGGAAAACAGCATAGGTATTATTAAGCCTGAAATCATGTAGAAGAAATGTTGTAAGGCACTATTGAGTTCCTACTGATTAATACAACAAGCATCCTTTCATGGCTTCAGATGTCTTTTCAGTTAATGGTGACGGCTTTATTTAAACCCAATATCCGAGGTAGAGTAATCTCTCATTGGATCTATCGTTGAATTCTCACTTTTGCAGACTAACAAGTGATCAAAATCTTTGACATGAAACCTGACAATGGCAAGTAGCCCCTTTGTTTTAAGCTTATTTTCATTTCCATATCCTTCAGGCTTTCTAACTTCCTGTTGTTATATACATTTACTCTCAAAGCATGGACAACTACAGGGTTTCATAACACATCTAGATATACAGTCCATTAGATTACCAGGTTGTGAATGCAACTCTCTAATAGTAGTATTTGTGGATAAAAATTAAAATTGACCATAAAAAAAGAAAAGAACAGCAAGCGTAGAGAAAATCAGGGGTGTATTATCTGTACTGAAAGGAATCATAAGGAGGAATGGTAAAAACAAGAAGATATGCGTAAATCAAGTGATGGGCTTTAACTGGAGAATCACACGGCCATGGGATTAAACAAAACAGGCAGGGTGTATGGTAGGAAGACTGCTGGAAGTGATTTTAAGGACAACGACAGGAAAGGAAAAAAGCTGTTGATTATTAATAATGTAACATAGAAAGTTTGAAGGCTTGGCTGCAAACAGAGGCAGAGACCTGATCTTGAATACAAAGTAGAAAGCAGCTTAACTTGTTTAAAAGGAGAAAATGCTAATCGCCTCACAAGAACGTGTCTGATGGGTTTCTTACTGGGGAATGATTGATCCAAGTTTGCAAGTGTTCAGAGGAATATGAAGAGGCTTCAATAATAATGCTCCATTGTATCACTGTTGGGTTTGTACATATGAAAGGTGAAGACAACCTGACATGAATATAAATGCAAAGGAAAAAGAAACCAACTATCTGTTTATACCCATCAAAGTACAAGTTGTAGAGTCTACATCTAAACAAGCAGTTCATTTTAAAAATATAGTGCATACAGTAATTAACATTGATTAGTTATGACAATGGTTTATACAAAAAATTTGCAAATAGGCATTAGGAAATAACATGATCACTTTAGACATTTCTAGACCCCCATTTATTAGAACATTAGAAAGATAACAAGACATTCAGCCCAACAAAGTTCAACAGTCCTATCCACTTAATTCCTTCTTAATAACATCAAGTTGAGTTCTGAAGATCCCTAAAGTCCTACTGTTTACCACACAACTTAATAACTTATTCCATGTGCTTATGGTTCGTGTATCAAGAAAACCTTCTTAATGTTTGTGCGAAATTTACCCTTAATACATTTCCAACTGTGTCCCTGTGTTCTTGATGAACTCATTTTAAAATAATAGTCTTGATCCACTGGACCAGTTTCCTTCAGAATTCTGAGCACTTCAATCATGTTACCTCTTAGTACACTACAGAAAATGCATATTCAAAAACTAGACAAAAAACTTGGTTTTGCTTGTATTTAGCAAAAAACATCTGCCAAAGGGTAAGGAAAATGTACTTGACAAGATTTCTTAAACTAAGCTAAATAATCGTAAATATAAATTTTTCTGAAAAGTCAGTACTTCTTGCAACAAGGAAAACTTGATATAATATAATGATTTTATACTTTTCACTGGGCTTAGATTTAACTCTTTGCAGTGTATCCTTTTGCTTAAACTGAAAAGGCTCAGATCTTTTAATCTTTCCTCATAACTAATTCCTTGAAGTCCTGGAGTCAGCCTAGTCTGGACTTTTTCTAGCTCTTTATGTCTTTTTTGTAGCCTAGAGGCCAAAACTGCACCCAGTACTCTAGAAGAGAAATCACCAGCGTGTTACAAAGCTTGAACATAACCTCCTTGGGTTTGTACTCTACACATCAAGGCGCTATATAACCTAACATTCTGTTAGCCTTCTTAATGGCTTCTGAACACCATGTGGCAGTTGATAGTGTCAAGTCCACTGTGACTCCCAGATCCTTCTCATTAGGTGCACTTTCACGTCTCAGACTTCCCATTGTGTATTCAAACCTAACATTTTTACCTCCTACATGTAATTCTTTACGTTTACTTAAATTAAATTTCACCTGCCACAAATCTGCCCAAGCTGCTATGCTGTCCAAGTCCCTCTGTACTGATTCAATGTATCTTAACTTAACAAGCTTGTTATTCATGTTCCAATCCAAATAATTTATATATTAAAAACAGTAGCAACACCAGTACTGAAACCCTGTGGAACACCACATTGGAAACAATAGGTATGGAGTAAATAACAAGGCGAACACAATGCAAGTTACCATGATACATAGGTCTCAGTGTTTGGGGTGGATATTGCAGAAACTGCTCATTCTCAACTTTTGTATCTTTGCTAGGATGCAGTCACACCGGATCTCTTAACAGCAGAAAAAAAGCATAACTTACAGCAGAAAACTGTCCTTTTAAGACATGACAATCAGTTTTGATTTTCCACAAACACACACACACACACACTCACCATGCTATAATCAACTTTTCTCGACTCAATAGCCTTCACCCACCAAACGTTCTATTTACAAGAAAGTAATAATTCAAATATAGATTTCTATGCATTATTAATATATACTTATTTCTATTTACTTGTAACACTTTCTACATTTGCTATTATCCAGGCACTGTTGTGATTACAAATCTATTATTATTTCACAACGCAACATTTGCATGACAAAGCAGTTTCATTTTTATCTCCAAACCTACACGGTTAACTGGAGAAAAGGACACTTTACACTAACAGAATAATCACTTTTTTCAGATCTTAAATGGTGAACTACAGAAAACCTTACAGTTTCAATGTGGAAATTTTGAAGCAGCTTTTGACAAATTACAAATTACTTATTCTGATGCTCATTTCATTGTGTAACCATTCCAAATTGAGCCACAACTTCACAAGCCAATCTCAATATTTTTGCAGCTGAGTCCCTCCTGTATATTTCTGATCTGATTCAGTTCCAACATCAAGCTTTTACTAGTGGACTAGGGTGGTCTGATTTTTTGACAAAGTAAATGTAACTATTAAAATGTCTGGTGGTCACCATTACTGACAACCTGCAGCTGGCAAATCTATTCTTGAGTGTCATCAAGAAGGTTCACCAACTCCTGTCGTATATATTTTGTTTCAGAGGTTTCAGGAAAGCACAAAGGTGTCTATGTGAGCTGACGAACTTCATTAGGTACACAGTGGGTCCCAACCACTTTGTGATGGTGAAGTCAACTGAAGTGGAAGAAGAAAGATCGTAGCTTGCAGAGTCAGTTTTCCATGTCCTTCATTCAGGACCATTAACACTCTCTTCTCTAGACTCAGGTAAGGTTCTTATCTACAGGTCAAGGCTACTCAATAGATGCTCACATTGATAAGAGCTAGTATGTATTGTTTGATGTTATACTTAATGTATGGCATTGTATTTGCTGCCTGCGTTTGTATTCATTGTCTCTTGTTGGTATTCTACCAATGTCTAGTTTTGATAGTCTTAATGTAATATTACATAAAGTCCACAAAAATATTCAAGTTTGGATTTATTATTTTCATTGATCATTTTTTTAAATATTGCATTACTGAAGTATATGAAAATCAAACTATGTTGCATTGAAATGGGGACACAAGATTTGTTTCTTGGCCTTGTAGAGATATACTTCAATCAGCGGTGCACTTGCGGCCCAGTCATCTTGATGACCGAGCATTGTACTTTAGCTCACTGTGACTAGGGCACAACAATGGCTATTAAATAACAAGCAAGCCTCTTTATGGGGCCCTTCCACTATGCTATGCATGCTCTGCACCCTTCTATTTGTGCCCCTAGTTCTCAGCATATGGAAGCAAAACAGAACTGTGCTTCAGTTAGCAAAGCAAGTTGCTATAGTACTAGCGTGTTGTACGATGTAAGCCATTATGGATGCAATGGGAAGTCAAGCAAAAGGACACCTTTTATTGGCTAACTAAAAAGATTACAATATGCTTTCGAGGCAACTCAGGCCCCTTCTTCAGGCAAACTGTAATCAATCAATGTAATTACACCTTGCCTGAAGAAGGGACATGAGCTGCCTTGCAAACTTGCATATTGTAATCTTTTTAGTTAACCAATAAAAGGCGTCATTTTGCTTGACTTCTCAAAGCAAGTTGCTAAGATTTTAGGGAAACTGCACAGATAAGTAAAATAAGCAACTGGAATAAATGTCTGGTTCATAATGGGAGGAATTAAACCTAGAAATCATCTTGACCTCTTTTGCTGAAATTTAAAAGCAGAAGTCCACAAAACCATGCTAGTGTGATTTGAAAATATCAATAATGTATAATATTAAAAATAAATCACAGTAGGAATGTCATACCTCATCAAAGCTAAGAATAAGCAAAGGTCTTGAAAAAATGAATTGAACAAAAAGCAGTTGGTATTACAGAATGTAAGAGGCCTAAACACACTTTACTATAGGGTCACTACTGTTGCTTAAATGGTAGATGCAGAGCTTGTATTAAATAATAAATAATATGTCATGGCCGGCACGGTGGCACAGCACTGCCTCCTCACAGTTAGGAGACCCGGGTTCGCTTCCCGGGTCCTCCCTGCGTGGAGTTTGCATGTTCTCCCCGTGTCTGCGTGGGTTTCCTCCGGGTGCTCCGGTTTACTTCCAGAGTCCAAAGACATGCAGATTAGGTGCATTACCAATTCTAAATTGTCCCTGGTGTGTGGGTGTGTGTGTGCGCGCCCTGCCTGGGGTTTGTTTCCTGCCATGCACCCTGTGTTGGCTGCGATTGGCTCCAGCAGACCCCCGTGCCCTGTAGTTAGGATATAGCAGGTTGGATAATGGATGGATAGATAACATGTCTTTTTCTAACTCACTTAATCCAAACCAGGGCTGAGGTTGGGAGATTTCTGAAGCCAGTCCCAGATAACATACTTAGCAAGGCAGGAACAAACTGTTGACAGGGCGCCAGTCCATTGCAGGGTGAACAATACACACACTGACACACTAAACACACACTAGGACCAATGTAGTGCCACATATTTCCCAGAGGCAGCCGTACTACTACTGTGCCACCATGCCACCCAATAGATAATATATAAAGTATATATTGTACCTGTTTATTCAGATCACTGCTGTGACAAGGCCAAAAATGTATTAAATAAGATATGTGTTGATATTAAGAGCTGGCATCAGGAAAGGCATCCAGCTGTAAAAACTTTGCTAAAATCTTACTGGAGAATTCTAGTAAAAAAAAATAGTGACGCTATATAAAAATGGGAATAGCTAAGGATAAAGAAGTTTATATTAAAAGTAAGAAGACAGTTATTGTTCTACTGAATTTCAAAAGCAAAAAGCTAAATCATTAGAGGTCCTTAAAGAAACTGTTGTGCTTATTGAGTGCTAGTCGATACTTGTATAATGGGTTAAGTAAGAAAGCTAATATTTATGCATTTTTTTAAAGGTTGACCCTTTCTTCATTACTGGCTGTTCCATCCATCATCTTTAGTGCCTCTCTATCAATGTCTATGCTCTCATGACACAAGAATTTGTTCTTTTCATGTCTGATTGGATTCCATTGTAATTACTGTAATTCTTTTCTGGGTTGGAACCTCCAACGCTACTTCTTTGTATTTCCTGTTTACTGTGGTTTCACAAAATAGATGTTTAAACCCATATTGGATGGCTAGTTAAATAATTCAATCACTGATATGGAATGCAAGCAGGGCACAACCACTGGTTTTTGAGCTGTTCCTTCTACTGGAACTTCTATTCATGATGACATTTTTTTAAACTCCAAAACCTCTGTATTTTAAGCTTGATTAACTCTAATATACATGCAAATCTTCATGAACATTTACTCAGCTGTTTTGGAGTAATGCAGCCTATATGTATATTGTGGGGAACAGCCCGGACACAGACAGGTAGACATGTTTTTAAGCAACACAACACGTTTATTTACACTATTATTTACAATAGTCAGTGACACACACAGCCCAGTGCCGCAGCACCAATCACCCCCAAAGTCCAGGCTTCTTCCAAATACCTTTCTCTTCTCCTGACCGCCTCCACTCCTCTCCTCCAAGACTCTGTCCACTTCCACCCAACTCCAGCCATCGAATGGGAGGAGGCGGCCCCTTTTATACACACCCGGATGTGCTCCAGGTACCTCCCGGCAATCTTCCATCGGCCTTCCCCAGTGAGGCGGAAGTACCGGCTCTGCATCCGGAAGCACTCCGGGTGTCCCTGATCCTCTTCCCCCCAGCATGGGTGGTGGAAGTGCTGAGGTGTAGGTCTCCATAGGCATCGAGGTGCCCTCTGGCGGTGACCACGGGCCCCTACAGGGCTGTGGTCCCCAAAGCCACCAGGGCGGTCCTCCTGGGCATCCCGGCTGGGTAGCAACCCCAGCCTTTGCCACAATATATTTTATATTCGATAAGCAGTAATGTAAATACACAATTTTGTGAAAGTAGATAGACATTTTTGAGTGATGTGACATTTTTGGTTTGATCCACTACCAGACCATATCCACCGTGTCACCATTTACACTGAATCTCTGATGTTGAATTTATCCTTCACTAGAAGTAGGGCCAGAACTAAACAATATGCCACATTCATTACGATCGGCTTAACCATTTGCACCACTCCCTCCATCATTGTTTGTCCATAAAACTTTTGAAGAGCCTTAAAGTCCAGCGTTTAAGTTTTATCAACAATAAAATGCATGCAGAATTTCATGAACTTCTCCAAGCCTATATTTTAAGTTGGTTGAGCTTTATTATTAATGCAAATTTTCATTAAGATGAACTATTGAATTCAATAAATCAAGAGAAAAAACAGCAAGTTAGAAATAGTTATAAACTCTCTCTATATAAAATCCAACATCTGTCTGTCTGTCTGTGTGTCTGTCCGCTTTTCACGAGAGAACTACTTAACGCATTTAGATTGTTATTTTTCTATAATTTGCTTGAACATTCCAGTTGATTTTGCGATTTCTATCATTGCGCCTAGTATCGTAGTTCGTTTACAGGAACGATTTACTCCCGCCAATCCAAGGCTGCGGGTCAAGGGGAGGGGGAAGCATGATGTCAGGAGTGGGGAGCCAGGTGGGGCCCTTCTCACTCACGCGCCAGCCTTAGAGCATACCATGCCTCCAGCTAAGCTAGTGAATGACAGAACTACTTAACGGATTTAGAACAGGTTTTTTTCTATAATTTGCTTGAACATTCCAGTTCATTTTGCGACTTCTCTCATCGTGCGTGACGTCAGGAGTGGGGAGCCAGGTGGTGCCCTCCTCACTCACAAGCCAGCTTTCGTTCAAATCGGACTACCTCTGGCTGTGTTTTAGAGTATACCTTCCCTCCGCAATATCTGTTTGTTTATTCATTTTTAAAGTTTGCCCTGTTTCACTACTACACAGGTGGAGCCGTGGGGGACAGCTAGTAATATATAAAAAATAATTTATAGAATATAGAAAATTGGTTCTGCCGTTTTTGTGTGATTGGTGAGCAAATAAAATAAAAGATGTGATCTGAGGGTTGAAATGAGGTCCTTAGTGGGTAAAATGGACAAATAACATCAAGTGAAGCTGAACAGTTCAAAAGACAGAAGAGAGGGTTACTGGACACCAAAAATGTCTGGCCCAGCTAAATTTATTGGTTTGAAAATCCAGCACAACTGAATTTGTAACTGCCTTAGAGTACCCATCAGAATTACAGTATATATAGTACATTTCTTTAAAAGAAAAAAAACACACAGTTCTGATTTCCCATTAAGTTCACTTACAAGTTTCACTTTACAAACAAAACTGAAATGTGACTATGGCTAAACAAACCAAAGAATGTGTGTGGTGTAGGACAAAATAATCATTCATTTTTGGAATAACATCTCAAGACCTTTCTTGAAATCTAATCTTAGTTTGCACTTATGTATATTAAGTTATTATCTTTAGAAATTGACATCCTCTCCTCTTTTCATATCTTTGTAGACCAAATGAGCTCATCATTAAAACAGTCTGGCTTGTTCAGCCGTTTCTAATAATCCATATTCTACAATCCAAGAATAAATCTGTTTTTTTTTCTATTGAGTTTTTTTCTAATGTAGTTATGTCCATCATGAGACCAAAACTACAAAATGTATTCAAGCAGCAGCTTAAGCGTGACCTCTCGAAGCTTTACTGCATGGTGCGTGATACCCAAGGGAGAGCAGAAAAAGGGATTTGTGAAACACGAAAACAGAAAATGAGGAACCTTTGTTTTGTTTGATCTTCATGTACATATATAACTATCATCATCATCTTTATATTTTGTGTAAAATAATAGCTTGTTGTCATACTATACATATCAATAAATTATACTTAAGGGAATTTATGTGGTGTTGTCTATACTGTAACCAAGCATCCAAGATGTCTTTTTAGTTGCTTTATTTGTCTAAGCATGACTGGCTACCTACCACTATCAAGTCTTTTTGTAAGACCAAGCTCCAGACCTGTTTGTGTGCATAAAATGAATTTCTTTCAAACTATCCACCTTAATAAAATGATAAGTATTTGTGTATATGTCTGAGTGTCTATCTGGTTGCTGTGTCTCTGCCATTCCAAAAGATGTCACATCACAATCATTAACACTGCTTTTACGAATCCCATACCATAAAACATAGATTAGAGACGTATGCACTGCATGCTGCACTGCAAATATTAACTATGAGGTCTACGTTGATTGTTTAGATTACAACCCATCTTAGATAAGCAGCAAAGCTAGTAATACATAAATTAATATTCACTGATTTATTTCCTGCCTATAAAACCATTTGCTACATACCGTACAATGTGCAGCTAGTTCGAGATCTTGCTTATATCCTTTTTCATTAAGTCTTGTCTACCTAATTTTTGTTTTATACGTATTGCTATCTATAAATGACAGGTAAATAACTACCTTAAATGGAACACAGAACATGTAATTTGGAGGACTCGCACCCATTTTTGTTCCTTTTGTTCTGGCCACTTATTGGAGGCCCAACACCCATTTTTTATTTTTTTATTTGCAGTCTCATATACAGCACTTTTGAGACTCGACAATGGAACAGTCTGTTTATTTGTCTATTTGTTTGTATACCAGTTATGCAAAAACAGCTAAACTTACTCAAAATTTTGCTTGTGCGTTGCCAACTGAAAATATAGACTTTATTTTGTATCAGGGAGAGGGGTTATAATGGTAGGAAGACACCCAAAAGTCAACGGAAAACAGGGAGACTACAATTCCCATCAGTTAGCAGGATTGTGCTGGGGCTGATAGGTGAACATTGTGATCAGCAATTATAGATTTTTGTACCAGGTAAAGAGAGATCCCAACTAAGGTACTAAGGATTTTAACTAATCTGGATTGCAATGTCATTGTCTCGGATGGATTCCAGCTTTTTCTTTCCTTGTGGTTTGAGTTTAACCATGTTGAATTTCCAAAACACTGTTTTTTCACATGTACTGTATGTATCCCTGTGTAACACCAGGTACTTGAGCTAATACAGTATTACGTTTTTCCTTTTTTTTAAATATGAGATTTTACCATTTAGTATGTTCATCCATCCATCCATTATCCAACCCACTATATCCTATATACAGGGTCATGGGGTCTGCTGGAGTCAATCCCAGCCAACACAGTGCACGAGGCAGGAAACAAACCCCGGGCAGGGCGCCAGCCCACCGCAGGGCACACACACCAAGCACAATTTAGAATCGCCAATCCACCTAACCAGCATGTCTTTAGACAGTGGGAGGAAACCGGAGCACCCGGAGGAAACCCACGCAGACACGGGGAGAACATGCAAACTCCATGCAGGGAGGACCCGGAAAGTGAACCCAGGTCTTCTAACTGTGAGGCAACAGCGCCACTTTACCGCCCTTTAGTATGTTCAGTACAAAGTGAATCCATAATTATTAATTCATGTTGCTATTTTTAAAGCATGGAATGTCACACCTAGTATTTTATATAAAGCAGTATTTAATATGTAGGCACAATAATAAGAGGTTTTCCTCAACTGAAAGGCATCCTTTCTGCATAAAATTTCATTTACTTTTTAAATTATAATCTATTATCTTGTGGTCAATGCTGCTTGGATAGGCTGTAGCCCCCTGTGAGTGTGAAAAGGATTAGACAGGATTGGGAATGTCTTTAGTTTCAAACTGATACACTAGATGATGTAACAAAAATAATCCCATGGCCCTGCAAACATTATATAATGGAGGAGCATCCTTATTTTCCTTGTATGAGGTAACCATACTGTACCTTTTCTACTTGCAAGTTCAATATAAAAAAATGAAGTGACATTGATGGATGATAAGGGTCAATGGGACTAGACATGCTTGTATAACACATTGAAAAGAAAGAAAAAACTGAAGCCAGCAGAACTCACAAAAACAGGGATGCAACTGCGACATGAATGAATAAGTACAGCAGGGGATGACACTCACAAGATACTTTAATCTGTTCAGGTCAGTGATGTCAAAATATTAGCAAAACAAAGTACAGCTAGTGTGCTCTTAGCAAATATTATTTCAGTGTAAGTGAGAAAGTAGCTGGATAATGGGCCTTCTAATCTAATCACCTTCAGGACTTTAAAATGATTTTTGACAGAGTCACCAATCAGGGAGAACAAAGAGGCAATTCAGAAACAAAAAATATTTTCCAATCCACGTTCACAACTCCTCTATTTCCATTCTTTGTTTCACAATTATTGAAGTGAAGTTATTACAAAAAAAAATTCTAAATGTTCAGTTTTGGAAATTAAGGGGCAGAAAGTGCTTTAAGAAAGTTGTTCAACCCACAGGTTTAAATAGGGAGAAAATGCAGCCATGGTATTTAGCCCTCTATGTTTCATTATAGAATGCAAATAAAACATACTAACTTCATGTTTCTCCATCACTGGTTTTCATAATGATTTTGAAAAAGTAAAATTAGAAGATGCTGCAGCCCTCACCAGGAAGAGAAGTCTAAGATGGTAAGATGAGATGAGATAAGAAAAATCATTGGAGGATGAAGCAAACAACACAGAAGGCAATGTTGAGGAAGCAAGGGATTAAATAGCACTAATTGCCTGCCATCTTTGACCAGACAGGGCTTTTTGAAATTCATTCCTTCAAATGGACATATAAAATATTCTCTAAGTTTATCCATACTATTTACACAGATTGTCCAAAATACCTTTAAGCTGAGTTTTGAAGGTCCCTAAAGTCCTATTTTCTTTTTATCTGCTCCCTCTGAGGGCCATCTTTCAAAAACATGATATTGTTTATCATGGTTATGCTGATGATACGCAGCTATACCTCAAAGCTAGACCTGACATCATTTTATTAGTAAAGAAGCTGACGGAGTGCTTTGAGGGTATTAAATATGGGATGGCACAACATTTCTTATAATTAAATGAAACTAAAACAGGGGTCATTATTTTTGGTTCTACCACATCCACAGTTGAAATCGACACTCAGTTAGGCTCATGATTCATAATGTTGTCAGGAACCTAGGTATCATCTTTTTCACCAACTGAGGCAAATTTCAAAACTAAAATCTTTTCTTCCACAGAAGGACTTGGAAAAAGTTGTTCATGTCTTTATCACAACTCGGCTGGATTATTGTAATTCCTTATATGTGGGACTGCCTCAATTTAGAAAGCTTTTATTTTCATTGTAAAAAATTACAACAAAATTGTAAGCGCCACTCTAGCTGGGTACAAAAAAGCAAACAACACTACTTTTGCGGAAAAAAACTACAACCCATAATACACACAAGAAGGACAACATAAAAATAATAAATATGTTATTCCAATAAAGGATATTGGCATCTTTAGCCCAGTTTACAGATAACAGTATATTATACATAAAACATATACTTAAAAGAAATTAGAACAACGATGAAACCAGTAGTAATGCAATAAACAATAAGTAATGCCATTTCTCTGGGGAGTAGCTACAAGAGGGTAGCAGCAGTATGTATGAGTCTATTTCCCAGCACTGACCAAAAATTCTTTAACCCGCCTTAATTTGCTTATTTGTGTTCAATGTATTTATGGCCATTGGAAAGAAACTGTTTCTAAATCTGTTGGTCTGTGCTTCCAAAGATATATAACGCCAACCAGAGGGTAACAGTTCAAACAGGTGGTGACCAGGGTGTCATCCTTAATGATGTTTGTGGCTCTAGTGAGATAGTGAGACTAGGCAATGTCTTCCTGGGAGGGGAAGGCAGACACAGCAGCATGTGTTTTTTTTGTACCGAGTTTCTGACTCTCTGGAGAGCCTTTATGTCTTTTGTCGTCCATCCCTTGTACCATACTGTGATACAGCATGGCAAGATATTCTCGATGGTTAAACAATAAAAAGTCACCAATAGTTTTTGCTCCTTAGCACTCTCAGAAAGTGCAGTCTCTGTTGTGCTTTTGTGACCATTGCTGTGGTGTCCTCTGACTTGGAAAGGTTCTCTAAGATGTGGCTTCCCAGGAATTTGAAGGTGTGCACCCTTTCCACATGGTCTCTGCTGATGTAGAGAGGAACCGGTTCTGAGCTGTGCTTTCTGAAATCCACAATGTGTTCCCTGGTTTTTGTGGTGTTCAGTGGTAAGTTATTCACTGAACACAATTCTGTTAGTCTTTGCTCTGTCATGCATTTAGCTGGTTCAAAATGCAACAGCTAGACTTTTAATTGGGTCTAGAAAATAGGATCAAATCTCCCTTGTATTAGCCTCTCTCACGTCACAATGATTTTATAATTTTGCTGTTTGTTTATAGAGCCATGCATAGTCTTGCTCCACAATACATGTGCAACCTCCTTCACCCCTACTCGGCACCAAGAGCATTAAGGTCATCTGGAAAGCTGCTCCTCGTAGTTCCAAGATCTCAGCTGAAGTCCAGGGGAGACAGAGAACTTTCAGTTGTTGGCCCTATTCTGTGGAATGACCTGCCTTTCCACTTTAGGTCTTCATTCTCTGTCGAGGTTTTTAAAACTAGGCTTTAGACCTATTTGTTTTCTTCTGCCTTTTACAGTGTGTAATGGATTGTGGGGGATGGTTTTAATTGGTTGTTTTTATTGATCTGCTTTTGTATGATTGTTTGATCTGTTTTTATTTTAATGCTACTTTGTACAGCACTTTGGCGGAACATTTGTTATTTTATATGTGCTCTTATAAATAAATACAACTGACTTACTGACTGACTATTCTCCACCAGATTATCTGTAAAACTGGTCTGCAAAAAAATCAATATACTTTAAAGATGTAGGTTTGCTAAAACAATTTCTGAAATTGGAACTGCTCTTCCATAAACCATTTTCGCCAGATATTTGAGGCAGTAAAAAATGCCATCCTGAAAAAAATGTTCAAAATTTGAAGGTCCCTAAAGTTCTGCTCTCCACCACACTATTTCTTAATTTATTCCATGTGTCTATGCTTCTTTACATGAAGAAGAGCGCTCAAACATTGTGCAAAATCTGCCTTTAAGAAGTTTACAAGTGTTCTTGTAGCAGAGTTTATTTTAATGGGATCCACTGCATTAATTCCTTTCATCATTTTTTAATGCTTCAGTTATGTCCCCTCTTAATTTCTATTTTCTTAAACTGAAAAGGTTCAGCTTCTTCAGTCTCTCTTCATAGCAAATACCTCCTAGTCCCAGAATCAGCCTAGTATCTCTTCTCAGGACTTTCTCTAATGCTGCTATGTCTTTTTTATATATATGGAGACTAAAATTCTTCTTCTTCTTCCTTCGGCTGTTCCCGTTAGGGGTCGCTGCACGGATCATCCTTTTCATATATTCCTGTCTTCTACATCTTGCTCTGTTACACCCACCACCTACATGTCCTTTCTCACCACATCCATAAACCTTCTCTTAGGTCTTCCTCCTTTCCTCTTCCCTGGCAGCTCTATCCTTAGCATCCTTCTCCCAATATACTCAGCATCTCTCCTCTGCACATGTCCAAACCAACGCAATCTCGCCTCTCTGACTTTGTCTCCCAACCGTCCAACTTGAGCTGACTCTTTAATGTCTTTATTTCTAATCCTCTCCATCCTTGTCACAACCAATGCAACTCTTAGCATCTTTAACTCTGCCACCTCCAGCTCTGTCTCCTGTTTTTTGGTCAGTGCCACCGTCTCCAAACCATATAACACAGCTGGTCTCACTACCGTCCTGTAGACCTTCCCTTTCACTCTTGCTGATACTCATCTGTCACAAATTACTCCTGACACTCTTCTCCACTCATTCCACTCTACCTGTACTCTCTTTTTCACCTCTCTTCCACAATCCCCATTACTTTGTACTGTTGATACCAAGTATTTAAACTCATCCACCTTCGCCAAAAACTCTGTAATTCAAGGGAGTTCTCACTAATATGTTAAATAACTTAAGTATAACTTTCCTAGTTGAGGGTGCTATTCAACCTAACATCCTAATAGCTTTCTTGATCGCTACTGTACTCTCTTTGGATGCTGATAGTGATGAGTCCACTATGGCTCCCAGGTCCTTCACATAAGGTGTACACTCATGTTTCAGGCCTTCCACTGTGTATTTAAATCTAACATTTTTACTTCCTACATGTAATATATTCACTTACATTAAATTTCCTCTGCCACAAACACATGTATATTACCCAAAAATGTTACATTTTAGCAAACTCTACATTATCTGCCCTTCCACCTAGTTTGGCATCATCTGCAAACTTAACCAGCCTAGTGAGCATATTCTTATATTCTTGTCCATATTACCCCAACATATTGATTATATTCTTGATCTGAGTGTTATGGCTAATTCTCTAAGCTCAGAAATATTTTACTAATTTTTTGTCTTCTCTAAAATACACATAAGAAGTTTTATAAAAGTTAAACAATAAGTAATGAAATGTTATTACAGAAGCCAGGGTGGTATACTGGTTAGTGTCACTGTGTAGAGGTCTCTGCTACTCTGTCATTGTCTGTGTACCGTCTGCCCCATGTACTTATCCCGGGCCTCCAGGTTTTCCTTCCTTGTGTCAAAAATGTGCATTTTAGGTTAACTGGTAGAATGAAAGTGGCCACGTATGAGTGAGGCTAGGTGTGTTTCTAAGTGTGATTTAGAACAGATGGGTGTTTTTTCAACATGTGATCGACACTGTGCACCTGGACTCTGATAACCCAAACAGTATTACGTTTAAAATGGATTGAGCTGTTCATAAAATGTTATTACATTAAAGGCTAACTCTAAACTAGCCCTGACAATGCCTTGTCAAGCTATTCAGTATTTGACAAAAGCAATGTTCTTGGAAACTCGAAAGCTGTTTTTCATGTCATTTCCTTGAAGCAATGGAATGTTAGTTATGCATAAGTGATTCTGCTCCACAAATGTTGTAATACTTAAGACTGTTTTGACAGTTATAAAATTGCAAACCCTCTGAGGTACACTCTGCTTTACTTGGCTACTTTTAATGAATAACTAAAATCTAGCAATAAGTGAAACAGCATTCATTGAGTCGCGCTTGGGAATACAACCGATATTTTCTTCTCTGTGCTTGAAAACAAGTCAGCAAACTGAAATGAAGATGCATAAACCATTGTCTGTTATAATCTTGCATTCAGACACAGTTGTGTTTGGCAGATTTTCATTTAAATAATCTAACCCATTATGGCATTTAATGTACATTTAGAGATGTAATCATCTACTAGGATATTTTCAAGTACAAATCACTGCTATTATTACAAATATATTTTTTTATTTGTTGTCGTGAGTATGATCTTACTACGCTTGTAGAGATAGAATTTAAGGGAACAGAGGAAGAGGTTATGACCAAACCCATAAATATGACATATCTGTCTACTTTCTCCGTATCCAAAAACTCACCAACCTGAGACAAGAACTATGATACCAACCTGACTCCACTTACTCTGAGTATTCGTTAAAAGTGTTTTTGGATTACTGGCTCACTTAACTGTTGACCTGCATGGAGGCAAGAACAGTCATTTTTCTAAATAACACTTGCAAAATATTTACTGCTGATATTGAGTTTTTGAAGACATACTGTCAATTGAGAACACAAAAACAAGTTGATCTTTGAAGGACACATTTCCCTACAATCTACCACACTACGTGGTAACTTATTCCATGTGACTATGGTTCTTCTGTGTAAAAAACCCTTTTAACATGTGTGAGAAATTTACCCTTAACAAGTTTCCAACTACGTTCAGTGTTTTTGCTGAACTCATTTTAATGTCACAGTCTCATCCACCGTATAAATTCCATTCATAATTTTGATCACTTCCATCATATCTTAATCTTAGTTTTCTTAAACTGAAAAGGTTCAACTCCTTCAACCTTTTCTCATAATAACTCATACTCTGCAACCCTGGATTCAACATAGTTGCTCTTGTCTGGACTTTCTCTAGTCCTGTTATGTCTTTCATGTAGCCTAGAAACCATATGACGCTTCAATATTGCGTTATATAGCTTAAGCATAGCCTCCTTTGACTTGTATTCTACACCTCGTGCATCCCCATTATCTCCTTCAGCGCCATCAAGATAGATAGAAAGAGAGATAGATAGATAGATAGATAGATAGATAGATAGATAGATAGATAGATAGATAGAACTTTATTTGTTCCCTGGGGGAAATTTGGCTTTTAACAGAAGTTTTTTAAATAAATACATAAATAGATAAATAAGTAAGTAAATAAATAAATATACACACATTTTGGTCTGAACACACACAGGAACGACAATGAAGCAAGAAAATTCAAAAGAAAGAAAAGTTCTGACTTGGTTGTCCCAGTCCTTGTGAGGCATTATGCAGATGTATTGCTCTTGGCATAAAGGAGCCCCCGTAGCATTTCTTGACACACTTCTGCTGAATGATTTGTTGGCTGAAAGTCCTGTGTTAGTGTGTCACAGATAGGATGTACAGCATTGTACATAATGGAACTCAGTTTAATTCTCTCCTTTGTTACTACTTCCAAGGGGACCAGAGTATGTCCTATAATTGAGTTTGCCCTTTTAATTAGCTTGTTGATTCAGTGAGCCTCTCTTGAAGTGATGTCACCAGCCCAGCACACTACAGCATAGAAAATTGCACTGGTCATCACAGAGTTATAGAAGATGTGAAGATTGTCACATCCCATATTCAAGGAACATAGTCTCCTAAGGATAAAAAGCCTACTTTGCCCTTTCTTATGTGGTTTCTCTGTGTTCCGAGACCAGTCAAACTTGTTATTAATCTGGACCCACAAGTAATTGTAGGAGTGGACCACCTCTACATTCACTCATATAATAGTGCCCGGACATAAAGGCTCCTTGAATAAGCCTTGTAAAGCAGATAGATAACTCTAGTCTTTGTCCAATAAGCAAATTTCAGTGAGTCTAGGTGGTCTACCACAACAGGACTCATGTATTCCAGGAAATGTGGTTGAAAGGTCTTCATGATGTGAGACGTAAGTGCCACTGGTCTGTAGTCATTAGGTGAGAAGGTGCTTGCCTTCTTTGGAACAGGAACAATGCAGTATGTTTTCTACAGCAGCAGCACTTTCTGAAGCCTTAGGGACAGACTGAAAAGGTGACAGGGGACACCACAAAGTTGGACAGCACAGGCCTTAATCAAAGACTGACTTCATCTGGTCCCGTAGCTTCTCAGTTGTCTCCTTCAATTATAAGCAGTCCACACTGATGGTCAGAGGTGGACTTCTGACTGGTCATTCCAGTTGACGTGATAGGAGTTGTTGATGTAGTAGGAGAGGTAATGGGAACCTGGTTGTTGGAAGAAAATCTATTAACGAAATGTTTCAGGATGTTAACTTTGTCCACATCTCTTTCTAGCATCTGAGCCCTGGATTTCTTAAGTCCCATAATTATACCCAGTTCATTCCAGACATCCTTCTGTTTTAGCTTTGTAAGCTTCCTTTCCATCATTCAGATTTTTCTTTAGCGTACACTGTATGTCTTTCAGAGCCTCTTTGTCACTGGATTTGAAGTCTCTCTTTTTCTCATTCAGGAGACCTTTCAGTTCCATAGTAATCCAGGGCTTGTTATTTGGAAAGCAAAGCACTGTCTTTGTAGGTACCAGTGTGTCCATACAGAAAGTTAATATGGTCTGTGATGCAGTGACTGAGTTCCTCAATATTCTCCCCATTTGACCTGCACATCATTTCCCAGTCTGTCATTTGGAGGCAGCCGTTCAGAGCAATTTCAGCCTCCAGGCTCCACTTCCTCACTATTTTGGTGGAACTGGCTTGTAGCTGGGAATAAGATGAATCAGGTTGTGGTCAGATTTTTCCAAAGATGCAAATAGATTACACTTAATGGTATCTTTAACATTTGAATACAAAAAGAACAGCTTGTTATTTCCTTAAATGGAAGTCACAAACTGATAGAAACGTGTCATTGTTTGTTCTAAAGTCACATGGTTGAAGTCACCACATTTTATAACTGCAGGGTTGGTGTTCATCATCACTAAAGTGTTGGTGACAGAATGAATCACTTCCGTTACTAAGTCCCCATTTGTGGAGGGAGGAATATAAATATTAATAAGGATGATGTAATTTTTCTCCATGGTCAAATAATGTGGATGAATTCCCACAGCCAGAATTTCAATGTCTGAATGACAAACTGTAGTTTTAACTGTAATATGCTCCCTTTTACACCATTCCTCATTCAAACAGATGACCACTCCAACAATAATTTTGAGCTTGGGGTCTCATGGATGTGTAAGAATGCACTGGCCATCCCACTATGCAGTTTGGGTAGCTACTGTGTTTTAATTACTAGATTAAACAAATATCATTTCTTAGATGTTTGGCCAAATATTCCTCCCACACCACCTGAAGGTATATCTTATTGTGGGACACCCTAGCTAGTGTCTATACATATCAAAATTCTATTTTTCCTCCCTTTTGAACATCCACCTAAGAAGTCCCTCTGCTTTGAGAGTTTGTTCTTGACTTGCTCAGTCTAGAGGAAGTATCTTCTACCACTCTAAGTACCCATGCTCTGGTGAGAGGGGTTTGGGGCTGTCAACTGCAAGTAATGCTTCATCTCAAATTTCCCCTGTGATTGATATAATAGGTCTAGGATTTTTGGGGTTCATACACAGTTGGTGTTTTCCTAAATGGACTGTGAATATGTAAATTGGTCTTTCCACATTTTGTCAAAGGACCTCCATGGACCACTTTCAGTGGATCTGTACTGGCAGAGAGCCTCTCTCAAACCCCTAAAGAGAGGGTCTGCAAACCGTAGATTGTGTAGTTTTTCAGAGTACTGGTTGATGGCCTTTCTCAAGACATGAAAGACAGCGATGCTCGGACTCTGTATAGCTAAAGCAGTTCAATCTTGTGGGTCTATGGCCTTCATTTAAGTAAGTCTACAAATTCTTTCAAAATAAGAACAACTTAAATATCACACTAACACAAGTATTCAAACCCTTTTATAGGACACCTGAAATTTGGCTAAGGTGCATCAATCTATTGATCAACGTTAAGATGTTTGCTCACCTTAATTGGAGTCCACTTGTTCAATTGATTTGACATGATTAGGAAAGGCACACACCCATTTAGAGGCAGTCCCATTTATAACAATGTGTTTCAAAGCAAAAACCAAATCAAGCGATCAAAGGAATTGCCTGCAGAGCTTAGAGATGAGGCACAGAGCTGGGGAAGGCTACAAAAATGTCTACAAGAGCATAATGGCCTCCATAACTCCATGGGCGGAGTGGTGGTTCTGAGGCTAGGCATCTGCACTGGCAATCAGAAGGTTGCCGGTTCAAATACCATAAATACCAATAGGGACTCTGCTCTGTTGGGCCCTTGAGCAAGGCCCTTAACCTGCAATTGCTGAGCGCGTTGAGTAGTGAGAAAAGCGCTATATAAAGGCAAAGAATTTTGAAAAAAAAATTTGAAACAATCATTACCAGCTCTACCTAAAGATGGCCACTTGATCTAACTGAGCAACTGATGGATACACAGAATGGTCTCCAACCAACCCAACAGAGCTTGAGATAATCTGCAATGAAGAATGGCAGAAAATCCTCACATCCCGGTGTATGAAACTTGCGTTTGTCATACCCAATAAGAATCCCAGCTGTAAACACTGCCAAAGTACTGAGTAAACTGTGCACATATCTGTGTCAATGTGATGTTTACATTTTTTATTTTTAAGTTCTACAAAAAGAAAGTTCTAAAATTCTGTTTTCATGTTGCCATTCTGGGGTATTACCGGGTGATGCGTGGCAAGGGAAAATAATACCTTTATAGGTGTGTGCTTTTAAGGAGTGACGTGGTAACAATATTATAACATTTTATTATTAAAATACAGATTACTTCAGAGGAAATTATAATTCAATCTAAATCAATTTTTTTAACCGATATTTATCATAGCCACTCTGTTGAGGGAAGTATCTTGCCTTGCATTTAATACTGATGAATTATTTTCTGATTTCCAGTAATTAAATGAGTTTGAGAGTATTCTATTATCGTATATACTTGTGGATAAGTTCTCCCACAGATAAGTCGGGACTTGATTTTATTGTATAATTTCAAGTATTTTATAATGTCGCTCATATAAGTCGAATGCGGAAAACTCACTCTATAGATCCAAGAGATTATGATATGCACTGATTTGTGTTTTTTGTATCTCACACCCTCATACACCTTTATCATAAGAGTATCCCTTATCTACGATGGAGCGTTTGATCAAAAGAAAATATGAAGCTGGTTTTAAATTAAACGTCGTTGAATTAGTGAAATAAATTGGTAACTGTGCTGCTGCAACAAAATTCGATTTCGTCTGAGAAACTGATGCGAGATTGGAGGAGGCAAGAAGAAGTAAAATAAAAAAAAATTAAGTGTTGCATTTTTGAACGGGCTAACAAGTCGGGGTCTGATTTTATGATCGATTTTTCGGGTTTCAAGACCCGACTTGTATGCTGGTATATACGGTAATACTTATCTAGATTTTGCATGTATTAAAGTTATGCACTACACTTACAGTAGTTCTATTATTTTTTTAAGATTTTAATAGTTTATTTCATTAACGTTTTGTTGATTGTTGTATTAAAACTATATATGTTACTTTTTTCTTCAACCTTCTATTCTGTGATCAAAAATCTAGGAATTATTATTTTAAATGAAATACTACAGGCTGAACTCTATAATCTTGTCAGTTTTTTTCATCAGTAGGAATAAAATAAGGCTATATACCATATTTTATTTTTTGCAAAACACCTAGTAAGAAATCTTTCATTTAAGATATCCAAGGCAATATGAAATATGAATTATTCTTGACAAAATTAAATGTTTAATCTACTTTGTGAATAACTTGGTATCAATATGTATATTTAATAGTTATATATATATATATATATATATATATATATATATATATATATATATATATATATGAATGAAAAGCAATATTTTACATTAAGCATGCAAAATCATGAATCGTGAATACTGCACACACTAAAACACAGAGACACCACATTGGTAATTCTTATGGGATCTCAGCTTTAGATGAACAGAGGGTTTGAAGGATTTCATTTTTCTGCGCCAGTGCAATGGAAGAAAAGAGCTGAAACTGGGGGAGGTGAGCACCACTCAATAACATGATCCATCCTAAAACTTTTCACAGTTCATCTTCTCATATATTGTCATCTTTGACAGCAATACGTTCCAGACTGGCATTTCTTAAATGCTTTCAAATGACTGCAAAGTAAACAAAAGCAGCCAGCCAGCATTAGAAATTAGAATCTCCCCCACCACAACCATTGGCAGCATCACTGCTAGCCGTTTTATTATTCATTTTGCAATCCTAATTGCTTCAGTTTAATCCCCCAAAGGAAATTAGCAAGGCTCTTAAGCAAGTAATTCTAAAACACAGTCTACAGATCTCATGCATAAGCAGTAAAGCTTATACCAAAGCACTAGCACCTTTAAGTACACTAGACAGAAATATTCTTGAAAATGATATGTTTTTGTACTACACTTTGAAGAACTCTTGTTGATGGTAGACATATTCAAGAGTTTTGGTAAAAATTTGACAATTAAAGGAAGACAGGATCTTAGCAAATCTTAGAAATTAGATTGACAAATCTAGATTGGAAAATTCCTTGTGAAATTTCTGTCAGTTAAAGTGGCAAGTGCAGATCAGAGAATATGTTATAGTAACTAAAAAATATAAATTGAGAATGTAATATTTTTATCTCTGAACTGTAATGACAGTCAGAAAACATAAGCAATACATGAAACACGCTCTTTCTGAATGCACACCATCTAATTTTATGATCAAATGTATGCCATGTCATTTGATACAAGGCACTAATCAGCTCTGAATGTGGTGCCAGTCCATGGCAGAACATACTCATGCAAGAATCCAGTCAATGAATAACGTTGTACGCCTTTGAATTAGAACATTAGAACAACAGTGACAAGAACAGGCCATTCAGCCCACCAAGATCTTCCATTCCTATTTACCTTTGATTGTCCAAAATAAAATTAAAGCTGAGTTTTGAAGGTCTCTAAAGTCCTACACTCCACCAGATTACTTGGTAGCACTGCTCCGCAACAAAATCTACCCATTCAAGAAAATCAGTGTACTTTCCAGATGAATCCGTTTCTGAAATTGGAATTTCTCTACTATAAACCGCTTCTGCTAGATATAAAATGCAGTTTTGTAAATAATTATTTTTCTTTAAAAGTTATGTTTGTTTTATGACAATAGCATTTTCATGCACAGGATATTATTTAAAGTATATTTTGAACTGGGAAATGGCAGTTGTCTTTGTTCTTAATGTTATTTGAGTTGGAAACAATCCAAAATCAAGCATTTGCTAGACATTTTTTGGTCTCAGTATTTTTTTTCTCTCTTCATTTTCTTTCAGATAGCCATACATTTGTATTTAGAAAGTTAAAAAGATGCCTTTTGATTGTCCAGAAGAGGCACAGTTGTTGTTTAGAGAGAAACATGTAAGGTCAGGTTGATCCATCCATTGTCTTGACCAGGTAACAAGAACATGTAGAGAGAGTACAGCGGAGGACTCAGAACCCAGCCCTGCGGAGCCCCTGTGTGGAGGGTGAGGGATGATGAGGTGTAGCCACCCTCTTGAAGCACCTGGGGTCTGCCTTTTATAAAGTTTAAAAATCCAGCAGCACAATAAAGTGCTCAGCCACCGGTCCCTGTGCTTGTGTGGTTTTCTTTTCTTGCAACGTCTTCTTTGATATCTTGTAAGGTATACTGAGTTACATCCTATGTGTGAAAATGTGATGTAGAAATGAAGGTTGTTGTTGTCGTAAACCTGACCAGGTTTAAGTAGGCTTTGGTTCAATAGAAGGAGTAATAAGTTATGAAAACATCTACAGTACATACTTAACACTAACATTTTAAAAAGTGCATTTTGTTTTTGCTACTTTACTAAAAGTGCCCTATCTGTATGTTTTTAAAAATAAAGGTGTTAGAGTAGTTCTTCAGTGTGATGCCATAAGGAAATGAACCATCCCCATGTAGGTTACCTAAAAGAACCTTTTATTTATTTAGATTTGTGTCGAGGTTCTTAAATATCCATGAAGAGATGATAAGGAATTTGTGGAGTTCGGATTTTAAAAGAGCTTGTGCCAAGTACCATAGCACAGATAAAGTTCAGGTCTTCTTCATCTCTTGTATTCTGCTAAGTTGCCTACTATACCATAAAGATTTATCTTTTCTTCACATATTAGGAATCTTTGCAAAGCCCAAAAAACCAATTTCATATGTATAGGACACTTCCCAGAAAGAAAGGGTTCTTTGTTAAGCAAAGGTTTAATGGGGAACCACAGAATCCAAGAAAGTGCCATTAAAGAACCAACATTTTCAAGAGTGCAGGATCACCATCATCACTTCCAAAAATGCAGCTAAAGAATAAATCTTGCTGTCTGTAACACTTACATGTCAGAAATTGAATTAATTAGCAAGGCATTGTCATTTGTTGTGCCTGGTACTCACACCGAGCAGTACTAAAATAAATGCGGCACTGTGCACACAGAGGCATCTTCTCAGATAGAGAGGGTGTTGTGCAATAAAACATGGCAGAGTTAATTTTAGAGAGTTGCTGCAGAATAAACAGTTCCTGAAAGCACAAGTGAAGAGGTGGGTCATTAGCCATTGATTTAAATGTTACAACTGGTAGTGCCTCATGAGCTTAACTAGGCAAGAGCGCCAAAGAGAAGGGACCATAAAATTCAAAAAACAGTCCCCAAAGGTGTTGTAGCAAAACTCTGGGATGACTAAAAGAGAAGAATCAAAAGATCTCAGCTGTCTCTGTGTTTCCTTAGTGTAAGTTAATATGTTGTAAGTTAACAGTAGAGTATTATAAATGATTCGTTATCTGACAGGAAGTCAAAATACCATGTACCGGGGCTCACTGAGGGTAGAACATGACATCAGCTTTGATGTTTAAGGTGATCACTGCATTCAATATGAATCAGGATCCTTGTGGCCATGTTTTGAACTTTATGTATACTATTGATTCTTTGTGAAGCAAAACCATTAGAAGACATCCAATCATCCAGAGGAGACGTGATGAAGACTCAACAAAAAAACTCTGCATAAGACAGGAATATGCAAGGTGGGCCATTGACGTTTGTTGGTGGGCTACAGAGATGTTTGTACGATGCATCAACTACATGACCAAATATGCTGTGTACTACTGCACTGAAAAATATTTCCTATCAAAAATATTTTTAAATAAGCATGAATGCAGTCATGAACAATTTTGGAGTGAAGCTGTAATAACAAAATGTTTTAAGCTTATCAATGACATTAAGTGATACGGACCCTGCAACCCTGCTCAGGATGAAGTAGGTTTAGAAAATGGATTGATGAACAAAAAAGTAACATAGATGTTGAGAAGTCTTCATGGCTTCTTTTTATGTAGTGCATGTTTCAAGCCTTTTGGTATTTGAATAAAATCAACTTTCTTACAGTGGGCAGAGTGTAGGCTCCAGCACCCACTACCCAGAACTGAATTAACAGGGTTTGAGAATTTTATTATGTGATGTATTCATTATTTATGCATTGGTAAACCAGTTGTTCAGTCTAAGATGAGATAAACACATGAATCATAAGAAAAATTATGATGATTACAACTGGTGAAAAAGACCAAACGCCTTGGGAAAATAAGCAGTGCAGAGTTTAACATCAAACATCTAAAAATAAATTGTTAGAGTAGATTATCTTGCCATCTCACAATATTTGAACCCCAGTCCTGTTTCAAGGCTGCCTTCTGTCAAGCAGTCTAACTATTAAAATTATTACTTAGATTTTGTGATATTTAAATGCATGCCATTTGTTGAGAAGACACTGTCAGGGCGTAAAATACAAAATACGACAAAGATTCTCACCTTGAAAGAAGGCTCTAGGAGTCGAACGACAGGCAAACAGAGTAATTAATTTTATTGCAATAAACTATAACACGGACTCAACCCAATTAGGCCAAACTGATCTGAGCCCCGAACAAGCCAAAAATCATAGTTTATATAACCATTTCTTATCATCTTGACCTCGTATGAAACAATTCATTCACTGTTTATCCCAACTCCCTACTCCAGCTGGCTTCTCACGGGCCCTTTCTTGGCCACCAATATTGTTCTCAGCTTATCACATGTCTTCATTCTTGGCTTCCTTTATTTCCTAACCGGCCTTCAAACAACAGGTGTTCCCCCTTCTCTGACCTCGGGCAGTTTCTGTTCGTCATTCTACCCTTTCTATGTCTTTCTGAATTACTAAATATTGGTGGTTTCTCTCTGAGCTTAACTAAAAAAGAAAAAAGCTGCTTCATTTATTAATACCATTAATTAATGGTATTGTATGAGGAAGTTGGGAGTGGCAGAGCAGTATGTAAGAGTTGTACAGGATATGTATGAGGGAAGTGTGACAGAGGTGAGGTCTGCGGTAGCAGAGTCGGATGCATTCAACGTGTAGGTGGGATTACATCAAGGATCAGCTCTGAGTCCTTTCTTATTTTCAATGATGATGGACAGGTTGACAGACGAGATTAGACAGGGATCCTCGTGGACTATGATGTTTGCTGATGACATTGTGATATGTAGCAAGAATAGGGAGCAGGTTGAGGAGACCCTGGAGAGTTGGAGGTTTGCACTGGAGAGGAGAGGAATGAAGGTCAGCTGGAACAAGACAGAATACATCTGTGTAAATGAGGGGGAGGTCAGTGGAATGGTGAGGATGCAGGAAGAAAAGTTGGAGTTGGAGGAGTTTAGAAACTTGGGATCAACAGTACAGAGTAACGGGGATTGTGGAAGAGAGGTAAAAAAGAGGGTGCAGGCAGGGTGGAATGGGTGGAGAAGAGTGTCAGGAGTAATTTGTGACAGATGAGTATCAGCAAGAGTGAAAGGGAAGGTCTACAGGACGGTAGTGAGACCACCTATGTTATATGGGTTGGAGATGGTGGCACTGACCAGAAAACAGGAGACAGAGCTGGAGGTGGCAGAGTTAAAGATGTTAAGATTTGCATTGGGTGTGACAAGGATGGACAGGATTAGAAATGAGTACATTAGAGGCTCAGCTCAAGTTGGACAGTTGGAAGACAAAGTCAGAGAGGCAAGTTTGATAAAGATAGAGCTACCAGACAAGAGGAAAAGAGGAAGAGCTAAGAGAATGTTTATGGATGTGGTGAGAGAGAACATGCAGGTAGTGGGTGTAACAGAGCAAAATGTAGAGGACAGGAAGATATGGAACAAGATGATTCACTGCGGCAACCCCTAACAGGAGCAGCCGAAAAAAGAAGAAGAAAAGCTGCTTCGTTTATCTCAAGCAGAGTTGAGTACTGTAATGCTTTATGGTCAGGCTATTCAAATCTTTCACTTACTGCTCTACATGTTTTTTAATTACTTATTTGTACCATTTTGTCCAATTTTGTATACCAAGAAGTATATTCATAATGAAGGCTGTTCTGTACAACCGACATTGAAGAAACAGCAAAAAAAAGTTTTACAGTTCAACATGAATCCTGCTTTCGAAACTATAAAGTTGCCTGCTTCTACTTCACTTCTATGTTAATGGCAGTTATGGGGGGCAGGGGGTCCAAAATGTGCTATCAGATTAAGTTCAAATTATGATTTTATGACTTTAAAAATACAGAGAAAGGTTGACTTTAGCATGGTGTCTATATGTGTCTGTAGAAACCTAAGTACAACAATAACTTCTGAAAAGATGAAGAAATCTTTGAATAATGTTTGTCTAGTTACAAGCTCCAGGCCTTTTATTTTTGGTCCAATACTTATCTCAATATCTTTCAAAAACCGTTTGACCTATCTCCAGTGATAACTGCCTTAGAAATAGTTTAATTTAACTATTTAGTCTATTTAGTCATGGAAAACTGCAAAATTTCTGGGCAAGTAGTTTTTCCAAGATCCATTATTTAAATATAGATGTAGGCACACAAGCAGCCACACACACTCATACACTCAAAGAAAGTGAAGATAGCTGACAGCTTGTTTGCCCTGCCAGAGCACATTCTGGATGATGAAGTGAAAGAAATGAGCACATAAACAAACACACCACAATAAATCTGTAAAGACTGACATGGACAGAAACATTAAAGGACCCCGTAGCAGTCTATCTGTCTGTCTGTGCAATTTACTTACTTCATTTGACTCAATGTGTTTAGCTTTTAAATGAAATACTACTGAAGTTGTTCACTTGATTCAATTTCCTGTTCATTTTATGCTGCATTTATTTGTGTAATTAAATATTACATATTTTCATATAGTTGATTCTTTGTTATTGTATAGTACAATCAGTTAGTTGTATTGTATTGTAAAATCTTCCATTAAGTGATTTCCTGCTGTATCACTAAAGTGAACTTTACAGGGAAGTGTCGCCTGGACCATTCCATATCAACTTTTAACACTGAAACTGTCAAATGGGTGAATTTAATCTGTGTAAAATAATTATTCTGACTTATTTCAACACGTTTCCTTTTCTAGGGAAGCAGCCATACACACAGACACTTCAGAACAGGTCACCCGCCTGAAGCTACGCATGTTTAGGCCCAGCCAGTACTTTGATGGGAGACCAACCAGGAAGAACTTGGGTTGCTGTTGGAAGAGGTGTTGGTGAGGCCAACAGGAGGTGTTTACCCTGTGGTCTGAATGTGGATCCCAATGCCCCAGTGCAGTGATGGGAACACTGTGCTGTAAAAATGGTGCTGTCCTTCAGATGAGACGCAAAACTGAGGGCCTGACACTCTGTTGTCGTAAGATATCCTTTGTAAAGAGTAGGGCGTATTCCGATGTTCTGGCTAAATTTCCCACTACAGCCTAGTCATTCTGGCCCCCTAAAAATCCCTTGTTTCTAACTGACTAACTATTTCTCACTTTTTAACCACCT
The DNA here is from genome assembly GCA_026402145.1 of Polypterus bichir lapradei. Lineage (NCBI taxonomy): Eukaryota > Metazoa > Chordata > Cladistia > Polypteriformes > Polypteridae > Polypterus > Polypterus bichir. The sequence continues at coordinate 25,131,356 of JANRMT010062841.1, read as the reverse complement.
AACAGCTAAGGTGTGCTAAGCGTACTTGCTGGCACAAAATGGCTGCCGTTGCATCATCCAGGTGAGTGCTGCACATTAGTGGTGAGTGAAGTGGCTCCCCGCTCACTATGTAAAAACTGCTTTGAGTACTGAGAAAAGCGCTGAATAAACATAAAGAATTATAATAATTATTATTATTATTGGGTGGCTGAGTAGTGATCAGTATACAGTTGTCTCGCGACCCCAGTTAGACCACTGCCTGTGCTAACTTTTCACATTCTCCCTTTGTCTGCATAGATTTTCCTACCATATTTCGTGATGCATGCTTGCTAAGTGAGCTGTAAACTCCAAATTATTACTCCCTGTGTGGAGTATGCCCTGGAATAGACGGGAACCCCATCCAGGGTGACTAGTCACCTTAGCCTTGCTGTTGCTGGGATGGCCTGCGAGCCCCATGATCCGAAATATGCTTTAAGTCAACTTGCAAAAATAAGTATGTATGTATACAGTGTATTAAAAACATGAACATATTGTGTGTGCTATAATGTATTTGTTTATTGGAATAGTAAACATTAATTAACATTTATAAAACCCTGAGCATACAGTAGATGGACTCTGGTAAATAATACTAACATCTTAAGCTACATGGCTGAGGATGTATGATAAAGAATATGTGTTTCTGTTTTATGTTACTCTGCCTGGAACAGAGGACAACTGCACTTTGTAAAATAAATTTGAACTCATTTACTCATCCACACTACCCAAATCTAATTTGAATCCCACTGTACGAGAGGGGCTCCAGGTTTATATGTGACGGGGTTACAAAGAAGGTGAAGAGGAGCACACGCCACCTCATCAAAACAATAGCGAGCGCTCTGACTCTTTAAAGCATCCCGGCAGGCAGGCAGGCACCTGAAAAAACAGGCACAACACAAGTTGGAGAAACCAGCCAAGTCCTGATGTAAGACACGTGCGCAAATCTTGACATTATACACGATGTGCTGTATCTGTACATGAACAACTACAACATTAAGTGTAATCTCAGCAAGATAAAGGACAACCAAAAAGAAATTAGAGTCGCTTCACTAGTCCTCACTATAAACACTTTTTGTCAACACATCCATGTCCTAAACATTAAGGGAAACTGATGCGTGATGTGTAAGCTGATATACCAATCCCTGTCAGTCTGACCTTGGATTGGATCTTTCAAATGATGTCTACAGACAGCTTGTTTCTTTGCTGATTTAAGCCATTTGAAAGGAAGCCTCACTTAGGGTTGTGTTTTTAATTTCTATCTTATTTTATCATTCATTTATTTTCTTCACATGTCTAAGATAATGTGTGGGAATGGATTTGCTATAACTAGCCAGTACACTGAAATTATTTTCATTTGTACTCTCTGTTGCAATAAAATGATAATTTAAAGAACATAAATTAAGAGATTACAGTTGTACAATTTAACAAAGTACAGAAATGCAATACAGCATTGCATAAAAACATGTGATGTGCTGATACGTAAAATATAAAAAGAAACTGCATGAAAAATGTATTCTCTAAAGCTTTACATTCAATGACTGGTGAAAGTGTTCCATTAATAAAGATAATATTATTAGGAACAAACTCCCATTTCATGTTTGCCTTTATTAACACATTTCTGAAGACCTGGCATGGAGGATCATAAGTTCTTTTTTGCACATTCTTATAAACACACACTGATTACAGTCCCAATTTGACTTGTTCTTCTTTTTGAAACCTTAAGAAGTGGATATTGCTAAAGCTGTCTAAATCTCGGCGGATAAAGTTTAGCTAAATCTGTATCGCCAGCTGCTGTCAACTGTGCAGGATAACAGCAGAAAACAACAGGGCAGATGTGCGACTGGCCAGGAAGGTCTGTAAGCATAAGCTACACTTGGGATTTGAACGGAAAAATGACATGTACAAAGCATGAAGATAACTAAGTATCCATCCAAATACTGCATACGCAAAAAATAAATATGGAATGAAATGTTGAATACTTCTCTCAGTCATAAAACAATCAATCCAATACAATCAGGTTGTGTTAATTAAAAACACTGTTTATTGTACATGTGCGTATGGTAATAACTCATTTTGTGTAATTATTATATTATTTTGTATAAGAATATATTCATAAATGATATCACAGTCCATGCATAACAGTGGAGTGGTTTTATCCAGTTAATTTGTTGACATGCTGCAATCATTAGAAAAACAATTAAAATTGTATTAACACCGAAGTTGGTCAAGCTAGTAATCATCATTCCAACCAGTTTCTTAATTAGAGTTCAGTCACTAAATTAGAGTTCATTGAGCAAATTGTTAAATTGTACAGTCTGAAGGTGAGGTTCTGTCATCCCTTTTAATATCCACTACGGTATGTAGGGTGCTCTTCAGATTCTTTTTAGCAGCCTATTTTTTTAACAGCCCGGTTCTCTCACTCAAATGTTAAATGACAGTTTTAAAATAACTAAAGAGCAAATATAGTTTTGCTGACTTTTTTTATCCGGGGCAACTTACAACATCTGAGATACAATGGGTTCCAATTCTTTTGTTTTTCCAATTTGGGCACAGACAGGCAGGTGAAGTGACCTGCTCGGGGTCCCACAGTGTCACCAGTGGGATTTCAACCCGCAGTTTCAGGGTTTGAGATCCAAAGCCTTATTCAATGAGCCACACCACCTGACAACGTGTCCTGCAGAGATGTGGCTAATTCATTGTCATTTACACTGGAGGGTTTATCATAATGAAATTATACATTTGCTTTAAAGGAAGAAACATAAAGTGTTACAATAAACTACTCCTGTAAATGAAGCACTCATCTTTACTAAATGCTGTGGATGTGTTTGTAAACACTAGATATGGAACCAGCAAGAACCTTAGTTAAATCTGCTGTCCAATTAACAGCTAAAACTGATTCACAACCAGAACCATAAAAACCATAAAAGCTTAACAATGAAAAAGTTGTTCAGGCAGCATCCAACTAAGCAAATACTTTACAATAATAATAATAATAATAATTAAATAAATAAATACATAATCCAGTCATTTCAAAGAAACAGAAAGTTAGTTCATTACAGTAATCAGTTCCTTCCTTCCAGATAATAAAGCATCAAAAATATCAATAGCTGAGTGTGACATAATTCAATATAATTATACAGTGAGGTTAAGTTTAGAAAAATGTGCGTTAGTGCTAAACAAGCGCATACAGGCCTACTGTGGGGTGTTAATTGAGCAAATTGGTAAAAACAGTGTAGTATATGCACTCTTAAAAATAAAAGTACCAGAGTTGTTGTTCAGAGCAATGCCATAGGACAACCGTTTTTGGTTTCCAAAACAATGAAGGATCCAGAAGGAACTTTTGTTTTTGTTTTTGTTTTTTTCGACCCAAACCAGACTTCATAAATAAAATAGGTGATAACCGATCTGTGGAATACCAATGGGCTCCTGATTTTAAAAAAGGACTCTCTCAGCACACAATAACACGGGTTTTATTGACCTGTCAGTATCCCGAGAAGGAAGTTCACTATACATTACAGCTGCTTTGACCACGACCTTTGCGAAATCCAAATAACTCTTCCCAGAATAAAATGTTTCTTTTTCACACATTGGACCCACACAAGCCAGTAAAGTGCTATTAAAGAATCCGTATTTTTAAAGGGTGTGTATGCAAAGTAACACACTCGAAGAGATAAAAAGAACTGAATAAAGATTAAATCAGCCGTATACTCTCATATTGAACTTTGCTTGGACGTCAGTTTTAAGACATTGTTCTCAATCCGTAATTTATAAGTCTGTTTTTAACATGTACTGTTACATAGAACTTCTGTATCTAGATCACGTCACTGTCTTAAATGTTGCACTGGAATATTATCGTTTATTTCACGCTACTGCACTTTGCGGGTTTAAATTGTGTTGTGATTGAAAACGACTCGTCACTGAGTGACACGTAAAAAGACACTGTAGAAAAATGAAGGTAATGACAAAAATAGTGGACATTTATAGTTTATTTTACCAATTAGAAACCTTGTCTAGATATCCCTAAAGAATTTTGTAAGAAAAGCAGGCAAATCGTTGAGATGTTCAACGGCTGTTTGTAAAGGTATCTGATGTCGTACTTTATAAAGTCCACAACCCCGGTGCCTATCTCTTCTGTGGTCCGGTAGTCGAGTAAAGTTAAAAGAAATATTTTACTGTAGTATGCGATGCACTGGCGGACTCTAAAAGCTGCGGGGAAGTGAAATGAAAATTCTTTTAATTATTATTGTTAATTGCAATTTAATAATAAATGGAATGCATAATATTCGTATTTAGAATCAACACTCGTCACTTAAATCCGAGATCGAGAAGGGCATGGAAACGAAAGATTAAAATCACTGCGCCACTTAGCCTTTGAGAATTCTTCTGTCCGGTAGTGAAACGCTCGCTTTTCTTTTCTTCTTAGTAAAACCGTGTTGCCTTAATAAAATCCAATATACAGGACTTCAATAAACTCGACATGTATCAAACTTGGCATGTATCAACTCGACTCGTATCAAAAATGTATGTTAGTCTTACCATAATTATAGAAACACGGCAACCGATATATGCAGACTATAATATCGTACAGTATACAATATTGTAACCATTGCAAGTCAAGGCTATAGCAGCATGTACTGAAAACTAAGTGACAGATTTGGAAAGCAGATAACTTGGTTGTGGCTTTGCTCTGCGGGTCACACGCCTGACATGTTCTTCCTGTTTTTTGATCTGACACCTTTGCCATTGATAAATCCAAGTGAAATATGCAATTTTTACTAATACATTTTTACAAATAATAAAAGCTGCGCATGGCTTCTGTTTAAGGTCTGACCATAGCATTTTCCGATACATCAAGCAGACCATTAAAAATGTACTTCAATTACCAGAGCAGACTTGACCTATTGCTTGTAATCTTTGCTTCGCTGATTAATGATACACATGAATTAAGCAGCACCGCTTTTTATTCGCTATGAAATTAACATGGTATGAAACTGACCCTTTCGCTAGCTTTTAACGGCATTTTCTTCTGAAGCTCGAGTTACTGAATTACTGAAGTTGCTGCTGTTAGCAGGTCTATGACAGATTTAGGAGTAAAACACTTTTAAAAATTCAATTTTGTTATGCTCTGACTGGATAGACAGGACTTATACTCCGTACGTTCAGAGTTTCCAACTTGTCAAAAAATGTCGGGCTGCTAATTAAAGTGACAGATTGCAAAGCGCACATCAGTTGCGCGGCGAAAAACTGCGAACTCCGAATGCAATGATTTCATAATAAAATATCAAAACCATTTTAAACTGGCAAAGTAAATAAGTAGACGGTTACAAAAATGCTTTAAATTAACAAGGAGTAGTAATCGATAATTAACTGTCAGCTAAAGCAAAATACTTGTTAGCACAAAACACCTTGCCCCACTGTACTTGTCTGCAGTTCCCCTCTGACTTACCTTGATTGACCAAACGCAAAGCATGAAGGAAGGATGGGTCCAGAGAGTCCTTCTCCGCCATCAGCTCCGGCAAGTACTTCTCGCTATCCATTAACAATATATAAGATTGTTTTAATCCGAAAAAGATGAAAAGATGAGTAAATACCACTTAAATTGCACAAGTGATATTCCTGTAATGTGCTGCTTCTTTTAAAAATTCTTTCTACGCAGGTAATATGAACATTTATTCATGAGAGCGCTGATAGTTTATTTATATTTTGGTCACACTGTTTGTCTTTTTATAGGGTCCACTACAATCCTGTTATTCCATTCGCAAATCACACAGCTTGTAACGTCTCGATCGCAACTGCGGCTGCCAAGCTGAAGCAGCTACAGAAAACAGGCATGCTGGCTCCACCCTCTGTTTCCACTGGCAACAAAAAGCCTCTCATCCCAACTACTCCTATTGGTCGGTAAATGTGTAGCTTTGTTTCTTAATAAGTAATGTGAATGTCATTAAAGCTGAAGGCGGGGAGAGAAGGTTAGGAAGCAAGTCGAGACCATGTGGCCGTTTGACTACGAGATGCAGTCGGAGCTGTCCGCGGTGCCGAAGCGTCAGTTCTACACAAAGGAGGGTGCCGGCTTGAAAACAGACAGCAGACAGGCAGACGGGACAAGACACGAACGTTAATCTAATGTACAGAAACCAGGCTCCATAACAAGAAAATTTAGCTAATCCGTATGAAGGGGTAAACAAAGTGTTAGCGATATATCAGTGAATTAAAACTGATTTCATTCTTTTATTAATGTAATTAAGTGTAATCGCAGAATGACATTTTCCTTTTTCTAATAATGCGTGTGTGATCTGCAAACACACTACGTCTGTATTTGTGCAGTGTCTTCCATTGCTTTGCCTGCATTGTTTTTAAACTAGCTTCAGTGATTATTAAAAATACAAGTGCATTGGGTTAGACGGCCAGACTTGTACTTGGGTGAATTTTATTTTAATTCATTACTTTAAATATAGCTGCGAGACAAAAGCATGGTAAATTCCTGTTAAAAGAAGACGATGCACTCACTTAAAGAATGTCAGTACAAGACGGATATTTCTTCCATTTCAATTAAACTTTTTTTTTCCCCCGACAAAATATGTTTACTTTATGAAGTGGATAAAATAATTATTAGTACACCAGTACGGTTGCAGAACCTGTCAAATCTTTTATTTATATATGAAGAGAGAGAGAGAGAGCATAGAACGTGAACTGCTATAACACCATTTTTGGATCTCCCAGTTAAAGAATTTGAATATTAATGGAACACTCTAGTTTGTTAACTAATTTCAGGCAGTACTGTGCAGTTAAAGATATATTATTTACACTGTTTCTTATTCAAATATTATCCTAGTTAGACATTTATACTGTTAAAGTTAATAATTAAAATGCATTTATATAAAATATCGCATTGGCAAAATATGCTATTGTGATTGCTAATTCACATTGTAATTCCATTTGAGTGAACAAAATCACAGCTGCAAACACAGCAAGCAACATGCAAGAAAGAAGGTGAGTTCACCCTGAAAGGAAAGCTCACCAAATTAAAATAAAAACGATCATATTTAATTTATATGTTTGGATTTGTTTTAAGTATACCTTAACAGTGTAAGTAAACAAATAAAGAATATATTTAAAAATGTTATTTTTTTTACTTACAATATCACACCCGTCAAGCACCTGTTAAAATGCCCCAGTTAAAAAAAAAGTGTGATGTACTTGATAAAATTGTTTAATAAAGTCATATTTAACCATTCAAAGAAAAGGTTAGTGACACTCGGCAACAAAATTCATTTATACAGTATGTCACATTTTCTTACAGGCATTGTAGTTCATAGTGCTTTACAAAACAACAAAAAGAATGTTATATGAAATGAAAACCAAATAAGATTAGGCAATAATATTAAAGAATAAGTAACAAAGGCAAAAGGTAAGGTCAGATGACTGGGAGGACAGAAAAAAAAAAAAAAAAACTGCAGTTAGGCTGAAGAAAAAAAAAACATCTGCAGGGGTCCCAAAGCCAAAAAGACCACCCAGCACCCATTCTACTTAACATAAATGTCCGTAAATCAGTTCTCTTTGTTTTCTTCACATGATAGTAATTGATGATGTTGGTGATGCTGTGGACAGCTGAGACACCCGCCTACAATCCATCAGCACAGGGCGCTGCATGGTGCCTTGATCAGGAGGCGGTGGTGGCACAGATCCACTTAAGTAGTAAATTAATGTTTTCTGTCTAAATGATTAACAGATAATTCTTTTATACTTCTTAAATGAATGCTTTCTTTGACAGAGACATCTTGTTTAAAGATGATGTTTGAGTTGGCCTATATATCTTATGGTAAGCGATTGTGATCATTAAACTTTCGTATTGTTCTCTACAGCTCATATTCTTCTTTGCCCTTATCTATCTATCTATCTATCTATCTATCTATCTATCTATCTATCTATCTATCTATCTATCATATAGTGCATTATCTATCTATCTTTGAGGAAAGATTAAAAGAGCTACAATTTAAACAAAATAAGATTAAGAGGAGACATGATTGTAGTGTTTAAAATTATGAAGGGAATTAGTCCAGTGGATCAAGACTGTGAATTTAAAATGAGTTCATCAAGAACACGGGGACACAGTTGGAAACTTGTTAAGGGTAAATTTTGCACAAACATTTGGAAGTTTTTCTTTACACAAAGAACCATAGACACTTGGAATAAGCTACCAAGTAGTATGGTAGACATTAAGACATTAGGGACTTTCAAAACTCGACTTGATGTTTTTTGGAAGAAATAAGTGGATAGGACTGGCGAGCTTTGTTGGGCTGAATGGCCTGTTCTTGTCTAGAGTGTTCTAATGATCTATCTATCTATCTATCTATCTATCTATCTATTACCAGCTTCTAACAAAAAGAATTATTAATTGCAATCAATGAAATTAGTTTTCATTATATTCAGAAATCATAATTTGTGTTTTCCAAATATAGATATCACACAAAACAAAAAAGGTACACGTGTATGTTTATATGACCATATTTCTTTGTGAATTCATGGATTTGACATGTAGATTCACTTGATGCTCTTGTTATTTATTCCAGTCCCCCATGACCATGAAATATTATACTGTGACTTTCCTGCTTTGCCCCCTGGCTGGGATTGGCTCCAGCAGACCCCCATGACCCTGTAGTTAGGATATAGTGGGTTGGATAATGGATGGATATATATATATATATATATATATATATGTGTGTGTGTGTGTGTGTGTGTAATTGGGAATTTAAGACACATGGAACATAAATGTGGGCAGCACGGTGGCGCAGTGGTAGCAGTTAGGATTTCGCTTCCCGGGTCCTCCCTGCGTGGAGTTTGCATGTTCTCTCCGTGTCTGCGTGGGTTTCCACCAGGTGCTCCGGTGTCCTCCCACAGTCCAAAGACATACAGGTTAGGTGCATTGGCCCTAAATTGTCCCTAGTGTGTGCTTGCTGTGTATGTGTGCCCTGTGGTGGGCTGGTGCCCTGCCCTAGGTTTGTTTCCTGCCTTGTGCCCTGTGCTGGCTGGGATTGGCTCCAGCAAACCCCCGTGACCCTGTGTTAGGTTATAGCAGGTTGCAAAATGACTGACTGACTGAGAACATAAATATTGCATCAATTTAACACTTAAACTAAAATCCTGTATTTTAAGTGTTTAAGGCACTTACCTTAAATTGCGTCACAGCTAGGAAGAAGATACCAACTTTCAGGTAGCTCACTGAATGAAAATCATTAATAACTGCAGAAGAATTTCATGACATTGTAGTCTTCAGTTGGGCAGATTTATGGTCAGAGCCAGTGATGCTGGTATAACCTCCAGCTCCCAACTCCATTCTAACCTGTATAGGAAGAAATGAGAAAATGACTGGGAGGACATAGCCTAAGAAAGCCTCAACACATAGTACACCTCACTCTGACTTTTTTAATACACCACTTCGCTTGTACATGTCCACTATTACCCCCTTGTAATCTTGATATGTTAAAGATGAAATATTTAATTCCGTAAAGTTTGAATGTTGTATAATTAATGAATTAAACATCTGAATCATTTACACATTTGTAATTCTTAGAAATGCAGGAAATCAAAAAGTTAGAAAACACCCTTCAGAATACAACAGAGAAACACAATATTGCAAGACTGGTGAATTTAATTTGAGTTCTTGATTTTATTTGTAATAAAATGGTCATGCAAAGAACAAGACTTTAAAAATGTTTTCCATGTGTCTATACCTGTGCTAGTGCACTAGAAAAACTGACTGGATTTATCCAAGGAAACATAAATGGGCTTGTAGATTCCAAATTCAAGATGCTCCTGAGTTCATGAATGCACGTTAAGCTGCATGTCTGTGTCAGTTTGCCTCTGCGGGCACTTTGGCTTTCATCTCACACCTTCACAAGGTTAATCAGAGAATCTGAAACTAGCTGTGCATTAATGTGTGCAGAAGTAATAGCCGTACAGTGACATATGTTTCTTGCATTTCTGGCCAACATAAAACATAAACAGAATGTATTCAAGTGGATTAAATGGGTTGAATAAATGGATTCATTTCTATTAATGGCACCTTCTAGCCAAAACCCTTTTAAGGATCTGAGCCATTCTAGAGCTGATCAACCACCCTAAACCAACAAATATGTTCTCAGAATAAATACCAAAGGTACATTGTGCAATAATTAATTTGTTCTTTATTGCTTTCTTATAGATGAAAACATATGACCTTTCCACATTAATTCGAAATTTCAGAATTTCACATTTTACGTTCGGAGTTGCTGATAATAATACATCAGACTTTTCAAAAAGGTTCAGAGGTGTTAGGATGTGGGATGCTAAACTGTAGATCTTTAATGAATTTTCTGTGATTTTCTTTATGTATTGTTGATGTGCATTATTATATCACAGCCAGACTGTTATTTAGAAATACAATAAAAAATACAATGTAAAGGATATGCATGCTATGACCCACTATGGCCACTAGATGATGCTAGTAGCCACTGTACTTACTGTATAGTAAAGCTATCATTCATGCATATGCAAGTGTCACTGTGTGCTCTGTAAAAAATCATTCAGACCCTTCTGATAAAATGTCATACTACATTTTAAGAAAAAACTTTTAGTATACTATATATGTGTGTGCAGTTCATATATATATTTTAAAAAATAATATTATCATGGCACTTTTGTCTTTTAAATCTATCGTCTATAATATAAACTCCATCACTCTGTTTTTTTTCAATTACCTTTTTTTATAGGGTTTTGGGAAACCACAGAATTATAATTTGCTCTAATCAGGCTGAATAAAGGTGTCATAATAAAAAAACTGATAACATTACTGCTCACTCCAAAGTCCCGAGTCCAGACATTGCTCGGTGCAGATGAGTCTGCATGTTCTTTCCATGCCCATGTAGAACCCATCAAGTGGTCAGTTTCGGCAGTTAGATGAATTGTTACCAAGAGTGCATATGTTACATTTATTTGTGAGAGACAAAGGATGTTTTTACGGGTGTGTGATGCAATGGAGTGGTATCCCATTCCTATCTTTTGGCCAGTGATGTTGAGATAAGTCCTGCCAGCCTTGCGTTGGTGCAAAGAGATTTGGGAGAAAAAAAAATCTACTAATATTTACCACTGGATATTGAACATCAATATCATTTGGAAAACATCTTGATGTTGGGTGTCACTCAGCCAGACCCAGGAAGGTCAGTTAGAGGTTTTCTCAGTCAGTTATAAATTGATAAACACCGTGTCTCATATTCTTTACTAAACAATGATGAGCTGTGCAGCACAGTGTGAAAGAAAGCTCTCTTATTAGATATTAGTGAAACACTTTAAAATTCGGAAAAGATCTCCAAGCTTATTTTATCCAGAGGGCAATAAATCTTAATGTAACATGTAAATAACAGGTTTGAGCCATTGGATTAAAGAAAAGTGTTAGAAAATGTCAGAAAATGGGAGAATAGAATATATGCACTCTCCCAAGAAATCTTTAAAATCAAAAACATTGGTGCCATATGCATGAAAGAACACCTTTATCAGTCATATGGACAACAGAGCGAGTGCAGCAGTGGTTGAATCATTGCTGTTTATATGGTCAATAACCAAGTCTATGGTGGCATGAATGTTACAATTGGATGAGGCTGGCACTAAAAGTTGACAGAAAGCATTAAACACGTATCCAGAATGTTCTCAGAGGAGAAAACATCATGGACTTCAAGCCAACTGCAGATGTTATGCTCCCTCCTAAGATCATCATATAATGCCTCACAGAAGTGGAACTCAAATCATTGTATCCATTACAACACCTTCCATTTTTCATTGCAGATTGAATTGGGACTCTGGTATCCTAGACTGTTGGTCATCTTTTACCTTTTCAGTAAATGTTCACTAAAAATCATATATACAGTATTAAAGGCACTAATATTGATATAGTCAAGACAACAGTCCAAAATGGCAGACTGGCAAAAAAGCTGCTTCACAGTGTAGGATGTCACCTTCTACAATGCTGCTTGTTACCAGTCATTCTCCATGTTACAGTACATCACGCTGGTCCTGTCTTTCACAAATCAACATTTCTTTTATGTTATGTGCTATGGCGGACAGCTGGGGCCCTTGCCCAGCAAAAATGCCTTTTTTTATGGAAGGACTGGGAGAAAAGCAATCCCTCCCCAGGAACACAATAGGGCAGGCCCCCTGAATTGCATCGGGGCCACTGGCTGGGGACGCATGGCCAGTATCGGAGTCCTGGAATGCAGCACTTCTGCCACACTCGGAAGTGCTGCCGGAAGTTATTTAATGAGCACCAGGAGCACTTCTGAATGCAATATAAAAGAGGCCACCTCACACCATTCAGGGAGCCAGAGTCGGGAGGTGGAGGACAGAGCTTGCAAGTAGAGGAGTGGAGGCGGCAGAAGAATAGAGAGAGAGCGCAAAAAGAAGAAGAGACTGAGCCAATGTCGTGGGTGATTTGTGCGCTGTGTTGTGTAAAGGCAGAACAAAGAATTAAAAGCGTGTTGCTTTTGGACTTGTGTGACTCTGTGTCTGTCTGAGGTCGGGTTAATATTTCACAGTGCCTAATAAAAATAGTTTATTATGGAGAATCCATTTAGTGGGTTTTTGATCTTTATTTATATTTTACCATTACTATTTTTTGTTTATGTGACATACAGTTATATGGCACATTACCACGAATTGTACTTCGATAACACAAACAGAAGTTTTGCTATAAATTTGCTGGCTCCGCAGCACACTGTAGGTCCATCCCTCAGTGGATAAATTCTACCTAAAACATTTCTAGAAAAATTAGCTTATTTACCAAGATGGGTTTGCTTCAGTTTTCAACTTCCTTCTGTTCTTGACTCCCTTCTCATTTGGTCCTTGTATTTTGCTTCCTTTTCCTTGTGATCGTTTTGGTTCTGACCTTGAACCTGTCCAGCATTACAAGTCTGCCTCATGTGACACTTTGCTCTTTGTAATAATTTCTGAAGATGCTGTCCCTACATTGTCACTCAATATACAGTGTTTTGTCTTGGTAGAGTGATATTTTACTCCACTTTCCCCTTTGTAGACTTTGTCAGAATGCCTCAGATCTCACAGACTTACCACTTTTTATAAGATATTGTACCATATAACTTCTCCCCACCTTCCCTTCTAAATGTATAACCTCAAACAATTAGGTGTAGTAAAAGACAAGCAGGAGTTAAGTTACAATTTAAACAATGTATTATTGATAATATTTATAAATAATAAGAATATGCAAAGTACACTTGACTATTGGCAACCATATAACCTGATAAATGTTGATGTGTAGTTTCAGGCGGCACACAGACTTGTTAGTTACTTAAAATGTCTCTAGTTAAGGCATCATTTTGTGGTCAGCTTTCTTCAGAACAGGCCGCATGCCAGTCTCAATATTGCTGCCGAGCTGTGCTCTTCATTGTGTTGTCCTTTTCAGTTCATGGTGTGAGATGTTCTTTCATCAGTTTGGTAAGAGAGAGAGCGGGGTAAAGCAAGCAAATTTATATCTGTCCAACCCCTACAGCCAATAGGGTGTCATGGTACTTCTGATACAAGCCAATTCCAAACAGCCATACTTCAGACCAATGGGGGTGCAGAAAACATCTTCACACTCGCCACCCCCCAAAACCATTTGTTGAGCTAAAGTTTGCCAGTTAGGCAGTCTGGCATAACTGTGGAGGTTGACTGAGAAACAGCAGAGAAACACTTGGCAAACTTGTTTGAGGCATTTCCCCCAACCCTGTCATAAAATTACAAAGAGACTCAGTCCTAAAAGAGAAAGGGGTTCTTAAACCATCAAACTATTGCTATTATCTAGAATGTAACACTAATATTACATTACTTTGTCTAAGTTACAAATAAAGACATACAAAATATTTATCAACTTGTAAGCAAAATTTCACATCACGACATACAGTAAAAAAAATCCTTACAATCCTCCCTGGTGCAGTAGGACATAGCCTGACCGAAAAACTGCTGTCACCTCCTACAAATCTTTTGGTGACATCGGCACCCTTGTTTAGTCAGTGTGGTGTAGAATACAGAGCGATGAAAACAATACTGCTTGCACACCACTGCCTCTGCACAATATTTGACTGGAAGTGTTGTTAGATAACATTCATACATGTGTGACTCCAAGCTGTGATACATGGCTGCTGACATCGCCATATATGGAAGTTTTGCTTGTCTCAAATGATCCCAAACATGTAGTCCCATTCATTATTTTCCATTGTTTTTTGGAATTATGATTTTTTCACAAACTTTCATGTGAACTGCACTGTTGTTTCTTGGTGCCAGTGATTATCGGCCATATGGCAGGAATGGATTGATATTTGAGGTAAACCTCCTTTTTTTAAAATCAGTTCATTATTATAAAATAACACATTTAAACCTGATTAATACAATTCAGGGATACATGGGACAAAAGTCCAGTCTGTTATGAATGAGTGCACAAAAACTGGTGAAAGGGAAATGGCCACAAATCAGGCTAGGGGCTTCCCCCTTAATAAGCCTCACTCCAGACAGTCTGACCCCATACTCTACTGGCTGGCTTCAGCCTAAATCAACCTAAACAACCACAAGTTTTGACTACAAAAGTTTAAATCATAAATGTCCCAGAAATTAAAAAGATACACAAAAATGCCCTTCTAGAGAGGGGAACCATGTGACCTCTGGCCAGGTGAGACAATCCAAAAACAAAATCTTTATATACGAAGAAAAATTTATTAGCAATTTAAAAAAAATAAAAATGCCAAAAATTAAGCAAAATGAGTCCCAATACCTATTCCAATAAGCAGGAAAATCCAAGAAAGCAGAAAACACAATACCTGCAAGTAGCAGTCCTTGAGCAGTGACATCAGTGTGTCACCGACTCTTAAGATTCCACCCACAAAACACAAACAGCAAAGAAGATGTAATGCATAGATAATAAATAAATAAAAAGATTAAAATTAACAAAATTTTTAAATGCAACAAACATCAGAAAAATAATACTTTACAATAAACAAAGAATATACTGAAAAATGACAGTACATCATAAAGCTTTTATTTTTAATTCTACAGTATAACCCAAATAGCCAAATCAGTCAACAAGCAAACAGGACTTCTTTTTAGGCTGAATGGCCTGCTCTCTTCATAATTGTTCTAATGTTCTAAAATGACGCAAGAAAAACCCTCAGTCCATAAATCATTACAATAGAATTTCAGATAACAACTTTTACCGTCAAATATGAACAGCCCACGCAGAACCTTATTGCAGTCCCTTCAGAAAGTATTCAGACCCCTTCACCTTTTTCACATTTGTTACGTTGCAGCCTTGTGGTAAAATCATTTAAATTGAATTTTTTCATCGTCAATCAACACTCAATACTCCAGAGTGAAAAAGTGAAAATGAGATTTTAGAATCCTGGGGTCAATTCAGTGGATTGCACAGGATTAGGAAAGCCACCCACCTGTCTATAGAAGGTCCCACAGCGAACAATATGTATCAGAGCAAAAAACAAGCCATCAACTTTAAGGAACTGCCTGCATGGTTTAGAGACAGGATTGTGTCAAGTCACATATCTGAGGAATGCTATAAAAACATTTCTGCAGAACTGAACATTCCCAAGAGCACAGTGGCCTACATAATTCTTAAATGGCATAAGTTTGGGGGAAAAAAAACACGACTGTACTGCAACTAGAATTAGCTGCCTGGCCAAACTGAACGATCGTGCCCTTGGTAATGGATGTGACTAAGAACCCGATGTTTACTCTGGCTGAGCTCCATAGAACCTGTGTGGAGAAGGGTGAAACTTTCAGAAGGACAACCACCCCTTCATCTCTCCACTAAGCTGGGATTTATGGCACAGAAAATAGAATATAATAGATGATAAATGACATATAATAGATGATAAACAAAAGCCTGCTTGGAGTTTACAAAAAGGCGCCTCTCAGACTATGAGAAACAAGATGCTTTGATCTGATGAAACTAAGAATGAACTGTTTGGTCTCAACTCCAGGTGTCACAGCTGAATGTAAACCTGGCAATGTACATCACATGCACAAAATCATTCCAGCGGTGAAGCATGGTGGAGGCAGTGTCATGTGACGGAGTTGTTTTTCAGTGGCAGGGACTGGGAGAATAGACAACTTTGAGAGAAAGCTGAATGGGGAAAAGTACAAAGATATCATGAATATAAACCTGCTCCAGAACACTCTGGACCTCAGGCTGGGTGTAAGGTCCACCTTCTCACAGGACAAAGCAAGGACACACAAGAGTGACTTAGGGACAAGTCTGGGAATTTCCAGACTTGAACCCAATCAAACTTTACTGGAAAGACCTAAAATTAGCTGTCTGTCGATAGTCTTCATCCATCCTGACAGAGCTTGACAGAATCTGTAGAGAACAGTAGCTTGTAGCGTCAGGCTCATGAAGACTCGAGGCTGGTATGGCTGCCAAAGGTGTTTCAACAAATTACTGAGTAAAGGGTCTGAATGTTTGTGTCAATGGAGTATTTCAAGTTTTTTATATTTAATACATTTGCAATGAGAAGTCAAGCAAAATGACACCTTTTATTTGCTAACTAAAACGATTGCTTGACTTCTCACTATATTTATAATGGCTAACACGGTACAACACCCTAGTACTACATACATTTTCAAAAAATTCTAAAATGCTGCTTTCACTTTGTCATTCTTGGTATTACGTGTTGCTTAATGAGGGAAAAAATCAATTTAATTGATTGTTGTACCATGCTACAACACGGTACAATGTGAAAAAAGTAAAGGGGTCTGAGTACTTTGTGAAGATGCTGTGTGTCTTGGATTATTCTGATAAAAAATAAATAAATAAAAATAAAAAAAAAGTGTGAAATCCCAACAGAACAGAAAAAAAGACTAAATATAAGGTGAGTAGCTAAACCAGAGATAAGCAGGATATAACATAATTCCTCTAATTGACCCCCATTAAGAGCTCAATTACAAAAAAGTAACATTTGGCCTTTGCAACCTACACTTCTAATTGCCATGGTCTAATGGTGTTAATACAGACGTTACTAATTATAGCTCTGGGTAACTCCAGGGAAATTAAATCATCAGGCGCTTCGCTTGACCACTTCTTCAGGGAGCTTCTACCTATTAGCCACCTCTTTACTGTAAAGATCCTGGCAAAGATTTTATTTTGTAACTAAAACCTTCTCTTCTTCTGAGTATAAAGTTTCAGTTGAGATATCTTCTTGGCTTTGGAGAGCATGTCACATTTAATGACTGCATTTCCTAGACCTCAAAACCTTGAGATGTCATGATTCAGTCCTGGTTCAAGTATGTTTTCTGTTTGTTGCAATATTTAAAATATTATTATTATTTTTTGTCTCCTTTTTATGTTGTATGATATAATTAATAATTTGTTCACTGATAATTTAGTGTTTATAAATGTTATTTTTTGGTGTCTAGCTCTGTATATCACTTGTAGTCTGCATGTTGAGCCTAAGGGGGCACATCCACCTGACGCTACAGATGGATAACCACAGCTACTGGGATTTAAGGTGAAACAGCAGATGAAGAATCTGGTTCAGCATTGTTTCTGTTCCATTGTTTGGTTTGTGCTTTATTTCTTTGTGGATTTTAAAAAGTCAAGGCAGGTGTAAAAAATTTAGCTGTAATCACGGACTCTGACCTAAACTTTAAGTGCACATTAAACAGATTATTAGGACTGCATTTTTCCATTTAAGGAACATTGCAACAGTTAGACCTCTTATAACCTTGCAAGATGCTGAGAAATACATTTTTATTTTTAGTCGACTACATTAGTGCAATGAACTCCTAACTAGACCACCTAAGAAAGACATCAATTGGTTGCAATTAAGGCAGAATGCAGGAGCAAGAATCTTAATAATAGAAAATTTCAGCACATCCTTAGTCTTAGCATCATTATATTGGTTATCCGTGACCCTTAGAATTCACTTTAAAATACCACTAATGGTATATAAAACCTTAAATAATCATGCTCCATTCTATATTTTGGAAAGCCTGTCCTTCTACATTCCAAACTTTGACCTTTTTTAATGGTCATCTGTTTACTGTTTCAAAAGACGAACATGAAAGGAGCGCTGATATGGCCTTTTGCTGTTATGCAATATCTTTAATACTTTCCCAATAGAGATATACCAGGCTAAAACCCCACATTTTTTTTTACTTTTTATACTAAGTATAGGAAAAGTATTTTAATGTCCAAAAATCTGACCTCAAGATTTTCATGAATCTCGATGTTTTAGACTTCCAATTTACTTTCATATAGGGAAAGTATTGTAATCGTCCAAAAATTTGATTTCAACATTTTGATGAATCTGAATGTTTTAGACCTCCCCGAATCTGAAAATACCATTTTGGAATTATGTCTGTGTGTCTGTCTGTTTGTGTGTGTGTGTGTGTGTGTGTGTATTTAAACATGATAACTTATGTACTCTTTCACTTCAGGTCAACCAAAATTTTGCATATAAGTATTAGGTACAAAACGTAGATTTCTATCAACTTTTGGGCTATTTCTGCTAACTGGAAATGGTACTTTTTTTATTAATGCAGCTGCAGAGTCCAATTTATTCAACTTTTATAATAATTGTTAAATATATTATTAATTTGATTTGATTTGTTGTTGATGGTTCTTTAATGTACAGTACAGGTTTACTCCTCAAATATCCATCCCCATATCGAGTAAATAAGAAAGTCTAGGGGAGATCACTCCCAATTTATTTTATTTTTTTTGTAGTTACATTTTTGTTGTACTCCAAATAGATTATACATGCATAAAAACATCATAATGCTCATGAATTTGCAGTCTTTACTTATCTCTGCTTTTCTCTGCCTTCTATGTTCATAGTGGGTCGTACCCTAGGAGGTGGGCCACCTGTCAGTCTCTGTTTGGGCTATAAAGGCTATGGAGACAGGCAGTTCAGTGAGAATCATTTTTGTTGGTAAGTTGATTGTGAATCATGAGTATACTATTTATGGTTGACTTTTCTTGATTTTTGATTATATTTTATTTATCTAAGGATTCTGATTTTTGGATTGTGTTTTTTGAGACTTGTTCAAAGTGAACTGCCTTTAAGTCAACTGCTTTAATGCCTCTGTTTGCTCTGTGGTGCTTTCTCTGCTTTTTTTTTGGGGTATTTTGCAAATAAATCGTATTTTTATGAAAATTCCTTTTGTAGACTGTCTTTCTAAGCCAAGGTTTTCCCATTCCTCTTTCTCTTGGAAGCCACCTGGATATTTTGGGATATTTAAGTTATTTTGAGACTTAAATCTGTTTTGGGCCTACAAGGCTTGAAGTAGGCCTGTGGAGTTAGGAATTTAACCCATGTGGAGTTAGGCATAATCCAGGCTGGCATAGGAGGCCTGGCCTGGCTTGTGAAGGCTTCTGGAGGCTCTAGTTAAGGTATTCTATGACCCCAGGTAAGCAAAATGAGGTGGAGCAGTTCAGCGTGTGTGTACGTGCAAAAGAGATGAAGCAGTCAGGAGCAAGCGGCAAAACACAAGACCTGAGCAGCATTGAGAAGCAGCTGCTGAAGAAGCTAGTATCCCCGGGTCATTATAATATTATTTCTAGGTTTATAATCTTTGCAATTATCTGTTTTTAGGTTCTTCCTTTAAAGAAAACCTATTTTTGTTCCTGTCTTGTTTTTTAATAGTTCTTTTGAATCTGCTTTAATAAATATTGTAATACTAAAGAAACTTTGCTGTGTCCCTTGATCAGAGTTTTTTTTAATGAGAGCTGGGTGGTCTCGTGGCCTCTGAACTCCTACAGATTTTGTTTTTTGTTTTGTTTTTTTTTTTTTCTCCAGCCTACTGGAGTTTTTTGTTTTGTTTTTTCTGTCCTCCTCACTTTTTTCTTGTTACTTACTATTGCCTAATCTTCTTTTTATGTTTTTCTTTTTTCTTTATTCATCTTGTAAAGCACATCATTTGTATGAAAACCTTCTATACAAATAAATGTCGTTTTTGTCATCTTTTTTCATTGGAAATTTAGCATTATGAAATTTAAACCCCTTTGTCCAATTTTTGGGTCTTCATGGGCTACAAGCCTGCTTTATGAGTTTGGTATTAGCCTGGCTGAAGTGAGGCCTATTTGGTTATTTCAGACCTGTTGAGCAGGCAGGTCTCACATTTTCTGTATGGTTTTTGAGGACTTCATCGATTTTGAGATTTTTTTATGTGATATGATCATAAGAAAAATCCAAAGTTCTACTTCCACTGTGTGCACGATTATTAGGCAAGTCAGTTTTTGACCTGATGATTATTTCAATGCACCTTTTTCAACTCAAAATAATATAAACCTGAGCTATTATTGGATATTGTCCATTTTCAGGTCATACGTAATTGTTTAATGAGGGAGGGTGTGGCTTAAAGTGATTAACACTTTCTATTTAGGTGTGCATAATTATTAGGCTGTTTCATAACTCAGGTAAAATTGGACAAAAAATGAGATTTAATTTACACTGAAAAGTAAAAAATTGTAAAATGCCTTTCAGACAGACGCAACACCATGGAAATTTCTGAACTATTCTGGCATGACCACCAGATAATCAAACGTTTTGTTGTGAATAGTCAACAAGATTACAAAAAATGCATGAAGAAGAAAGGGCACAAATTAAATGCAAAAGAGTTGAGAAAAAATAAATATAATGCTACCAGGAATCTAGTGTCCAGAAGTACAAGGTGTCAATGGACATGGCAAAGGTAAAGAAGGCTGAAGCATGGCCACCACTGATACGATACGATAAACAAGTTAAAGCATCAAGATTGGGCTAAGAAATGCCTAATGAGCAATTTTTCAAAGATAGACTGATGAAATGAGATACCACAGCTATGCTGATGACACACGGCTATATTTGTCAATAGCCCCTGATGATCCTGACTCTGTTGTTTCACTAACACAGTGTCTTACTTGTGTTTCTAAATGGATGAGTAGTAATTTTCTCAAGATAAATAAAGAGAAAACAGAAATTTTAGTGATTGGCAATAATGGATCTAATGAGGTTATTAGAAATAAACTTGATGCATTAGGATTAAAAGTCAAGACGGAGGTAAAGAATTTAGGGTAACTGTTGACTGTAACCTGAATTTTAAATCACATTTTAATTAGATCACTAGCATTTTTTTACTTAAAAAATATAACAAAGGTTAGACCTCTTATATCATTGAAAGATGCTGAGAAATTAGTTCACGTTTTTGTTTTCAGTCAACTAGATTACTGTAACGCACTCCTCTCAGGACTACCCAAAAAAGACATCAATCGTTTGCAACAAGTGCAGAATGCAGCTGCTAGAATCCTAACTAGGAAAAGAAAATCCGAGCACATCTCTCCAGTTTTGATGTCACTACACTGGTTACCTGTGTCATTCAGAATTGACTTTAAAATACTGCTTATGGTTTACAAATCCTTAAATAATCTGCTCCATCTTATATATCGGAGTGCCTGACATCTTATATTCCAAATCGTAACTTTAGATCTTCAAATGAGTGTCTGCTTAGAAATCCAAGAGCTAAACTTAAAAGAAGTGGTGAGGCGGCCTTCTGCTGTTATGCACCTAAAATCTGGAATAGCCTGCCAATAGGAATTTGCCAGGCTAATACAGTGGAGCACTTTAAAAAACTGCTAAAAACACATTACTTTAACATGGCTTTCTCATAACTTCATTTTAGTTTAATCCTGATGCTCTGTATATTCAATTACTGTAATTATCATTACTGTTCATGGTGGCTCCTAAATCCGTACTAACCCCTACTCTCTCTTCTGTTCTTTTCCCGGTTTGTTGTGGTGGCGACCTGCGCCACCACCACCTAATCAAAGCATCATGATGTTACTACATTGATGGATTAAAGGCCAGAAATCCACATGACCATCATCATCAAGTCCTTCCGTGAGAACCCTAAATAAAATGAAGACTGGTCATTTATGTTAGGTAGAATGCCTAGAGGGGGCTGGGTGGTCTCGTGGCCTCAGAACCCCTGCAGATTTTATTTTTTCTCCAGCCGTGTGGAGTTTTTTTTTTATTTTTTTCTGTCCTCCCTGGCCATCAGACCTTACTTTTATTCTATGTTAATGAGTTATGTCTTTTTTTTCTTATTTATTTTGTCTTTTTTTCTTTCTTCATCATGTAAAGCACTTTGAGCTACATTATTTGTATGAAAATGTGCTACATAAATAAATGTTGTTGTTGAAATGAGAGTGACTCATGTGGGACCAAACAGGTGGGCCTGTAACTAGACGACTAATAGAAACAGGGCATCTGTTCAAGTCAGGTGTCAGCAATACTGGTGTGGGCTGTGATCCTTAAAGACCTTTTTGAGTTGAAGATGGAGTGAAGATCAATTCTCAAATGTACTGCCAGTTTCTTCAAGCAGTGGGATAGGAAGAAATCATTAGCATTCAAAAGAACCTGTGATCTTTATGCAGATTAATGCTCCATCATATGCACCCATGTACTCCACTGCTTGGTTAGCCATCAAAAGCCTCAAAGATGAGCAAACAGTGACCTGGTGCCCCTCCTCACCTGACTTGAGTGCTATTGAGAACTTGCAGGCTCTTCACAAATGTGAGATTTACAATGAGGGAAGACAATACATTTCTTTGAACAACATTTGGGAGGCTGTGTTTGCTTCTTCAGCAAAAGTTTATTGTGAACAGAACAAGAAAGGGACAGCCAGAGAGAGGCGTCACCCAAAAGGTAATGGACTCGGGTTATGGACACCAGAGGGCTACATTTATGTAACAAAAGCAATTTACTTTAAAGAAAAAGATGGAACTTCTTGCTGCCACTGATACTAACAAGAAGAAAATTGATGTTGCCATCAAGTTTGGCTTTCTGCAGTCAGCTTTGTCAACTGTAATTCCCGAAAGACCACACTATGTTCTAGTTCCATTATAACAAAATCCCAATTATAACAAATTATTTTTTTCATTCTTGAGCACTTTGTCCTAAAGGAATATGATCTGTAGTTGTCTAAAAATTTTGCACACGTATATTTTCCCACAAAACTTGTTTTTTCTTTGGTAAACATTCGAGTTTTATGTAGAAAAAAAAAAAAATAGAATTGACTGAGAGTGTTGTATTTGTTCAAAAATAAAATTAATCTTGAGGAATACCATGTGCCTAATAATTGTGCATGCAGTGTAATAACAAAAATAAACACCAGTTTAAAAGTAGTCCAGTCTAGGCAAGGGTTGGTTTTGTAAAAGCTGAATGATCTTTCACCAAAACCACAACTTTAAACAGAACTCAATGTAAGATTCAAAACCAGAAATGCACCGAAACAATTATATACAGTATTTACATTTATTCAATTAACAGATAATTTTATCCAAAGAAACTTACAAAACATAATCATGTATCAAGTTGAGTTTATACTGTGTTCATCTTATGTATGTATTTTATTTTACATAATTTTATATTGCTATGTATGTTTGTCAGCAGTGGGCTGGAGCCCTGCCGGGGTTTGTTTCCTGCCTTGCGCCCTGTGTTGGCTGGGATTGGCTCCAGCAGACCCCCGTGACCCTGTAGTTAGGATATGGAGGGTTTGATAATGGATGGATGGATAATTATGTTTGTGTGTTGGTATATCTGTATTAATGTATTTATGATGCTTTCTTTTTAATAATTCCTTATCTGCCTTTTATTTCTTACTGTTACCTTTTATTCTATTGTCACACACGCACAATTAGGAAGCAGCCATCAAGTCCTAAGGTGAGTGTTACTTCGCAAGGTAGGGGGGTGGTTATGTGCACTGATGTCTGTTTCTCTTTGCCAACAGAAATAAAGAAGAAAAATAAGAATTCCCATACCTTGCTTCCGGGTTAACAAAATGGCTGCAACATCACCACATGCAACTTCCGTGACGTCACTTCCAGTTCCTGTACTTTGTCTTCTATGATCAGTTTTTTGATTATTTTGACTACATTTTTCATCTTTGTCTGTCTGACAATATGCGGGGTGTAAGAGGTTGGCCCGGACACAGACAGACACGACAACACAGTGTCCACAACACACACGTTTATTTATGCAACTATTTACAATTATTATATACTTTTCAGTCAGTCCTTGGTTCCTTCGACTGCCTCCACTCCTGTCTCGTAAGCTCCATACTTCTTCTACCTGACTCTGGCTCCTCGAATGGAGTGAGGTGGCCCCCTTTTATCTTGCCCCGGATGTGCTCCAGGTGCCTGACGATGAACTTCTGGCAGCACTCCCCAGTGTGGCGGAAGTGCTGCCCTTGCAACCATCCCTGGTCTGTCAGCACTTCCTGGTGTCCCGGAAGTGCTGTCCCCCAGGGAACAAGGACCGTTCGGGTGTCCAGGGAAAAGAAGTGCCGCTCTCCTGGTTCCTCCTTCCTCCATGTGTCCTGGTGGGGCAGGGTTCCTGGCCGTCTATCACAGGGGACATTCCCCAACTCTTTTTGAGTTTTTCTCGTGGCTTATTTCACCACACTATGTAAAGCACTTTGATCAACTTCTATTCGTTTAACATGTGCTATATAAATAAATAAAACTAAAACCAACTAAGTAACCTTCAGTCCAGGGGACTGTTTGAGCACAAGTGTTAAAGGATAAGGTTACAAAATTGATCATCACCAGTGAGGAGCTCAAAACCAAACCAAACAACACAAGACTAGTTACTCTTATTTTAGCTATCAAGACCCTAGCATAGGGTGCGATAAAGAGGAAGGCGGCATCGCGATGCGACAAAATTAAGTAAGGAGCATTGTCCGACTTTATCGTGGTGCAATTAGTGTTTTCCAGTGCAACATCATTTACAGGTCATTTATCAGTTAGTTCTCCTGTTCTGTGATATGAAAAAGAATCAAGCATTTTGTGCACAATTGTTACCTGTGAATAAGCCACAGAAATGCACGTTCCTTGTTGTGGGCAGAGGGTTTGTAAAAAACGAATAACTTTTTTTAAGAGATTGGAATTTGGACCTTTCCTAGATCAATAGAGAAGCCTGAGTTCTGGAATTAATTTCTGTACAAGTCCTGATCATGAATTGTCACTGATTGATATTTTGGCCAGGTCAAGGGGGAATGAAATGGATGCAACAGCTGTTTCTTGTACTCGGATAATGCTGGTGGTCCTGGCAGTATCACCGCAATTTTAAGGGTGAGGTGCATATGTGTTTGGACTGCAGTACAGGTGTTATTGGGGGACAAAGTCTCCAATCCCCCAAACCTGTTGATTATTGATCCTGCATCTTTTCCTTGATGATTCATGGGATATCCCAACCCTCGGATCATCAATCAAGTTCTAAGCTTCACGGGGTCACATTTACAAGATTATTAGATAACCTTATATTATTAAAAGGTGAATCATCATCAATCTATATATAAATTTTAGGCACATAGAGTTAAAGGCTTATTTTTGAGTACAATTTGTTTCACCCACAGTACTGTATGTGGTTCAATTTGTGGTTCAAAAATTAGAAATTTGACTTCTTCAACTTCAAATGTGATATTGCTTTTTTAGGGGGTATGAACAAAAATCAAACATTTTCTAGGGGTACTGGGCATAGAAAAGGGTGTGAGTCACTGCATTAGACAGACATTCACAGAACAAAGTGAGCCTTCAAATACTTGTTAAACACAATGAGGGAGTCAGCAGTTTGGATGTAGGGGGGCAGCTCATTCTACTGGGTAGGATCTACATGTGAAAAGACTCTGGATTGAGATTTGATGTCACGTAGAAGTGATTTCACCAGATGCCATTTATTAGCAGACCTGAGTGGATGAGAAGGTGCCAAGGTCTTCACAAGTGTCTTTATATACAGAGGTCCCGATTAGTGATGATCAGTGAAGTTCGTCAAAGCCTTTTAAACAGCGAATATGACGGGTTCACCGTTGGCCTTTGTTGTTTAACAGTTTTCTGGAAATTCGTTGTGCAACTGGATTGGACACATTTTTTTTTCCCAGTAACCCAATGATGCTTTGCATAGTCAGCGTGACATCACAGAGCTGTAGCAGCAATGCTGGATGGGGATGTCACTATCCAATCATGCTTTATTTTTAATACATTTGCAAAAATATCTAAAATCCTGTTTATGCTTTGTCATTCTGGTGTATTGAGTGTTGCTTGATGAGTAAAAAAAAAATTAAAATGATTTTAGCACATGGCTGCAACATAACAAAATGTGAAAAAACTGAAGGGCTCTGAATCCACTGTATATTTTAGGAAACACACTTGTGCTCTATCATTGAATGTGGATCTTCATCCTTAGACGGAAGAGTGGCCTGAAATGGCTATAAAGAGGTTTGATATTTTTTATTATTACAGTGTATGTCCTCTCTGATATTCTACTCCATCTCTTAAATAGCCTTCCTTGATCCTGTGTTCCAGTCGTCTGCATCATTTGGTTTTGGTTCCCAATGATTGCTAAAAGGCTGCATTGTCTTATTTTATGCAGGTTTTATCCAAACGTTCATATTTTGCATACTTTCTGCAGTTTGAATGACTGTAAAAGAATTCACTGAAATTAACAATTTGTGTTTTTTTAATCAAGCTTCTGTGTTAACCGGAGATTCAGACGCAGTGACTTTGATGAACCACAAAAACGTTTTGTTTGAGAATAAAGACATTTCCACTTTCACAAGCAGAACAGTATTATTTAAAAGGACTGGGTTTTTTTTCTTCATTCGGTTAATGACATGTTATCTTGTCTTCTTCCATCATATTAAACAAGATGAACATGCCTTTTAGGTCAGCAGCAACTTAAAAGAAAAAGAAATGAATAAATTCCAATTGCCACTGAAAGTATTTTCTGCCTGCAGCGATACTTTTATGAAGATCTTCACCTGGAGGTGTGCGCTTGACTAAGCAGATGACCCAAGGAAAAGGGATTCTATGAGAGCCGTTTCAGGCTTGTGTAGCCTCTTGCCCTACAAACCTCGGTTATCCTCCATTGTGTAGTTGCCTTCATTCAAACCTCTGACCCCAGGGTGTCTGCAACAGCCAGTGTTCAAGTCATCAAAACCGC
The DNA here is from genome assembly GCA_026402145.1 of Polypterus bichir lapradei. NCBI lineage: Eukaryota > Metazoa > Chordata > Cladistia > Polypteriformes > Polypteridae > Polypterus > Polypterus bichir. The sequence continues at coordinate 25,104,339 of JANRMT010062841.1, read as the reverse complement.
GTTGTCCTAAAATGAGCTCAGATTACTTTACCTTTCAGAAATCCCCAAAGGCTATTTACATTTATTACACTTAATCTAATGTAAGCTTACTTTTAAAGAAGAGGCTTTTCAAGTACTGTCATTCTTATCACACCTTTGCTCACTTTTTGTGTGGAATATTGATAGCAAAACATAATACATTTCCATACATCTAAAGTTATTTGAAAAGGTTTTTAAAAACATGGAAAAATTATGTTTCCTTTTACTTAAACAGACTATGGCAACAGTCTTCACATTCACTCCTCAACATTAAGATACAGAAAAAGAGCATTTTGGTGCATCTCACCTCCATAGATTTTAACAGACACATGGAAGCCACATACAGACGTGGATAGATTTGTTGATGCCCTTACAACTCATTGGAAAAAGTGTTGTATGCCTCCTGAAAAGTGATGAAATGAAAAGCCATTGCTCTTTGTATACCTACATGCCTTTGATATATCATTGAGTAAAGCAAAGCAAGTGTGAAAAGAAATCAAGTATTATTTATCTCTCTATTATAAAAAAAATCTTGGGAAGATACAAGACTTTATATCCTGCGGTGAAACATGATCTTTTGAAGAGAGACACTTTCACATCCTGTAAGACAGTCAAGTCACATCATACTTAACCTTAGGAAGCAAATCCCATGAGACGGTGACTTTTGCAAGTCACGCCTTACTTACAACTATTTTCAAACAAGACTACAGTCATCTAACCTCTCAGTTGTTGGAATGCTTTTGGCAGACATACTTCCTGTGCTCTTAGCTCTTATAAATTTTATACTTCTAGATGACACGTCAATGACTAAGCGGAGTAGAAAGATCAGCGCGTCGAAATAACAATCTCTTTAAAATAGTTTTTCCGGTTAACCAAACCCGGGGGTTGGTGAGCGAAGCGAGCAGGTGGTGGAGCCCCCTAGTTCTACAATAATATTCTAAAATGGCCTGGACACAATTTTTGGTTCCCCTAGAAAAGATCATAAATAATTGCATTAGAGGGATTTTCAAATTACTTAAATATTATTACTCATGTATTCAGTCATGCAGTCAATCATTCAACATATTTAAATGAAAAAAGGTTGTCACTCTGCTGTTTGGTATCATCGTATATCCCACACTGAACATGGACTAGAGAAAGCAAAGAAGGGAGTTGTCTGAGGAGATCAGAAAGAAAATTATAGACGAGTGTGTTAAAGGCAAAGGGTAGAAGAAAATCTCCAAGCAGCTTGACGTTCTTGTGACAAAAGCTGCAAATATTATAAGAAGTTTAAGGTTAATGAGACTGGATGTGGCAGCAAGAGGAAAATCAACCCCAACCCCAACCCCAAGAAAGATACTGAGAATGGCAGACAAAAAGCCAAGAACAACTTCCTAATAGAGATACAAGCTGAATTCCAAGGTCAAGGTCCAACAGTGTCTGATTAAACTGTCACTTTTTGAGTGACAGTGGGCGCAGTGGAAGAAGATCAAGGGGGTCTCCACTGTTGAAAGTCAGTCAGTCAGTCAGTCATTTTCCAACCCGCTATATCCTAACACAGGGTCACGGGGTGTCTGCTGGAGCCAATCCCAGCCAGCACAGGGTGCAAGGCAGGAACAGATCCTGGGTAGGGCGCCAGCCCACCGCAGGACGCACACACACACACACACCCCCAAACGCCAAGCACACACTAGTGACAATTGATGATCGCCAATGCACCTAACCTGCATGTCTTTGGACTGTGGTAGGAAACCGGAGCACTCTTAGAAAACCCATGCAGACACGGGGTGAACATGCAAACTCCACGCAGGGAGGACCGGGAAGCGAACCCGGGTCTCCTTACTGTGAGGCAAAACAGACTGGACTTTAATAGAATGCCTACTGACAAGCCACAGTGTTTGTGGGAGAATGTCTTTTGGACAGATGAGACAAACCTGGAGCTTTTTGGCAGGTCACTTCAGCGCTATGTCTACAGATGAAAAAAGAAGGAAAAGAATAACATAACTACTTTGAAACAGGGAGGAGTGTCGGTTATGTTATGGGGCTGCTTTACAGCACCCGGCTCAGCAGGCCTTGAATGTGTGCAGGAAATAATGAAATCACAAGACTATCAAGGCATTCTGGAGTGAAATATACTTTCCAGGGTCAGAAAGCTCGGTCTCACTCACAGGTAGTCGATCCTCCAATAGGATAATGTCCCAAAACACACAGCTAAAACCACCCAAGAATGGCTAAGAACAAAACATTGGACTATTCTGAAGTGACCTTCTATGAGCCCTGATTTGAATGAATACCATGGAACATCTATGGACACTTGCAATCTGTAGAAGGCCCCATTCAAACCACATGCCACTGGAGCAGTTTGCTTAGGAAAAGTCGGCCAAACAACCTGTGCTGAAGTCTCATTGAGAGCTCCAGGAATTCATTGTTTCCAGTGATTGCCACTAAAACATTACATTAAGGGTACCATCATTTTTGCCCATGCCATTTTCATTTGTGTTATTATTTGAAAGATTCTGTTGAATCAAAACTCTAAAGCAAAGTCTGATTTTTGTTAGATATGGAATAACCAGTGATGAGTGGCAATTACTTTTGTCAGTTTCAAGTTATTTCAGAGACAATTGTGGAGTACTAACACATCTGTCCACGTCTGTATAAAAATGATGGATGTGCATATTTTCATTGAATGTTCTGCTCTGTCACTATAAAGAAGAGAACACCTCATACTTTTACCTACACAGAGGTATCCTAGGACTACTGCTGATATTGCTGAGACCTTACAGCCAGGACGTCAGAACAATGAAGACATCTGTAGAATTATATTGTCGAAAGTCCACCTAAATCAACTTTCACTCTCTCTGTTTGTGGTTCATAGACAATTTTTCAACAAAAAACCCAAACATACTTGTTGCAATAAATCAAACAATACCATTTATTCATTGCACACAGATAATAGGAGATGGATATATGCAAATATATACAGCTGAAGGACAATAACAAACAAATCAAAACATAAATCTACGCTAGTTTAGTTTGATCTTTTTCTCTATAGAAAAAGGCACACAATGTATGAATTATATTACTTTAATTCTTTTCTCAAGAATTACCCAAAAAACGTAATTCATTCTGCTGTAAGATGTTCTAGTCACAATTCTGGTCTTTGAGCGAATTTCACAAAGCCACCAAGGAAGCCTATGCCTTCCACATTATGATAAAGAAGTCAGCAGTCTGATGCTCTTCTTTCAAAGAATCATGGAATCCTGGTATGGAAAGAACAGGTAGAAGAGAGAGAGAGAGAGAGAGAGAGAGATGGGGGTTAGGAGCACACGCTGATACAGTGCATTGCCGCACCCACCACATGACAAACCAACTCAGGATCCCAGATTAGGACCTCAGTGGAGCCATGCGACAGGTGACACTTCAGCACCACACTAGTTCAGATGGAATGGAACCAGTGTGAGGTATTTTATGGTGGCTGAAGTGTCAATTCTGCCACCAACCCCCAGGTTTTTCCCTGCAGGTTGGAGGACCTACATGCAGGGCTGGATGCAGATTAGTGTCATACCCAAAGTAGAGCAATTGCAGGTTAAGGGCCTTCCTCAACGGCACAATGAAGTCGAGTCACTTTAGGCATTTACAGGAATCGAACCGGCAACCTTCCGATTGCCAGTGCAGATCCCAAACCTCAGAGCCACCACTCCGCCCTAAAATAACAGGTAGGTATGTAAAAAAAAAATTTTTTTCAAATGTTTGACCATCAAATACCTGGCCACATATTAGCTAGCTGTGCTGCTGGACTTACAGTGTGCAGTTTGACTACACATGTAGTGCATGTAGCCTGCACGTTCCTTCCATTTTAGGCTTTTTCACTTCAAAGACTGTCAATACTAACTTGAGGTGTTTGCCGTGCATTTCCCAGCCAGGATATTTTCCTGAGCAGTGGATGATGGTATGGCTCTCACCTTACTTAGCATTTAAATCTGTATGGCTGTATCTTGTCAGATGATGATGATGATGATGTCAGTGGGTATCAGATTGTTCTGATAGCAATCAAGACAGACCAGGTATCAGCACTCCATTGTCTGATTGATTTTATTTGATGTGATTGGTGCACAAACTGCATGTATCACTAATCATTAGCAAAAGAAGGAGAGGCATTATTAGTTAGTGTAGGTTAGTTCATGTGAATGTTAAAGACGTCTGCACAGACAAAGGCATTCTCATGCCAAAAAATCCCACTCTGCAGTATACAAAACTTTTACTTAATAATTAAGGGGCAATGTTTCCACTATAGATAACATGTCCTGAATTTGAATTTTAACACTCTGGTCACCCTAACATATTAATTTGTTGGTACATCAAGATACAGAACCCCATGACTCCCAAAATCAAAAATACCTTGTCACCCAAGTTATTATATACAGTGGATTCAGAAAGTGATTAGATCCTTTCATTTTCTCTACACTGTTATGGATTTAATTTGAAATGAATACTTTGCTGTTTTTGCCATTGGAATACACTCAATAACCCATAATGGCAAAGTGAAAATGTGTTTTCAAAATGGTTTACAAATTGATTAAAAATCAAAAATTTAAAATCTCTCATTCATACAAGTATTTAGACTCTTAATTCAGCACTTTGTAGAAGGCCTTTTGCTAGCAATTACAGCTTTGAGCTTTGCATACCTGGATATGAGCAGTTTACCTCATCCTTCCTGACAGATCGTCTGAAGCTCTGTTAGTCTGGATAAGAAGCATCTCTACACTGTCATCTTCAGGTCTCTCCAGACATGTTCTACAGGGTCTAAGCCTGGGCCACTCAAGGTAAATCAGGGAATTTCCCCAAAGCCACTATAGTGTTATTTTGGCTGTATGCTTCAGCTCATTGTTATTCTGAAAGATGAACGGTTTCCCCAGTCGAAGGTCACATGCACTCTGGAGCAGGTTTTCTTCAAGCTTCTCTGTGTATTTGTCTGTTTTCATTCTTCCCTCAATTTTGAACTATCACTAAGATGAGCCACCATAGCATAACACTGTCAGGGCCATATTTCACTGTAGAGATAGTATTAGACAAGTGAGGAGCAGTACCTAGTCTTCGTTTGACATAGGGTTTGGGGTTCCGCCACAGAGTACAATTTTTGCCTCCTCAGATCAAATAATCTTTTTCCACATGTTCATAGAGTTCTTTAAATTCTGTTTGGCAAACTCAATATACCTTTTTACTCAAGAGTGGCTTCTGTCTGTCTGGAAGATTGCTGCTGAGATGGTTGTCCTTCAGATAGGCTGCTCCATCTCAGCAGAGAAATTCTGAAGCTCTTTTAGAGTGACCATTGGGTTCTTGGTCAATTTCCTGACCAACGCCCTTCTGGCCCGGTTACTAAGTTTAGCCAGACAGCTAATACTAGAGTCCTGGTGGTTCCAAACTTTCATTTCATAATTATTGTGGCCATTGGACGCCTAGGAACAAACAAAGCTTTAGAAATGCTTGTCCTCATCCCCTTTGTCCTGATCTATGCCTCACTAGAATTTTTTCACAGAGATCCACAGAGTTGAACTTCATAGTTTATTTTTTCTCCTACCATGCGCTGTGAATTATGGGACCTTCTATACACAGGTGTGTGTCTTTCTAAATGATGTACAATCAATCAATTCAGTTTGTCGCCGGTAGACTCCAATCAAATTCTCGACACATCTCAAAGATAATTACAGCAAACAGGATGCACCTGAGCTCAAACTGGAGTGTCAGTGCAAAGGGTCTGAATATTTATAGGAATGAGAGATTTCAAGTTTTTGATGTTTAATAAATTTGTCAACCTTTCTGAAAAAATGTCCTTACTTTGTCATTATGGCTTGTTGAGTGTACATTGATGGGCAAAAATAAGAAATGTATCCAGAAAGTGAAGGTGTTTGAATTCTTTCTGAATATACTGTATGTTTATTTTAAGACTAGTGTTGTATGTAAGACAAAACAGTAGAAGAATTCTAAATTAAAGAGAGTCCACTAGAATACAGAATACACAGTCTCTGCAAATCTGTACATATTCTAGGTTGCCTGAGTGTTATACTCCGATTGAGGGTAGAATGTGACTTTATAATGTCACCGGGATTTTGAGCACGGGTGACCATTACTGAAAAATGTTCTTGTGTGTACGAAAATGTGGATGGAGTTACAACATCACAGGTAGCACATAGTTGCAACTTACAGCATAGTCAGAGAAATCCTATAAAAAGAAATCAAAGGTATTCCTATTGTCTTATTTAGTGTAAAACTTGATTTTATAACAGCTGTTATTAAAGTCGATTTTATACTGGATGGAAATCCAAAGCAAATGTTAATCACTGTTAGCCTTGTTATAGACAAGCCAATTTAATAAAGTTCATAATAAAAGCCGAACAAAAAACCCTTCCTGAGGTGTCTTGTTGTTCTACATTTGCATTGGCTATGAATAATAAAAATTACAATAAAATCATATTTCATATTCTGCCTTCATGAGAAAAAAGAAGCTTCAAAATCACTGATAACTGAGAAGCTCACTAGTCAAAAGAAATCAAACCGCCATTCAAATGAACCACTGGCCTTTTTCTAAGGAGGAATAAGAATGGCCTGCAGTGAAAAATATAGCTCATAATTCGCAGTTACACTTTGGGGACTTTCCAGTCTCTGCCGCTGTCCAAACAGGGTCAAAGTAAATGTGTGACCTCTGGTTTCCAAGATCTGCCTTGGGATTTCTCAGATGCTGCGTCAAAACATAGTTTAGTGTCCAGATAAATAGATTGGTGGTATATGATTTCTAGCCGATGGGGACAGCTGTTCTTTTCACATTTGTGATATATATCTATTTTATATTTATTTAAAGAATAGTAGAAGCCAAAATGCTGGAAGGTTTTCTATATATAAAAAAGAATTATGTGAGGAGTCGTGGACAATAGTCTAATAAATATTACTGTATATGCATTGCTTTCTAAGGTCACTTATAAATACTCTTATGTCTTACAGTATTTGTGTTATCACGACCATTCATTTCGCTGTGCCAAATATGATGCAGAGTCTACCTAGCACAAAGCACACTTCTTATAGGGACTTATCAAAACTCAACTTGATGTTATTTTGGAAAAATTAAGTGGATAGGCCTAGCGAGTTTTGTTTGGCTAAATGGCCTGATTCGTTGAGATTGTCCTAATGTTCTAAATTATCTACTCATCACTTTAATTGTTTAACTGCTCATATAGCTTCTCTCTAACTCAAATGAATTCCTTCTGCAGAATAATTTGCATTTTTAGCACCTTCAGGACAATATTAGTGGCCTACAGGATCAAACTACATATTCATTGTTTTCTATGGTTTAGTCTTTTCACAACAGAACCATCTTCATTCACATTATTTCATCCTGCCATTCTCTATTTCAGAACTGACGTTCCATAACTCAGCACGCTCTTTGATCTCTTTTATTTTCCTTGCATGCATCTAATAATTTTCTATATACAATGCTAATCCTTCCTCCCACTCACATCTTTCATTGCTGGTACTTGATTGCTGATAGAATTTAATGGTCTGTCAGACTTCACACTTTGTTATCATGTTCAGTGACATTTTATATTTCCTAAAAAAGCTTCTGATGTGGTTTACATTCTCTACTATATAAGTTTTACGTGATTTTCAGCAAATACATTAATTTCCCACTACTCATACTTATTTTTTTCACCAGTCTTCACTGAATAGATGCTGATTTCCCTAACCAATGCAGGATCAAAGAGACTATTTTGTCATTATGGTTGCAAAATATTAAACAGCTGTGGAACTGGACCCGGACACAGACAGGCGGACATCGTTTCTTCACCCAACACACGTTTATTTTACAGATATTTACAAAGTTAATCAGTGCACTACCCAGTGCCTCCAGCACCGATCCCCCAAAGTCCAGGCCTCACATTCACTAAATGCCTTTCCTTCTGGCCACCTCCACTCCTCTCTCGAGCTCCGTCCTCTTCCACCCGACTCTTGCTAATGAACGGAGGGAGGCGGCCCCTTTTATCCCAACCCGGATGGGCTTCAGCTGCTTCCCAGCAATCCCCCGCGGACACACCCCCGTGTGGTGGAAGTGGCGGCTGCGCACCCGGAAGCCCTCCGGGTGTCCCCAGTCTTCTTCCCCCCAGCATTTCCTGGTGTGGCAGAAGTGCTGAGGTCCAGGGTTCTTCAGGCACCGGGGCGCGGCCACGGGCCCCTACAGGGTTGGGCTTCTATGCCCTCTACCCATGGCCCCCAACACAACCAGGGCGGTCGCCCCCTCCTGGTCTGGAGGAGGCACAAGCCCTCCTCCGGTCCTCCTGGGTGCCCCGGCTGGGCTCCACCCCCAGCCGCATGCCACATAGCCTTGGATGGAATGTCAGTCCATTAAAGAACACACAGACACAATCACACTCATTCACAGCAAATTATCTAATAGTAACACATTAGATAGTAAGGATGAATGAGAGTTCTTTAGAGAATATGAACAGGTGAAATTTGATCAGTGAGAGGAGACCATTCAGTCCATCAAGCACATGTGCACGCACATAAAGGACAGCTTAAGGGTTTTAGTGTCTGTAATTCTACCGCTGCCCTGCTGGCTGCAGCCAAGAGTTGATTCTACAATAAAATAAAATGAAAATAAAAAGAGGAATAACCTTGGAGGTCATTCATCACCCCAATAGTAGACGTCACTTAGTATATGTGTACCAAATTTCAGGTCAATAGTTCAAACGTTTTGCGAGCCGCAGGTGATTTAAAATCCTGGACAGACAAACGGACTGCCGCAGTAGCGTATTATATAAGAAGATTGGAAAAAATCAAATTCTCACTTAGAGGATCTGTGCAAAACTTTTTAAAAACCTGGCAGAATCTAATCAATAACATTTTAGAATAAGCATTTAAACTGAGGAAGCGGATTCTCTTCCCTTTTTTATTCTATTTATTTCATTTATTTATTTACTTATTTTTCCTACCCCTCTCATGGGTGGGGGTTGATTTGACTTGAACCTAGTTTTGTAAAATTTGACTTGCTTGTCTGGAATGTTATTTGATTTTAATAAATTTAATAAAATGTAAAAAAAAAAAAAATAATAATTGTATTCTTCAAGTGAAGTGAAGCCATTGAAAGGTGACAAGTGCCAAGTGAGAAGAGACAAGAGGCTAATGATAAGGAAGAAGTGACGTGTAACAGGTAATGAATGACCGGTGACAAATGGCAGCTGCTGCTTAATTACTGGAGAAGTGAAAAAGGATGATGATTTAATCTATGGACATTGTACTAGTGTCTGATTGTTGAGAAGCTAGGCTCTACCAGGCCTAATTCTGTTATTAGACTAAATGGGCTAAGAACATGAATGGAAGAATTAATCATTCTTTACGGCTGTTACAAGTGAAGAGAACATTTTTAACATATATTTGTCCTTTAATCATGTTAAAACAATTTCATCCTAGGTGGGGGGAAAAGACTAAATAGGCTGCTTAGGATTTGAAGGGGTATTTCTACTTAAGCTCGCCTGCATGCTCCTAAGCATGAAGTCAGATTCTACAATTCCCAACTGTAGCCTCAAGCATTGCAGTATATAACAAAATGCACAAGTGATGGGATATGCCTGCATTTTGTTAGTGTGTACTGTAAGTAAAACACCTATTATAGAATTGAAATGCATGCTTCCTTGATTATGTTAAGCAAGAAATAGTTCAGTTTGGCACTTGAAGCGATGAATCTCACTATGTAGCGAATGATACACCCGAATTTATGAGATGCATGTTGTTGGTTAAACTCTAAACAAGTGGAATTTCAGTCAAATTCAGTTGATAAATATGGAAATATATTTATACACACTTAAAAGAGAAGTTTGGTATTTTTTAAGTCTGTGTTATTTTTTCACAATCACAATATACATTATTTTCCAACATGAAATTATGTTTTTATGTGATGCATTTTTATACATTTCAGGAAAACCATATATATCATAAAAGTGCAGAGGCAAGGACTTCTTCAATCTATTGGATCCACTTGGTAAATAAATTGAGTTTATTTAGAGGAAAGCATCTAGATCATGTAAGGACGTTCTTTATAATTTTCAAGAAAAACAATAATACCATAAAAGTGCCGTAGCAAAGACTTTATCCATCTATTGGATCCACTTAGTAAACACATTTTGTGGTTTTTTTAGGGGAAAACATCCAGATTGCATAAAGATTTTTTTTTCCTTGAGGTTTTTCAAATTCAGTTTTCATTACAGTGTTTTGGGCTTTTGATGATTGGTACTTTGAACTTCTTTTAGTATTCCGAACTGTCCCTGAACCTGTCTCCAATCTGTTCAACCTTTCAGCACCTCACGTAATATTAATGGAAACTACACTTAAAATTTATAATAAACTTATAATTTGAAAAATCCTGTTTGAAATTCACTCAGAGGTATATTTCTGATCTTTAAAAATCATTTACCAGTGTAAAGAGGAGACAAGACAATGTCAGAGAGTTGGGGAACCACCCTGATGACCCTGTGTAAGAGCCAATTTTAGAAAGTTAAAGTTTTGAGTTATACTCATTTTAATGTTTGCCTAATTTGAACAGAATATAAATTTCTTCCATAGTCATAGACAATGGTATAGTTTTTTCCCCCTATAAGTTAGTAAGAGATAGAATTTTCTTGCTATAACTGAGATGCAGTGTGATAATTGAGTCAGTTGTTGTCTAGAACAGGTCCCAGTACACAGGGACTTAAAAGACCCATTTTCAGCTTAGAAATGGGATAGGCATACAGTTTTCTGACCATCTGGAAATGGTTCGGAAATGTTGTCATTTTGAAATGAATCAGAAACGTTTGAAGTGATTTATAACAATTTGAAATGTAACAAGATTTAATCTTTGAACAGAACTTTTCTTAGCAAGAATTTTTCCTTTTTTTTTCTATTTTAATTTTCTTTTTTGTGTGAACTGTTTTACTTTGAATTTTAACTAAAACTTTAAAAACAAAGATTTTTGTCTGTGGAATCATTTCGGCTTGTCAGGTTTTTGTTGAATTCCATTTTTTAAGTTAGAGCTGCTGAACTTTGGCAATTTTGGAAAAATGCAGCTACACCCTGTATAATAAGATTAGTTGGAAACTATTGCTGTGTTGGGCTGGCAACCCTGCCCGGGGTTTGTTTCCTGCCTTGTACCCTGTGTTGGCTGGGATTGGCTCCAGCAGACCCCCATGACCCTGTAGTTAGGATATAGCGGGTTAGATAATGGATGGATGGAAACTATTGAGCATGGGAAAAATGCTATATAATAAATGTATTATTATTATTATTATTATTATTACTATTATTAATAAACACAAAATGCATGTAACAAGTTGCGAATGCTTTTCAGACGAGAGCTTAGTATGGAACTAATTTCACAAAAGTTGAACTTCCAGTCATGTGGATTCCAGGCAGGAAGAGGAGGCTAACGGAAGTGAAATCAGTGGTGAAATTGCCACCGATCTTCCAATTTGCAATGGGAGAAAGAGAGAAGGCACTAGAACATAGCGCCAACCGCTCGGTCGGTGGGTAACAACCATCACCCGAGACTTTAAGCTGTCTCCCATGTGTATGCACGTGACACCTTCTAATGATAAAAAGACAGTTTATACTAGCTGTTCTACCCAGCTTCACCCAGAAGAGCAATAAAACATATGTTACATATTTAAAATAAATAAAACACAAATATGATGCTGATGATCTTCTCATTGCGGCAGAAACACACATTTTTTTTAGCATCCACTGCTCCTAAACTTACCAAGCCCTTATAAAATGCTACTGTGAAATTAAGCGTAAGGTTTAGAGAAACAGACGTAATTTTGCAGAAAAGAGCAATTTGCTGAACAGAATCAAACAGGTTTGATTTTGTCTTTTATTATAGGGGTGGCCTCTGTGTGCGTGAGAGCTGACAACCAAGGAATGCTTGTATGGAAAAACAATGCATGGAATGCAATGATGAGGAATAAGCAAATGTGGGTGTTTTGAACCTCACAAACAGAAGAGAAGAGAGTGAACAGACATCCCAATTTTTCCAAGACATTCCTGACTTCAGTCTATGTCCCCTGACAAATAATTTAAAAATCACCTTTTAAACAGGAACAAGACAACTCCTGCTTTTCAACTGAGCATTGGTAGTATTTAGTGTGTAAAGTTGAAAGAAGGACCCCTCGACAACAAGTGTGCTCACCACTCCAAGGGGGACATAATCCAACCCCTAAAACTCCAAGGGACAGACCCATTTTGGGACTTGAAAAATCTGGTCACCATAGCCTGAGCCTGAGAAGCTCGTCTGTCTGATGTCTTGCGTTTTATGCTTCAAAACAAAATACGAAAAAAAGGGCTGAGATTACAGCTGGACTTGTCATACACGTTCATCTTTCATACAACACTAGCTCCGTCAGGCAGCATATTGTTGGCTGTCAGAAAAAGGGGCGAGCACGACTTTGCCGGGAAGTCAACATGCAGTCATTAAATTTGACATGCCCAGCAGTTTTCAGCCATGTAAACTGATATGGTCCATGGTCAGCAGCTACAGCTGTCAAGTTTAATTACTTGACTTTAATATTGTTTTGATTTTGAAACTTGTTTAGTTCTAGTAATATGTTGAAAAGGTAAAACTATTTCCATGTATCAATTTAATTTAAAGTCCTTTACTATTCTCCTGCTCTGTTCACAAAAAGAGTCTCTTGAAATCTCTACCCCTCTGATCCGATCATTAGGACTGATCTGAAAGTGTAAACAGAAAGAAAAATCAATGAACTATTAACATGAAATCCCAATCTATTTTATTTACGGAACCTGTAAACCTGTTAGGTATTTATGAAACAAACACTGATGGATTAGAATAATCCTTTTATTTAAAAGTATATATTCACCGAAAATACATAAGACATGGGTTACCTGCATTGACACTAGAACATAATTACATTTTCTTTTCTTTTTTCTTTTTTTGAAACAATAACAGCCAGTGTAGCTGTGTTAATTCAAAATTATCAAAGTTCTGCAGCTTTAGTTTGCTTAATGGGATTCAGCAATAGCTTGACGTGTTGAAATGATTCCACAGACAAAATATCTTCTTTTTTAAAAGCTTTAATAAAAATTCAAAGTAAAAAAGTTCACATAAAAATAGAGAAGAATTGATATTGCAAAGAAAAGAAAAGTTCTTGTTTAAGAAAGGTCCTGTTTAAAGCGTTGTGGTCTATGGCCGGCTTGTCATCCCGGCCAATACCCCCAGGCCACCAGATGGAGCCCTTCCTGCAGTATGGAGGTGCCCCGAAGACCAGCAGGGAATCATGGACAATGGAGTTTTCATCCACAGCCCTGCTGGATACCACAGGGGACCCAAGAGGGAGCTGCAGGGAGGAGCAAAGAGGCATATGTGCCCTATAACCCGGAAGTGCATCATAGGCAGAGCGACGGCAGAAGTGACGTACTTCCGGGGTGAAGAAAAGGACTTTTGATTTGACCCAGAAGTGATAGAAGATCACATGGACTGGGGATTGGAACACTTCCGGGTCAGGGACTATAAAAGGATTGTGGGAGCTCCCAGACGGCAAGCTGAGCCGGGTGGAAGGGTGGCAACGCGTCTGGGAGTGTGGAGGATTGGTTTATTGTATTTGTGTTTAATTTAATGAGTATAGTGGAGAGGAGGGTGATTGGTGCACTGTTCGTGAAGAATAAAATCAATTATTGGATTTTTACCTGGTATCTGGAGTCTTGGACAGGGGTTCAAGAGAGCGATAGCACCCCTATCTGTCACAGCGTATATATCTTGTTTGTTTCTTCAAGTTCTCTCATACAGTTGAACCATTTCTAAACGATCAGAAAACTGCATGCTTATTCCATTTTCATGCTGTAAATGGGTCTTTCAGTCTCTGCTAGCAATGGGACCTGCTCTAAACAACAACTGACTCAATTAACACCCTGAATCTCTGATATAGCAAGAAATGAATATCTCATATTAACTTACAGGGGGTAAAAGACTATACCATTGTCTATGGCTATTGAAAGAAAATTATATTCTATTCCAAGTGAGCATGTACTAATACGAGTTTAACTTAACACATTAACTTTCTAAGATTGGCTGTTTCAGCCATAAATTTGAAGTAATTAGCATTGTGAAAAAAGGTGACTTATATACAATTGGAAAATCATTACAAAAAGACTAACATTTCTTACGAACACCTTCCTATGTCTACTACGTTTAACAGAGTTGATCCAAGGTAGTTTAATGCTTGTGGTCAGTGGAAGTCATCTGCTCATTGTGCTATCTGTAGCTTTTTTTCAGTCTGCTCTTTACAGTGCAGGGCTGGAAGAAACAAAATTGGATCCTGGTAGCAATGGGCACACACACACACACACACACACACACACACGCGCGCACTCTTGTTACAATTTTCATGAAGTTGTGGTTCATGAAACACAAGCTACATGACAAGCGATAATAGGATAAATTTGAAAATATTTGGTAACTCTTGCCTCCTATGTACACTCATCATTCCTTCAATACTTTTCTTTGGGTATCCTTGTGTGTCTCGGCCTCTTTTAATAATAATACGTTTTATTTATTTGTAGGCGCCTTTCTAAACACTCAAGGACACCGAACAATAGATAAAGCACAGATTATAAACAAAACTAAAATACAAAAATTAAAACCAGACAGAGCAATTGTAAACAAATGAGTTTTAAGTTTAGATTTGAAAAGTGAAAATGATTTGATATTTCTAAACTCAGATGGTAGTGAGTTCCAGAGTTGGGGAGCAGCTTTTGCCTGATGTCTCCTCTCTGTAAAGCCTGCTTCTCAAACTCTTTAATTTTCAGGCATCTTGCTTGACTTCTGTATGCTTTTTGATTACCAGTCCAGTAGACAGGCCCAATATGGGAATAAGTCCCATATCCCTGTATTTGAATGTTTGGCAGGGAATTCATGCATGAAATGATTTGATAAATATATTTATGTAGTGTATCAGTTCATCTTGTGTGCCATTTAAATTAGGTGATCCAATTTTAATTCTTGTATTTTTTAGGGTAAACTAGCATCTAATCCAGAATTGTTTCAGGCATAGGTGCCGTCTATCTGGGGAATCATGGGGGCAGCTGCCACCCCAATCCTATTTTGGGGTAGTGGAAGAAGAAAGTCATGATGGTAAAAATTAATTGAAAGTCCACAGCAGCTGCCTCTGAATCCATATGTTGCTACAGGTGACTAAAGATACATTTAGTCTCAATTCCAATTTTTTGGCTTCTATCCTGTTTTTTTTTTTTTTTTCGATTGTTGTTGTTTTACAGTTCAAATTCATTTTACAAGTGAATCAAATCCAACATGACTGTTTACAGATATCTATTCTGAATAAAACTTAATTCATCAGACAGATGCATCCTAATAAACAACCATGGACACCAGCGACATGCAGACAGCAAATTACTTGCTGTGCAGGACATCCAAGAATTTCTCACCTCATGATGGCCAGTGCTCAAAGATGCTCTGAGTGGAATTGTCATAGTTGGATCTGTATGTAGAAACCTGTGGATGTGAAAGTGGTGCCAACTGGCAAGACTGTTTTGGAAAAATACATTTCAGAAAACACATAGCAGTTGGGCTCTATTGGCAGGCTTTCTTTTATTTTTGTGTTTCACATTTCTCTTTAAAAATTTAATCCTTGTCACATGAGAGAAAAAATATTACTATTTAACAGCAGGATAAACCAGTACTGAAAAGAGGAGCTTTCTGTTTATCCTGCCAGCCTATAAAGTAGATTACTGTGATGGTTACAACATAGCCATAATCTTACAAACATATAAGATAAATTTAGGTCCATGAACTAAAATGACAAATATAAGTGAATCACAAAAGTCACTGAAATCATTGTATAATATCATCTTTAAACATTTACCCATTTATTCTTTTTATTGTATCATAGTCTACATGTGCAAAGAATGCAATGCCACAATTAAAACTATGTATGATGTCAGAGTTTTCCAGCAACAGACTGACTATGGAGAACTTCTTTATTAGGATGCCAGAAGTGAAGGCGAAGAGTGTAATCAGTCAGGTGACAGGTGGTGGTGAACAACACAGGGCTGTTTTAGCGTTTTAATGTAACCCCATTTAAGAGATGCTTAAACTTTAAATTAAATCGACCTTTAGCAATGAATTCAATGCCTAGAGTTGCAGTTCTGTTGCTGTGATGATTATGTTGCCAAGTTTGTGAGACATTATTTTTTGTGAATAAGACACGGAAATGAAGCAGAGTCAGAAACACGCAAAGTTCTTTGCTCATAAAATCAATAGACCCAATCGTCAAACCCAATAACCTTAGAAAAAAATCATTAGCAAAAATGTGTTTACTTAAGAAGAAGGAAATGAAAATCACATGCCAGACTTTTGGAGGTTTATCCTCAAACTCGAATAATTACGGAAGAAAATGGGCAGACCTCTATACAGTCGTGTTTCTGACTTCATGAATTGTGCATTTCGGTTGGCCTTGCTAGTAACGGTAAGGAGAAATGAACATAGCCATGAAAACCAACATGTTGTCATGGAATGATTCAAAATAATTCAAAACTATAAAACATATTTTATTTGAAAAAATGAACCAAACATTTGAAATCCTCACCTTCAAAAACTCCAAATGGGAATAACAATGATTGAAAAACACATAAATGGAGATGTTAAAAAAACAAAATGAATTTTAACACTTTGTGTCTCCTATGCTATACCAGTTTGATTTGAAGTTTAAGGATTATTATTACTAGGGGGCTTTGTCCCCTGCTTGCTTCACTCGCCTACTGGGTGCTACACCCTGTTGTGAAGAGGGGGGCTGAACGCACACCAAGGAGAAGCGGTCACTCCTTCAAAACCCACTCTTAAATGGTGATACAATGGGAAACAAGTACAGTTTTTTTACCTCCTCTTTGCTCAATCAGCTGCTGGCTTGCTGCTGCTGCCGTGCCGTGTGATCCACATCTCGTGCGGCACTTAGAACATTTAAAAGCTTGTACAGCAGCTTTCCTTTTGTCTCACTGACTTGTCTCTCTTCTCCCCCAGACATTCTAAAAACACTATTCGATCTCTTTTTGCTGTTCCGTTATTTCACCGAGTAATATTGTCCATTTGTTTACGCTAATGCGATCTTTACTATAATTTTTCTGAGGCTTTCCAATTTTCCTAATTCCATTATCTTTAATCTGCTCTGCCTGTGTATCGGGCCAACGTTTTTGAATTCTTTGCAACGTTCTTCTTTGTCATCTACTCTTTGTCTTTTTCCGGCCCCGGGAGTGGTTAAATCTCTTGGCACAAAGTCTAATCTCACGGGACGTGAAAGTCACGTCTCATCTCCCAGAACAGGTCTCGTCTCATCCCAAGTTTATTTTTTATATAATAGAGACATTATTGTTGTTACTGTTGGATTATTGTTTGTGTTGTAGCCTAAAAAAGTTTGCCTCCTAATATGTATGACAAATTGGCACCCATGGTTTCAGGCCTAGCACATGAAGCTGCTGGGACAGTCTGTGGCTTCCTGCCGTTGTAAAGTTGATATTAAACTGACCATAAAGTGAAAATAAACTAATTAAATATTTATAACTTGATATTTATAAGGTTTCATTAAGCTTTTCATATATTTTTCATAATGTATTAAAACAATGCATTCAGAATTAATTGTGTAACCCTGAAAAATGCATTTTAATTATAACTGCACTTCCCAAATAACAAAAAGGAAGGTGTGTGGGGAATGAGTGTTGCTTGTGCTTTGTTTCAAAATGTCAGGGGAGAGCCAGAGAACACATGCATTTCCCTTCATTAATTTACTCTGCGTTGAAATTGGAAAAAATAATGCAGAAAAACGAAAAAAAATGTGTGCTGAAAATACTTTCTTTTTGAGTGTGGAGCAAAGTCAAGAAAGGAATGTGTTGATGAATGAAGGGAATAAATAAATGTAATGACTTACTAAAATTGCCTTTGTTGATATTCACAGCTATGACTGTTAACAGAGATGGTTTTTAATAGTCAAGGAAAGTAACAAATATGGTCAAATATTTATGAGGAGCTCTACTGAGAATTACTAAAATGTTTACATATAAACCATAGACCTTGGTGTATAAAAATAGAAGAAGCAGAGGCATTCATCTAAATGATATTCTTTTCATAATACATGGATTTATAACAAACAAGTTATAAAAAAAAGCACACATACAGCATGAGACAATGGTTTTGATGGAGAAATTCTTGTCCACTAATTGAACATTACAAATTATGGGTCTCATTTGGGCTTTCTGGCCCAAATAAGCAACACAGAATGAAATCTGTTAAGAAGACAGATTCAGAAATGAAGAAATGTACAGGCATTAGTGCATTAAATTATACATGAAGATGTCTTCTTTTTTAAAACACAATTTTAATGATGGATTTGTTTAAGTATGAGTAAGTTCTTACTGATTAGGAAGCCTCTAGTAACAAGCCTGAAAGGTTTGAGGGTAGCAAGTGAGGGCCCTCTCACAGTTACACCCACCAAAAAATTTTTTTAAGGGGGTTTACCATAGAAACTCCACCTTTGGTAAATGAGATGGCCTTTCAAATACTCTACCATCCCATATTAAAATTACATTTTGTTGAGTAAAGGAGGATAGAATTTTTTTTTAAATATCTTGAATAAAATGAATCCATACAGTTTTATACTAATTTAGTCTGAACCAGTGTCCTACAGAGTTGGAGGCTGAAAGACACCATAACAAGCAGCAAGCAATTCACCGATCCTAGAAAAATATTACGCTTCATTGTAAGATGTAAATAAATTAGGGCTGTCGAACATGTGCGATTAATTTTCAAAGGTGTAATGTGTTGTTTTTATGTGCAATCTAAGCCAATGGGCTGCAGAACCAGCAAGGCTGACATTACTAAAAAATCACCTATTCCAATATTAACAATTGTCTTTAAATTGACTAATTTTAAAATAAACATGCAGATAACTGAAAATGTTCTTCAGTTGTTACATTAAAGTAGTCTAATGTATTAATGTATCAATACACAAGAGCAGCAGTCTTCTGGAACCTTCTCGTGTTGGTTCTTTTTGGAACCAAAAATGGTCCCACTATGACATTACTCTGAAGAACCACTCTGGCACCTTTATTTTTAAGAACATTAGAACAATTGAGATGAAAACAGGCCATTCAACCCAGTAAAACTCACCATTGCTATCCACTTAATTCTTTTGAGTTTTGAAAGTCCCTGAGGTCCTTCTGTCTACTACACTACTTGGTCACTTATTCCAAGTGTCTGTGGTTCTCTGTATAAAGAAAAACTTCATAATGTTAGTGTAAAATTTACTCTTTACAAGTTTCCAACTTTGCCCTCCATGTTCTTATTGTATTCTTTTTAAAATCATAGTCTCGATCCACTGGACTAATTCCTTTCATAATTTTAAACATTTCAGTCGTGTCACCTCTTAATCTTCTTTTACTTAAACTGTAAAGGCTCAGCTCTTTTAATCTTTCCTCATAACTCATCCCCTGCAGCCCTGGAGTCAGCCTAGTCGCTCTTCTCTGGACTTTTTCCAGCACTGCTATGTTCTTTTTGTAGCCTGAAGACCAAAACTGCACCCAGTACTCCAGATGAGGCCTTGGACTTGTACTCTACACATCGTGCTATACAACCTAACATTCTGTTTGGCATCCTAATGGCTTCTGAACACTTTCTGGAAGATGATAGCATTGAGTCCACAGCAGCTCCTAAATCTTTCTTATTGGGTGTACTCTCGATTTTCTAGACCTCCCATTTTGTATTTTGATGTACATTTTTTACTTCCTACATATAATAGTTTGCATTTACTGACATTAAAGTAAATATCATCTGCAAACTTAACCAACTTGTTACTTATATTCCTACCCAAATGATTTATATGTATTAAAAATAGCAGCGGCCCTAGCACTGACCCCTGTGGATCATCACTCTTAACATTGGCCAATTCTGAAGAGGTTCCTCGCACTGTCACCCTTTACTTCCGGTGTCTGAGCCAATTCTGCACCCATCGAAAAACATCACCCTGAACTCCCACTTCTTTTAAAATAAAATGCTTTCTGAAAGTCCAGATAAGTAATATCATATGTTTGACTTTGATCATAACCCACTTAAGCCACATATCCATTCTAAAATGGGCCTCCAACTGAAGAGGACTTACCTTTAAATTCTGTTTGACATAAACAGCAACCCCACCTTCTTTTCTGTTCTGCCTATCCTTCCTAAAAATGTGTATCCCCCTATGTTATACTCATCCCTATCTTTTTTATTTAGCCAGGTTTCCATTATTGCTATAATATAATTATACAACTTCAACTTCAACTTCATTATACTTCTAGGAAGAAGGCAAGTTATTATTAATGTGTTACTCATTTTACTTTAACATTTAAACATTGGGTTAGAATTTACATTATTATATATTTTTATTTTTACACTACTGTTTGTTCGTTCTAAACATGACCTGTCCTAAACTCTCTGTCCTCCCATTTCCTAGTTTAAACAATCCTCTACTAACCTACACATACTCCTCCCCAACATATTGGTGTCCCTCCGGTTTGGATATAACCCGTTGTGATGGAACAGGTCTCATCTGTTCCAAAAGGAGAACTAATGTCCCTTAAACCTATACGCCTTTACCCTGTACCAAGATTTGAGCCACGTGATAAACCTTCTAATCTCCTTACCTGGACTGGTGCGTGACACAGGCAGAACTTCAGAGAAGAATGTAGTGAGATGGTACAGAAAACATTTTCATTCCAGCATTGTCTTGGTTATTCAGGTCATTACCATGCTGAAAGGTGCACTATCACTCCAGTCTGAAGTTACATGCACTCTGGAGCAGGTTTTCCTTAATCTCTGTATCAGTTATTCTTGGAAACATCTGTCTCAAATATACAAATCCTTCACCTTCCTTGTTCATTGCTTTCACAAAATTTTTTATCAGTCCAATTATTATATGAAGATCTTTGTTGGGTAGACAAGAGGTTTATATGCCACACTCTTCTGCCCCTACGGAGTGGCCAGTTCTTTTTAATGGAATGAAATGCTTTTGCCCGACTTCCCATTCACAGTACTTGGTCTATCCAAGATCCATTAGCTGAGCCCCTACTTTTAGATCACTAGTGATGTTCCGGTTGTGGTTAAAATGTAATAACTAAAATAGTAGATTACAATAAAGTGGTATGTAATGTAAAATATTAAAGGTGATTTTTAGAATCAGCAGGCTAAAATCCACAATACACAGTTAAAAGTGTTTAGGAAACCAAATCTTTGTTTTCCAGTGTAATTCTCCATTACTAAGAATATTTAAATAATAACCTGATGTGTCTGCATCTGCAGGGAATCACAAATAGTTGATGGCAACAGCCAGGTGTCATAAGGCAAATGATGAGGCAAGGTAAATCCATGAATAACTGGGATGCCAAATGAGCAAAATCCCATTTCATTCTAACAAACAGGAAAAAAATTCAAACAAAACATACTCAATGGTGCTACAATGACAGACTAGTTGCCCTTTACATCAATCTTGTAGCATTCGCATGGACATGGACATGGACACACGCGAACGTGCACACACACTCACACTCTCCCTCTCTCTCTGTCTATCTCTCAGATTATACATTATATATTGTAGATTGAATAATAGATTTTTGAGTACAATATACATATTATAAATTATATATTCATAGGTACATTTCTCTTATATTTAAGCAAGTAACCAGTGGAATAGGTTAAAACAAAAATTCCTTATTTATATTCCTAATTTCATCAGCATAACATTATATTTTTCTTCTTTTGATTGCAAACAATGAATATGATTGTAAGTTTCCATTTCTAGAAAAAAAGAACAGATCAATGGCGGACAGCTGTGTCAATAAAAGATTTTAAATAACGTGTTAACCTCATAATAATTGCATGAATCTCACAGAGATAAATTACATTACTGAGAGTCAAAATTAATATTAGAAAAGTATAAGGTCCTAAAACTAAACATTAAGATACACCAGAAGCTATCGATTTACAGTGCAAAGTCAAATTACCCCCACAGAATGATGTCTGGTGGTTTTGTAGGAAAGAACTAATTCAGGGCAACCGCAGAAATTACCAGCAGTTAATTCAATCCTCATAAATAAAATTAAATGATCAATAGTATCAAATGCAGTAATTAAACCTAATAAAATCTTCAAGTACAAGAGTTTATCACTGCCTTCAAGAGATGATAGTTCTTTTTTTTTGTTCATTTTGCTAATTTATATTGAAAATGTTCTTAATAATACAGTTCCAAGGATTTTGAAGATGTTCAATCCAGATGTCTACATCATTGGGCTTTTATATATGAAATAAACTTCATTGATTACATTTTACAAATATAGCTGTCTATGTTAAATTATTTCATTCATTATACTGCTTTACTTCTTTTTATGTATTTTTAATTCCACTAAGCTGCTATTTCTCTGATATATATATATATATATATATATATATATATATATATATATATAGTGTTGGAGATGGCCGGGAGACCCAGGAGGACCAGATGAGGGCTTATGCCTTCCTCAGACCACGTGAGGGCGGTACCTATGGGGACCACAGGGTACAGAGCTTTGAAGCTCAACCCTGTGGGGGCCCGTGGTCACCACCAGGGGGCGCCCCAATGCCTTTGAAGCCCTAGACCTGAGCACTTTTGCCACACCCAAAAGTGCTGGGGGGAAGAGGAGCAGGGTCACCCGGAGTGTTTCTGGGGATGCAGCCAGCACTTCCGCCACACTGGGGCATGTCGGTGGAAGATTGCCGGGACACACTTGGAGCACATCCGGATGATTATAAAAGGAGCCGCCTCCCTTCATTCAAGACTTGGGTTGGGTGGAGGACGGACAAGGTCGGGGAGGAGACCAGGAAGCGGCCTGAAGAGAGAGAAGGCATTGTTATGTTGTGGCCAGGACTCTGGGGACTTGGGGACTGTGAGCACTTGTAAATATGGCAAATAAATGTGTGTTGGGTGACACTGACATGTCCTCCTGTCTGTGTCCGGGCTGGCTACCACAATATATATATATGAGGTTCGAACCCCGTGAGGGGATGCAAAAGTGCATACACCTGATAAGCCCCAATAAGGCCGAAACACGTGTCATGTACTCTATGTATTATACTGTATCACATATCTGTGAGCTGCTTCTCACAACTGAAAGAACATGTCGAAAGTTTGTTGACTCGCCGACCAACCACAAGCGTTACCTGGTAGGTAACCACCTAATAATCAGATTGTGATTTAGACTTAAAAAGAATATATATCTATCTCTATATACATATATATATATATATATATATATATATATATATATATAT
>JANRMT010062841.1:24949422-25065962 GCA_026402145.1 Polypterus bichir lapradei | reverse complement strand
AATAGATTTCACCTCATCTTCAATGTGTGGTGTTCACAATACAAGTTTAAATTACTTATCATAAAATACATGTGACTCTAGGATAATCAAATGAAATAAATGACATTAAGGCAAGGGCACAGAATCAATTATTTTCTAGGGCTGAAGTAGCCTATGCTCACATGTTGAGAGTTTTCCACAAGGAATTGCTAATCCGTAGCCTGGAAAGTTCCAGGAGGACCAGATTAATGATAAAGAGACTAGTGATGATATGAAAGGTGAGGCTCAGGTAATTTTAGCCTTGAGGTTTAAAGATATCTGTAGACCTTATTGTACATTAATGCTATTTTTATTATAACAGACAAAAAATGAAAGAATAACCTTCAACTATATTCTTATTTTCAAACTGGAACTATATATTGTGCCTGAGCAAGTAAAGGATATAGGAGTAATAAATCTTGGGTCCTCATAATTACATTTCTTCAAAGTATTACCTTACCTACTTTACTGACCATTAAACATCAGAAATCTTAATGTGTACATCTGCTGAGTTACAGTTTGGGTCAATTGTTAATTCTCATAGAGTCTTCCAGTTGGTGTCCCCAGGTTGTGAGAACATTCGTTATTTAACAACAACAACATTTATTTCTATAGCACGGTTTCACACAAATGATGTAGCTCAAAGTGCTTTACAAGATGAAGAAAGAAAAAAATATGAAAACAAAATTAGGCAATACTAATTATAAAGAATAAATTAAGGTCCAAAAAAAAAAAAAACAAAACTCCAGAAGGCTGGAGAAAAAAAAAATTTGCAGTGGTTCCGAGGCCACGAGACCACCCAGCCCCCACTAGGCATTCTACGTAACATAAATGATCTCAATAAGTCCTCATGGTTTTCAGGCTTCACATGGAAGAATTAGAAAATTTAAGGACATACACCTCCTACAGTGCATTCAGAAAGTATTCAGAACCTTTGCTTTCTATATATTTTATTGTGTTGTGCATTTTGTTTTAAAATGCATACATTTGCCATTTTGCCCATCAGTTTATGCTCAATTATGCATAAAATGACAAACTGAAAACACATGGTCAGAAAAGTTTGCGAATTCATTACAGATCAAAAACAAACAGAGATCCTTAATTCAGTACTTTGCACTTTCAAGTCTTCTAGAGTAAGTCTCAATAAGTGTTACAAACCTGGATTCCCCGAGGGTGATCCAGCTCACAGGATCCTCATTTGTGAGGACCCAAGCAGCTGGACCAGGCCAGTGGAATGCCCATGTAACACCTGGCTGCGGCAGATAGATGTTCATTTCCGGAGGGTGGAACTGGACCATGTGTCTGCCTGGGGGGTCACCAAACAGGGTTTCAAGCAGTTTGGTCATGTGGTGGATGCAGCAATGCGCTGTACCAGTTCGTGCTCCCCAAACTGACCTAACCTGACCTGATGGAGTTCTGCTGAGATGGTTTTCTTTCTGACAGGTTCTCCCTGACCAAGGCCCTCGTTACCCGGTTACTCATTTCAACCGAACGGCTAATTCTAGGAAGAATCCTAGTTATTCCCAACTCCCATTTCACAATTATCAAAACCACTATGTTCCTAGAAACACTGTGAACGATGGGACTTTATATACACAGGTGTGTATCTTTTCTAATTCAGTTTTCCATAGGTGGACTCCAATCAAGTTCTGGACAAATCTGACGAAGGATTAAAGCAAACAGGATGTACCTGAGCATAATTTGGAGTGCCACAACAAAGGGTCTGAATACTTAATTGAATGAGAGATTTTGATTTCTAATAAGTTTGCATTCTAAAAAACTTGTTTTCATTTTGTTATTATGAGGTACAAAGTGCAGATTGACAGGCAAAAATGGAAAATGTATCCAATTAAGATTAAGTGTATAACAGAATAAAGTGTAGAAAATGAGGGGGTCTGAATACTTTCTAAATCCACATTCTTAAAACAGTTTTGGATTGTGAGAGGCCAGAGCCCATCTCTGCCTTATTATGGGTTATTGAATGTAGATTGATGGGCAAACATGGCAAATATGTCAATTTAAAATTACATCTACAACTCACTAAAGTGTGTAGAAACTAAAGCACTTTGAATACTTTCTGAATACACTATATACAGTATTTCAACAAGCATAAAGATAGCAGACTGAGAAAAAGGGTGTTGCATAATCCACAAAAGTGTTTCAAGTGGGAAAGTAGTATGAGAGTAAGTGTCTGAACAGTTTTAAGCTTATGCTCCACACTTTGTTAATATGAAGAAAAGCTGATAAACGCCTCATGGGGGAATGGGTTATTTTTTCATATGTACCTCAGAGTTTTATTTTAGTTGCATTCTCCCATCGGTGTTTGATAAATGTGTATAATCAGAACTGACTGTTAGAGTTACTCCTCTGTGAAAATATATCATAAATAAAAGGCTGACATACTATTGCCTGGCTTGATTCAGCTTGGCTTTTTCCTTCCTCATGACTGAGGATAAGATGTCATCAAGGCACTTGTCATGTCATTCTGATATTGGCCCATCCATTTTCTTTTGTTGATTGTCCATCTCTGTTTCTGCTCGTCTTTTGACCTCCTTCAGTTTTTTTTTGCTCCTGTTGAATGAATACCAACAGTTTCCCAGTCCTTATTATTTATTATACTGATACAAACATATTTGGATATTCATTTTTTGTAGATTTGTTTGTAATATTTTTATGGATTTGTTGTACCCAAAAAAAAAGGTCAATGATCACATGTATGGCTTTAGTTTTCATTGAATTAAAGTATTTAAATTTTTGTTATTTCTCTTTATAGCTTGTCTGATGCCATTTTGTTTTGGTATTGATTACTGACTTTTTGTGTATTTGTCATTAGGACATGAATCCCAATTTCTAGTGGGTTGTGACCTTGACATTAGGAGATGATGGGTTAAAAGGTTTAACGTTGTTTCTTTATCCAAGATTGCAGATAACTCAAACCTTTGTGAATGGTTTGCTTTCTGAAACTATTCCTGTTCCTGATCTCTTGCTTTGTGTGTGGTTATGTCAATAATGTCCCGCACACATGTGAAAACACGGTGAATCTGTGGTCACAGTAGTGAGGTTAAACCTTGATCAGTCAGTTTCTCATAATGTTTTCTAGTAGTAAACATGGCAGCTCCACTCTCTGTTTGCAACAAATTACAGCAGTGATGAGTGATCCACTTTTTATGAGGTGAAGGTACAGTATACCAGGATCTGAAATCCTTGTCAGTTAATTAGAATAATTTTACAAAGTTGTTGTCAGTAGTGGACAGAGTGAGTGTAACAGCCAAACCCGTTAGTGTTAATGGTACAGTAAATATACTTTAGTTTGCTTAGTTTTTAAACTTGATTATGATGTAGCTTAACAAAGATAATTTAATATTCAGTTTAACCCCCAATAAGTTATAGAAAATGGAATGATCGTAAGGTTAACTCTGTGTGGCAAAGTTTCCCTTTTTCTCTCTTTTGTATGCATCATCAACTTTTTTCATCTTAGTTTTTTGTAAACGGTTTGCTTTGAATTTCACAAAAATTTTAAAAAGAAGACATTTAGACAATTGAGTTTTTATGTATGGCAAGTCATACTAGTGCTGGAATACTTGTCTGGTAGTTGCATTTAAATTATTTTGAACTATTTGGAAGTCCTCGAAAAAATGCAGCTACAGTCAGTGTCCTTCGTCCTTAATACTTGTCCAACCATATTTCAGCTCCTCAATCCATCCATAAACACTGCCTCCATATTGTGCAAAAAAATTTCTATGGATTACGGCCCCAGTGATGCAGCAAAGGGCAGGGGAGACATTGTGGACTTTGTATCTTTTTGTGGGTACCAACGGGAGATGGCAGTGGGTGACAGAGGGTCCAAGTTCCGGGACAAAGGAAATACTTGTTGACAGGGAGTAGGATGGCCATGGTGCTTCTCGGAGGGGGAACTGCGGATAGTCATACACAAGCATTGATGCAAGCACGGAATTGAAAGAGAAAGCATAGAGTTGGTAGGTGTCCTAATTTGTAAATGAGCGAGGGATGCGATGGGGCTTCATTTATGGAAGGAGTACTGGGAAATGCTTTAAGGGTTGGTGCTCTCTAGCTGAGACTTCAATTTTTTTATTGGTTTGTGGGAATCGCCACCTTATCATGGTGGAGAGGTGTGTATGCCCCTGTGACCTTGGGAGGAGATATGTTGTCTGGGGCAAAAGACCCTTGTAGGGCCTCACAAGGCAAATTGGTCCCAAGTGACCAGGTCCCAGGTGACCAATGAGTAATGATTGAAAGAATGAGATTGTGGGAGTAAGCGACCGAAAGGAGCTTTCTCTGCCTAAAAGGAGCTTTCTCTGCAGGGTGGATGGGCCCTCCTTTAGAGATAGGTTGGAAAGCACAGACATCCAAGAGAAGCCAGGAGTAGAGCTGCTGACCCTCTGCATTGAGAGGAGCTAAATGAGGAGGTTCGGGCATCTGATAGGTAATCTCACAGACGGCTCCCTGTGGTGGTTTTATGGGCACAAGCAACCGGGAGGAGACCTTAGGGGTTTTTTCTCCCTGATAACTGGGAAACACCTAGGGATCCTACCGTATGAGTTGACTACCGAAAGAGACGTGTGGGCCTCAATGCTAAGACTGCTGCCCCTGCAACCTGTTTTTAGATAAGTGGTGAAAAATGGATTAATTAATTTACAGATTTTAATTATTCATTTAACATTCTCCTGCACTGTCTTTATGGACATTTGTTTATTGATGGACCATGAAGTGCACCATGAAAGGACACTGTTACTGTTGGAAAGCTGGATAGAAAGAAGTTTTGATCTAAAAATGGTAAAGTTGTGGTGCAACTGTCAATGATAAACCTCAGAGCTCAGTGGAAACTAGCAAAATTATTAAAAGCTTCCTGTAGCTGTGTGCTGGAGTAGGAGCACAGACACAATTGTTGATATATCTTTTGTACAGGTATAATATAAAGCCTAGCCTCCTTCCCCTCTTATATATGTTTACTCCTATATTTGTTAACTACTCTGTACAGCCAAATTGTTGTGCCTTTAACATTTTCTCATTTTTATCATGGACATAACCTCAAAACTTTTTTTCCTTATATTTGCAGGCTGACCCAGCCCTACACTAACTCCACATGTATGAAATGCCTTATCTTCTTGAAGAACTGCTATGGTCCTGTTTTTGTTCTTATTTCAGGAAGAATATTTGTTATTACGTGCTGTTAAAATTCTGCATTAATAGAGAATTTCTAAAGAAATTTTCAGATGACTGTTCCATCACAAGCTGTTTTAATAATGAAGACGAGTCAAAGTACAGGAAAATCATGGAGGACATTGTCTTGTGGCACATGGACAACAACCTGCAACTCAACATCAGCAAGACAAAAGAACTGTTGGTAGACTTCCCATGTTCCAAGGACCCTCTGAGATCAGACACCATTCAGGGGGATGACATGGAAAGGCTGCAGAGCTACAAGCACTTGGGGGTTTACGCTTTCAAACAACAAACTGGACTGGTCTGACAACACAGTGGTGCTGTACAAGAAGGTCCAGAAAAGACTGGACTCCCTAAGAAGACTCAGGTCTTCTGATGTGCGCAGCAAGCTGTTGGAAATGTTCTACCAGTCCAGAGTAGCCAGTGTGGTGTTCTACACTGTGGTCTCCTGGGGAAGCAACCTCAGCTTGACTGAATGACTGAACAAACTTATCAGGAAAGCCTGCTCCATCACTGGGCAAACCCTGGACACACTGGATGCTTTTGTGGAAAAGAGGATGGTGGCAAATTTGGATGCCATCATGAAAAATCTCCTACAGGAGGCACTTTCTTGGAACACTTTTAGCCACAGGCTTATTCCATCACGATGTGCTAAGAAGCACCTCTGGGGGTCTTTTCTGCCGGATGTTATCAGGAAACTCAATGCTTCCACCCAATGTACTTGTTAACTTTATTTAATAATTTATTTGTTTATTTATTTATCAATCGATTGTTCGATTGCATGATTGATTGGCTGTAGTATCTGTCCTGTGAATCTGTATTCTTAAATTTGTATGTGTCTGCTTTCTGTATGCATTTGAATTTCCTCATGGGATTAATAAAGTTTATCTAATCTAATGTTTAAAAATGAGAGAGTCATAGTTATTTATTTGAGAAATTAATTGATATAACCCATTCAGGTAAAAATACTTTAGCATTATTTTTACAAACATATGTGTTCCTTTAATGAGGTAACTCATTAAATTAAAGAAATTAAACCTGAAATTAAAGAAATTAAACCTGAATTTTCAAACTAGGGTGCAGTCCATTTCAGCGCATTTTCATTCACATCCACATTCACTCACACCAAGCAAATAGCCTGAACAAATGTGGACTGAATGAAGAGGAAGGGATGATTCTTGATATGAAGAATTTAGCTTTATAAGGTAAAGAGAAGTAGTACCTATTTTAGACAACAAAAAATAAAGAGAATGATGAGTCTAGAATGTGAAGCCTTAAAAAGAGACAGTGAAAGTGGAGATGCATATTAGAAAGGGCAAATAAATCAGACTTTAAAAAACATGGATAAGAGAGGAAATGATCCAGAAAATGAGGAAAGAGGAGAAGCAAAGAAATTACACTCAGCAGAAGGTGGATGGAAGTACTATTCACTGCATTAGCTGAAAAGTATAACAGATAAGGCATTCGAAAGATCATAGAAAGCAGCATGCGCTAATTACACTAATCTTGAGTCATTAGAAAAATAAGGCAAAGAGATACAATGGTAGCATTTATAAGAAAGAACAGGCACTGTAGCCATCAGAAGACTAATGCAAAAAAGATACAATAATGTTATTTATTTGCAGGAACAGGCACTCTAGAGTGGAGGAATATGCATGCGCATATCGATGGTAAACTATTAGCAATGATTTAAGTAGATATAGAGCAAAGATTTTAAAATTTAAGCACACAAATAAGAATAAATGTAAGCAATTGTTAAGTTGACAAATGGAGCTCCACGGGAGCCAAGGGCAGAAGACAAATCTATAATTAAATGAAGTAATGAAGACTCACTTATTTAATGTAACATACCCTGCCTAGAGCTGCTGATTAGTTTTGTATTTTGTATCTCTGTTTGACAATAATTTTCACAAAAATATAAGCATTACAATAATTCTGAACCATTTCTAACTCTCCTCTGTTTTGTTTCTCTTCTCTGCATATTGTTGCGGTACTTGGTGCCATTGCTCTACTGCAAGGCAGTTTTCCTGCCTTTGAAAAAGTCATGTGGGATACTGAGAGCACTGGAATCAAAGCTGCCAGATTAGATGGCCCAGCATTGACAGTCTCCAGGACTGTTGATGTGTCTTACTTTGTCTTTAAATTTACCTGTTATAATTGACTGTGGACCTCCAAGAGGTTTATTTTATGCAGCGATGCTGCTGACATCTCCTCTGCTCTGATGTCACCTGGCCATAGTTCAACAATTATTAAATGGACATTGTGAAATGAACAGCCTTGACACACCAAGCCACTGGTTGTTGGGAACAGTTTATCTCCCAGGTTGAAAGGTGGCAGTGCTAGTCTGGTATGGTCCTAGTTTGAAATACAGCAGGGTTTCATGGGACATGTAGTTTAGAAGGGCAATCCTGTCGGGACTCCCTGTGTGCCGCCGAAGGGAACTTCTGGAGGAAGGTCTAACTACTTTGGGGAGTGACCCAGATGTGCTTCCACCATGCTATGCTGTGACACTGAAAGTACTACCGGTTCCAATATAAAAGTAGTCATCTCACTTCACTTAGATGTTTCAGAGCTGGGAGACAGTGGATGAAACTCAATGGAAAAGTGTAAAAAGAAAAAAATGCTTTGGGCTGTGATTGTCTGTTTAATGAAGGTGCTATGCAAATGAACACCCTTTACTTGAATCAGTGACTGTGCTGGGTGTACTTTTTTCTGGGGTTTGGGGTTCAGTGGCGCCTTCTTGTGGTCACGCCTCTTATAATAAATTTATACCATCCTGGAATATGATAAGCAGGAGTCACCTGTAATTATTTGTGTTTGTGTGCTTCTTAGAAAAGGAAAATTCCATCTAAATATTTTGTAATTTTCTATTACCATTGCTTTGCACTCACATTGATCTTTTACCAGTACAGCACTGTCAGTTCAAATTATACACTGGATCTACCGAGGAAAGAGTAATATGATTTATTGTTTGTTTCTTACTCATACTCTGGAAAATAGGCATAATCATTACAGATGCTCATTTAAGCTCAGTACTCCATGTCTCTAGCTTGAAGACATTTCAAATAAATGAAAAAGAAGCAATAACCGTAAAAGTACTTTCTTCCAGCACCGTAAAATGAATATGTTAAATATTCAAATCAGAACCTACACATTTCTCTCAGGTAAGCCTGCTTAGTGGCTTGCCTTATGTTTATTCACACAATACGCTGTAAATAGTTTACTTTTTATTCAGAGCTTTGGGGTTTGTTTTTAATTCAGAAATAAATATTTAGCCATAGGTTTCTAGAAAAAAAACCTGAAGTCACGTTCAGAAAATTACCACATATTTGACAATATTATTTACTATGAATAATTCATTATATTACAAAAAAAAAAAAATCACTAATAGGGTATTTAGTTAGCTGTAAGTGAAATTACATAAATTATGTTTTTCCTTCATGCAGAAAACACTTAAAGTGTTTTCACTTAATTGTGTTCAAGTTTCATGATGTTTGCTACAATATAATTATGCACAGTTGCATAACAAAACATTCTGAAACACAGTTAATCCAGTTTAGCATCGCTGGGGGTCTGAGCCTGTATAATGCTGAAAAAGTTGTATTTTTGTTTGCCAGCCAAATTAAGGTACTGAATTAGTTGTTTTTACACTAGCAACAATATTAGATGTGAGATATAAAAGGCAAAAGTATTAAACTTCAAGAAGGGTTGGGGTACCAGCTGGTCATTGCATTTAACAGCAGGTTAAATACGTGAAAGTAAAAGTCACATGAGGATACAAAATGGCTTTAAGTCAAAAGGTTTAGTTGAGAGTGTTCTGCCTTTCTCAATGGTGGTTCTGGTATCTCCTTGTTGCTGCATTTATATGTTGGATGTCCGGGAAGGGGTGGGGCTTCTTTGGGGAAGCGAAATTGGGTACTGGTCCTCTGATGTGTGGGAAAAAAGGTGATATGATTAGCAACAGTGCTAATGCATAATTTAGGCTATAAAGACATTTCACAACTAAATACTACAGTGACACCATTCTGGCAAGTTGTCAAATGTCTTTATAGCCTAACTTATGCATTAGCATATGGAATCCTGGCACTAACCAGCTCCTTGCATACATCCATAACTTCAGAAATGGAAATATAGACCCTATAAGATATGTAATGGAACAATTAGTTTCCAAAAATTGATAGGTGGATGCTGGGGCCCTGGTCGGCAAGAGGCCTTTTCATATTGCACATTGAGGTTTTACACTTAAGCATGTGTTTTGATTTCCTAGTGGGACCATACCCACTCCAAACTTGCCAGGATGGTGTCACTGTAGTCATAAATTCCCCAATCTGTTGGTGAAAACATAATGGTGGGAAACTGCGGGACTGTTACATTCATGGCAAGTAACTTGTGGTCAATCTAGACTTCTAAAAGAAGAATCGAGGTCCACAGCAATCCTTTGCATAGGCATCCTAGTAAAGATCATTCCCACTCTCCAGTTACTTTCTTGAAGTCAGATACCACTAACTGGGCGAATGTGTGGGGTTGAAGCACAGAATTCATAGACAGTGTAACGTTTAACACCACTGACTCACAGCAACCTCGGCTCAAATCCTAGCACAGCCAGGTGGCTTTCCCCAGATACATCCACAACTCAAAGAAGTCCATGTTAGATGAATGGTTAACACAAAATTGGATCAGTATGGATTACATTTATTGTAGGAGGAAAGTGAATATACAGTGTGTTTGTAAGAGTGCACCTCATCAAGGAGTGGTTACTGTATGGTAACTGTGGTGAAGAGGTCTTGCACAAGAGCTGTCACCGAAAATAGACATATGCCAAAAAGCCAAGAGTATTCAAAGGTTTCATTTGTAAAGAATTAATATAAGCAAAAACACAATAAATAAACAAGCAAACAAGTAAACACAAATAAGGAATTTTAGTCCAACAGAGGATTGTCCTTGGATTGTTACTTGTTATAATTAGTATTAATGACACAAAAGTGATGAAAACATCTGAAATTTGCAGATGACACTATATTGGGGAGTCAGCGAAAATGATGCAAAAAGACCTGTACAGTCTTCAAAACTAGGTGAACACTTGCAATTAATTGCATAAAAGCTTACAGTGATACACCCTAAGAAAATAGAAGACTAATCATAAATACAAGGTGGGAGACACTGTTTTATGAAAAGCAACCTTGCAAACAAATTTAGGGATTTATGCCGAGACAACATTCTCATTGTCTAGGCCAGCAGTGGCACCAGGACATTACAAAAGGGTGGACCTAAATTTGTCACAAGTGGGCCCAATTGTATTTTTATTATTGTTAAATAAACATTAGTTGAAAAAAATAGTTTAAAAGTCCAGTCATACTAATGTTAAAGTGGGTCATCAGTTTTTTTTGTTCATCTAGTTTGAATGATTTAAATCCATTTACAAATAGTGAAGCTAAACTGACTGCCTAAACTTTTGATGATATTTATGAAACTGCAGGCCATCTTAAGGTACAAATGCCAAAAATAATATCCATTATAGTTTTGACGAGTTACATTATATAACAGCAAGCAGTCAGACCACTGGGTTTGGCATTCCTTGTTATTTGTGTGGGGTTTACCTGACCCATGTTTTAAACATGTCTAATGAATGCACTTGCAGTCAATAAATCTACAAGTGAATCTGTCCTCAACAAGGTTATCACCAAAAAGACATCCTGTTTTCTAGCTGTGTACTGTTATCTCAATGAGCCACAAAGCTGGGCATCTTACTGGCTGTAGCAGAAATTGGAAACTTTATTTTTTTTATTTTTTTGGATCTTTTATTGAATTTATTAAATGTATATAACATTCCATACAATCAAACAACCATACAATTAACAAAACTAAAAAATCAAATCAAACCCCACCCAAGAGAAAGAGAGGAAGGCCAACAGCCAGAGCAAAACTGTTAAGAGTAGTAAAAAGAGAAAGGACTCCCTTCCCCCAATATAAATGTTTATTCTAAAATGTTATTGATTAACTCCTGCCAGGTTTTAAAAAATTTTGAACAGATCCTTTACAAACCTCACACCCTTCTACTCCATCTGAACAAGTGTGGTGCTGAGGTATCACCCATTGCATGGCTGCACTCGGGTCCTAATCTGGATCCTGAGTTGGTTTGTCGTGTGGTGGGTGCGGCAATGCACTGTATCAGTGCATGCTCCTAACCTCTCTCCCCTCTCTCTCTATAAGAGAGAATTTGTTTTTTTCCAATTTCAAATAGTATATAACATCAGTTACCCAACTCACTTAAAAGAGGTGGGTTAGGATTCTTCCAGTTGAGCAAGACGAGTCTATGTGCTAATAGTGAAGTAAAGGCAATTCTAGTTTGTTTGTCATTCTCCTATTTAAGCCCATCTGGGAGTCTACCAAACACAGCTATACGTGGATTAGGAGGGATTGTAATACCAAGGCTGTCTGATAGGCATTTAAAATTTTTATGCAGAAAGATGTTAATTTGTTACATGCCAAAACATGTGGCCCAATGAGGCTGGAGCTCGATTGCAACGTTCACAGGTTAGATCTCTGGAAACATTTTGGACAATTCCGAACGAAACAGATGTGCTTGATAAAAGATTTTAAGTTGAATACTTGAATGTATTGCACATATGGAGCTACAGTGGTTTCTGTGAATGGCTGCCTTCCATTTTGTTTCTGAAATGCTGAGTAAGAGGTCCTTTTCCCACTGTGCTCTGGGATCTTTAAAAGGAAGGGACTTTAAAATGTTTTTATAAATTATAGAAATGCTGTCCCCGGAAATTGGAAACTTTAGTACTTATTGAACTGTTGTTGATGTGGTTATGGATATCAATGGATATTCTGGCAGCACACATTATTAGCATTAGTAGAGCATTAGTAGAGAATTATTGCAATGTCCAGAAAGTACAAACACATAACCCCAATTCTTAAGTACTCTTACTGACTCCCAGTTAAGTTTAGTGCAAATTTCAAAAATCTTCTTTTAACAACAGTGTTTCCCAAATTAGGTCCTGGGGACCCCCTGTGGCTGCAGGTTTTTGTTACAACCAGCTTCTGTTTTTAATTGAACTCCTGAACTAATTAAGTGAACTGATATTTCCTGAGTTCTGTGTTTAGGGAACAATATAGAAATTAGAAAACTAAGTTTGCTAAAAAAAAATACTAAAATGTACCAAGCAGTTATATAGGAATAATGCATTTTTTTCTTTTTAACAGTATTTTCATCTTGATTTTCATTCTACTTTTCAAGGTGTTCTAATTGTTTAATTAATCCATTATTTACTAATTAGCGGGTCTGACTATAAAGTAGTTGCAGCCTTTGATTATTCAGTGTTGTTTGCCTGGGTGTCTGATCTGCTCATTTTAAATTGTCATTATTAAGATACAACAAAGGGGAAAAAACTCACAGAGAAAGGGCAAAACATAATGAAAACAACAAAAGAGAGTTAAGTATTTAAATCTATAGCAAAAGCAGAAACATTTATAAATGTCTTATACTGTAAATGTAAAAATCATGCTGCTGTGCTTTTCTGACTGTAGAATAAAAGAATAATACCAGCTAATTAAATGAGATCTGTGCTATCAGGTGTTGCCACTGATTAGGAATCTGGTTGGAACAAAAACCTGCAGCCACAGGGGGTCCCCAGGACCGAGTTTGGGAAACACTGTTTTAACATATAAAGCCTTAAATGTACAAAGCTCTGCTTACTTTTCTGAACTTATCATTACTTATAAACCAGAGTGCACAACAATAGGATCTCAGGATGCCATCCTGCTTATGATTCGCAGGAATAATAAAATAACAGTGAGAGGTCGAGCTTTTAGTTACAGGACCCTGAAGCTGTGGAATAGTCTGCCTGCTATTATAAGATGTGCCCTTTCAGTCTCGGCTTTTAAATCAGATTGAAGACTTACAACTTTAGTCTAGCATACCCTAACTAGAGCTGCTGATTAGTTGTGCAGAATGCATCCCTGTTGTTAGTCATTAGTACTAAAATATAAGTAACACGATATTTGTAAACTGTTACTAACCTTCACCTAGTTTGTTTCTTTTTTGTTATGTTGTTATGCTCATGTGGTGCTTGGTACCACTGCTCCACTGCCAAGTTGTGTGCCTGCCTATGGAAAAGTCATGTCAGATAAAGGAGCACCGGAATCATTAGGTGGAAGGGTCCTTTCGTGAGATTAGCCAGTCCAGTACTGACTCAGCTGTTGAATGGCCAATGGGCGGGTTGGGGGCAGCGGCTAGCTGGCCATGGTCTCCAGGACTCTGAATGTGTCTGTCTTGTCTGACTCCTCTTCTACAATCTGGTTGTGATTCTGCAATTAACCTAGAGTCAGATATTGATGCTTTTCATTGCATTTGATTAGTTTCTACTTTGTTTTTGATGTATTTGAACAAATCTGTATCCTCATATGTGACAGTTCTGTGCTTAGTGAATGGTGCAAACTATTCTTGCCTTGAGAGTTGTCATGATGCTCTACACCTGCACTTATTGAGGAGTGCTGTGCAAGAAGAAAGCAGTTTCAGTTTCTTCCATTGTATTGTATTTCTGAGGTATCAATGATGCCATCTAGCTCTGTGAAGGGGATTATTTGAAATCTGTTTTGTTTGTTGTATTTACCCCATTTTTGACGCCCATTGCATGCCCAATCTGCCTGGAAGGGGATCTCTCTCTGAATTGCCCTTTCCAAGATTTCTTATATTTTTTTCTGTACAAAGTTTTTTTGGGATAGATGGATGAAAACTCAATGAAAATATTAAAAAACAATATTTTACAGTTTGTATGCTTTGGAGTCCTGACACAATAAGATTAAAATACTAGATGTCTGTAATCAGCATTATACCCTCACTAGATCCATCTCAAAGTAAGCAGCCAACACACACACACTTTAAGATTCTCCTGGAAGTCTGGGAATTGTGCCACATTGGCCTGTCTCATTGACAAGCTCCTCAGTAAGGACCTGAATTATTGTCGGATTCTGTGAGCTGATGTAAGTGCCTTATTTTTATTATGTACAAATCTTCACCTAATAAATTTTATTTGTGATCACCACTGCCATCACAAAGTATTTTTTTAGAGAGAGCAGAAGGTTATTGTCTTCTAATGAGCAAATTAGAATGATGTATTTTTATGACTGCACAGCTACATAACACTTCAATGTACCTTGAATAAAACTTTAATTTAAAGCTAAATTTCATTCTTGGAAATAATATATTAAGTACATTGTTTAAGGTTTCATCAAAAGGTTTTCCCAGCCGTTTATTCTACAGGACAGAGGTTAATAACTGTTCAGTTCAAAATCAGGCCCAGAGCACCATCATCATTTTCTAAAAAAAAATAATTCTTTAGTAGACATGATGTGTTATGGGTATTTTGGGCATATTTGAAATTCATAAGCATTTGTGTTAAAAATGAACTACTGTATATTTTAGAGAACATGATACAGATTCAAATTATTCTAGAATGTGTTTATACTGTTGTTCATCTATCCATTGAGTTTTCTTAAATGCTTCTGCCTTTACATGAAGGTCTTCCTGCTCACAGTTTACCCTGCCAGATGCAACCACTCCAATCTATATTACTCCGCATGACCACATACCACTGTCTGCATACCCTCACTCTCCCCCATGTTCCATCCAAACTTCTACATTCCAACTAACCAGTGTCACTGTCCTCATGCACCAGCTACAATGACATGCACCCACCATTCTGACAACCTCCCAGCTACCCAGGACTGACCTTCATAGTGAACCAGGTGAAAAAAGAACTATGGAAACTCATATCCAACATAAAGCTGCCAGGACCCTGATGGTGTTGTCCCTAAGGTGTTGAAAGAGTGTGCTGGACAACCGTGTTTCATTTTTCAGCGTATCTTCAATCTGAGTCTGATCCTTCAAAGGGTTCCAGCTGAATGGAAAACATCTAGTGTGGTCCCAGTCCCTAAGATAGTGCAGCCGAACGTCTTAAATGACTACCAACCAGTGGATCTGACCTCACATATTATGAAGACCTTGGAAAAGCTAATATTGGCTCACTTGCAGCCCCTGGTCAGAATATTACATGACCCTCTGCAGTTTGCCTACCAGGACCATATAGGGATGGAAAATACTGTCATCTGTCTGCTGAAAATAGTTTACTGCCATCTGGAGAAACAGAGTAGCAGGGTGAGGATATTGTTTTTTTGTCTTCCGTGGTGGATTTAACCCGTATAAACTGTTGGGGAAGAACTTCCGGTCAATGTGGGCTAATATTACCACAGTGCCCTGAATAATGGACTTCCTCACTAGTACACCACAGTTTGTGCCCTTAAGAACTGTGTATTGGGCATGGTCATGAGAAGCACAGAGGTTCCACAGGGAACTGTACTAGCTCCCTTTCTGTAAATAGATAGATAGATAAAAGGCACTATATGATAGATAGATAGAGCAAACTTTATTTGTCCCTAAGGGGGAATTTAATTCTTTACAGAAGCTATAAATACATACATAGGTATTTATATACGTGTGTACAAACACACACAAACACCAGTATGACTAAAATAGAAGTAAATTTAAAATAAAGAAAATTTCAACTGCACAGACATATTGCTGTTGGTATAAATGAGCCCCTGTAGCGTTTCTTGACACAATTCTGCTGAATAATTAGTTGGATGAAAGTTCTCATTATTATTGTGTCAGAGAGGGAATGTGCAGCATTGTTCATACTGCACTCAGTTTTGTTTTAATTCTCTCCTTTTCTACTACTTTCAGGGGGTCCAGAGTGTGTCCTATAACTGAGCCTGCCCTTTTAATTATCTTGTTGATTCAGTGGGCCTCTCTTGAAGTGATGTTATCGGCTCAGCACTACACATCACAGAGAATTGCACTGGTCACCACAGAGTTATAGAAGGTGTGAAGGATGTCACATCTCACATTATTGGAATGCAGTCTCCTGCTCTGCCCTTTCTTATACAGTTCCTCTGTGTTCTGAGACCAGTTCCACCTGTCACTAATGTGGACCCCCAAGTAGTTGTAGGAGTGGACCACCTCTGCATCCACTCCTTGAATAATGACCAGACATACAGGCTATTTGGTGTTGTGAAAATCAATAACCAGTTCCTT
The DNA here is from genome assembly GCA_026402145.1 of Polypterus bichir lapradei. NCBI lineage: Eukaryota > Metazoa > Chordata > Cladistia > Polypteriformes > Polypteridae > Polypterus > Polypterus bichir. Next base: position 25,049,659 of record JANRMT010062841.1, on the reverse strand, counting down.
GGTTTTGCTGATATTAACAACAACAACAACAACATTTATTTATAAAGCACATTTTCATACAAAAAAATGTAGCTCAAAGTGCTTTACAAAATGAAGAACAGAAAAATAGAAGACACAATAAAAAATAAACATAAGTCAACATTAATTAACATAGAATAAGTAAGGTCCGATGGCCAGGGTGGACAGAAAAAACAAAAAAAAACTCCAGAGGCTGGAGAAAAAAAAAAATAAAATCTGTAGGGATTTCAGACCAAGAGACCGCCCAGTCCCCTCTGGGCAATCTACCTAACATAAATCAAACAGTCCTCTTTGTATTTAGGGTTTTCATGGAAGGACTTGATGATGATGGTCACGTAGACTTCTGGCTTTCAGTCCATCAATATTGGAGCATCATGATGCTTTGAGTAGGTGGTGGTGGCGCAGGCCGCCACCACAAAGAAACCGGAAAAAGAAACAGAAGAGAGAGTAGGGGTCAGTACGGATTTTAGAGCCACTATGAATAGTTATTATGATGAATTGAACATACAGAGTATCAGGATTAAGTTAAAGTGAAGTTATGAGAAGGCCATGTTAAAGTAATGTGTTTTCAGCAGTGTTTTAAAGTGCTCCACTGTATTTGCCTGGCGAATTCCTATTGGCAGGCTATTCCAGATTTTAGGTGCATAACAGCAGAAGGCCGCCTCACCACGTCTTTTAAGTTTAGCTTTTGGAATTATAAGGAGACACTCATTTGAGGATCTAAGGTTATGATTTGGAATATAACGTGTCAGACATTCCGATATATAAGATGGAGCGAGATTATTTAAGGCTTTAAGTTAAGTTCCAGACAATTCTCTTTGCACCAAGAAACAAAATTCTCCACCTGACTCCTCTCTTCTGTCTTATCCCCTTTATCAATACACACCATAAGTGCAGAATCATCTGAAGATTTCTGCAAATGACAGGACTTGGTGTTATATTTATAGTTGGAGGTGTACAGAGTGAAGAGAAAAGGAGACAGGACTGTTTCTTGTGGTGCTCCAGTGTTGTTCACATCCATATCAGAAACAGAGTCCTCAAGTCTCACAAACTGCAGTCTACCCGACAGATAGTCCTTTACCTAGGAGACCATAGGCTCATCCACCTGCTTATCTCTGCGCTTACCCTTTAACAGGGATGGCTTGGGGGGTACAGTAGGCGCTGGGGAAATCAAAAAATATAAATCTCACGGTGCTACCAGTTTAGTTCAGGTGAGAGTACATCTTGCATAGTAGATAGATAATTGCATCATCCATTCCAATCTTCGTCCAATAGGGAAACGGCAACAGATAGACAGGTGGTCTATCACAAGAGGACTCATGTAGTCCAGGACCAGCCTCTCAAAGGTCTTCATGATGTGAGATGTAAGTGCCACTTGTCTGTAGTTATTAGGAGAGGAGGCGCCTGTCTTCTTTGGAACAATGCAGGATGTTTTCTACAGCAGCATCACATTCTGAAGCCTTAGGCACAGACTGAACAGGTGACAAAGGACACCACAAAGTTGGTCAGCATAAGCTTTAAAAACTGAAGGACCAACTCCATCTGGTCCTGCAGCTTTTCATGTGTGTAGCTTCCTCAGTTGTTTACCATCTACACTCCTCAGATGTTAGATACAATACTGAATTGTGTCATCTGCAGAAATGTTTTGTTAATTTAGTTATAGTTGGAAGCATCAGCAGTTGGCAGGGATTGAAAATAGGGGACTATTGAAGGACATGAATGGTGCAAATTGAACCACCTGCTACTCAACATCAGTAAAACAAAGGAGATTATTGTAGAATTCAGTAGGATCTTGTGCACTCAAGTGTTTTAGAGTAATGCACGTTTTTTGTAGTGTTGACCTCCCATTAGACGTACCAATGAAATTCTTGAAACTCCATGAATTCTATATTAAAAAATAGCATGACCAACAAATGTAAATACAAAAGTCTGTGAAAGTAGACATAACCAGTTTTTAGCGATACAGGATTTTTGTGTTGGTCACTTGGCCAGTGCTTCCAATGAATCACTCGCATGGAATGTGGCCTTCACTACAAGTAAGGCCAAACCATTGGCTGAACTGTTTGGCTGTCATAATGGAGTGCCTTACAGCCCCATTTCTTGATGGAACTTTTGAAAGGTCTTAAAGTGTAGATCATAAGCTGAACAAGCAATATTACTTATACAAAATATTTAGAAACATTGTCAAACCTGGATTATAAATTGGTTCAGCTTTATTATACATGGAAAATGTCATGAAAACTGGGATGTCAGGGTATAAACCCTGGCAGTGACATAGCACTAACTTTGTCCATGTGTTTGACCCTCATATGTTTTTAATTTGTTTCCCAAAGTCCACCAAAGCGAAGCATCTGCAGAGCAGCACAGCCTAGTTGTGGAGAGACAGGAGGACAAAATCAACTGTCGGGGAAACAGGGAAGCAATTGCACCGCTTATCAGAGGGTATACCGTACTACTTTACTTACAAATGAATTGGGAATGCTAAGTGAACATGCACTGAAAGATGATGCAAGGATGGTTTATGTTTGGCCAGTTATGGTGGACCAGTCTGGATGAAAAGCCAGGGCAAGTCTTGAATGCCAGTCTCTCTCTGCTTGTATGGCTTATGTGTCCATAATGCACTTTTTTCATTATTTTGATTTAATATTGTTAGCCTTTACTAAGGTCAACTCTGAGTAAGAATTTTGTTGTCCTTGTAACGTGTGCAAAATAAAACCAACTAAACTAAACAAATCTCTAAAGATACACTATGCCAGTCTTTCAGCATTCCTTAAATCAAAAACGGAGCTTCTTTGACTGCCAAGAGGGAGAATTTGTTCTCTTCTGCGGCCAGTGGTTTGACTCATTTTGTCTGGCAATGTAAAAATGATTGAATTATTCTGAGCAGTTCTGTGCCTCTGCAACTCTTTTTGTCCCAACAGTTGAGATTGTCCGAGAGGGTTTTTAAGATAACATTGTTGCTGGGACCAGTGTTACTATCAGTCAATTACAGTTATTTTCACATAAAGGAATCAGACCTCCATTGCAAGCCTCTGTTGGTTTCTGCTTTGATTCTGATAAATTCTGTCCAATACTGAGTCTTGTTTCAAAGTGAATGGCGGCTAAAAGCTACTAATTAGTTTCAGACTTGATTCTTGTAAACGCAGGACTCTTGTATGAGTACAATGAAGGTCAATCAATATGTGATGCACTGAAACAAAGGAAATCTAGTGGCATTTAAGTTGTTTCTTTTATTTCTCAGTTCCATATATTTATTTCAAATGCATGTTGGTGATAAACACAATTGAAAGTCAAAAGTGTTTTGTCTTCTCCCGCACTTGGTGCAGTTTATTCCTTTGTTTTCACTGTTCATTATAAAGCAACATCATTTACACCAACTTTTTAGAAACTTTTAATGAGTAAGACCTAGCATCAGATGCTAGATACACAGAATTTTAAAATCCAACTGGGGTTGTGGTTTCCCAGTAGTTTTCACATTCAGATAGCAAATACACAAGTTCTTCTTCAAACAACCCTGTGGTTTTTCTTATAATTCTATAGCCACAAAATGATAAATTACCAGCTAAAATGACAGACATCTTTTATAGCATCCCTAGAAGAAAATCCTAACTGACTTTGTAGCATTACCATCTGCGTGCTGAAATGACATTTTCAGAGTTAGACAACCCTCATGAAATCATAGTGTTACTCTGCATCCTCTCTTCATTACTAGTGGCACTCCAAGGAAAATGTTGTCTTGGTCATGCTGATTCAAGTCTACGGTTTTAATGACAAATTCCAGGTTTGTTTCGCAAACACCCTCCGACTCCAATTTGTGTTAACCTTTCACATGCATTTTTTTAAAATGAAGAAAACAGGTATAGAATCCTATGTAGACATTTAAGAGAATAATCTGTCATACCAAGAGATATCATTTTATTATTAATGTCTGTAAAACAGCCATAAATTATGAAGTACACTTCCCAGTGTTTATCTTCCCCTGCGGTTTATCATTAATTTGCACTATCCTTCTTATGACTTCCAAATGTGTATTTTATTTTTTGAAAGCATCCTTTGAAGACTCTGAAGACGGGACTCCTTCGGTATTGTGTCTCTTCGGAGAATCCTTGGGTACTGCTGGTTTGACTTTTGTTTGCTCATGGAGTCCTGAATGAGGCACATTACCTGCATTGTGAGGGAGCGTCAGCTACGGTACAACTGTCATGTGGCGCAATTCCACGAGGGTGATTCAGCTCGAAAGGTCCTTATCGTTGAGGACCTGTGTGGCTAGACCAGGCCAAGTGGTTGCCTACATAACACCTGGCTGCGGCAGATAGATGGTTATTTCCGGAGGGTGGGACTGGACTGTGTGTCTGCCTGGGGGGTTGCCAACCAGGATCCTGAGCTGTTTAATCATATAGTGGGTGCGGCAATGTGCTGTACCAGTGCATACTCCCCAACCTGACCTGACCTGACCTAATCCATTGATGCTATAATCTCTTATACATAATGCATAACAATTTACTTTTTTTTGGCTTTTGTATTTGCATGATCTTGTGTAGGTGCCAACCTACAGTGTTATATAAGACAAACATTTACTGACTTACTGATGTCACTTGCATGGGCGTTGAAACTGACCCAGAGCCCCAGTAGGCTTGTGTGAAGCCCTGTACAAATCACGTGTAACTTGCAATGATTTGACAATGGGGTATTAAGTAGTCATACCAAGGGTGAATGAGAGAGAGATACAAGCAAAACGGTACAAAAAGAGGCAGTTCTTCATTAAAAACAAGGTGATATCAATATATAGATAGACTAGCAAAATACCCGCGCTTCGCAGCGGTGAAGTACTGCCTTAAAATTTTATTAAGAAGAAAATTAAACCTTTTTAAACTCAGGGAAAATATACCAATAATTATTTGTTAAGGATCTCTTTGTATGCCACGTTGTCAGTTCGGCCCTCCAGTTGTAATATGACCAAGCTGTAGCTGTGCGCTGAGCTTACTCTTGAGCATGCAACATACAGTTGGCCATGTGAACAGTAATCTTGTTTCAAATCTCACAGCTTGGATTGCTGCTGTCATAATCGGTTTGAGTTTCATGGTTTGTTTCAATTACGACAGTATTTGTAGGACTTGTGTTGAAGAGACATTCGGTATCTGTCAAGCGTTGTAAGTATACAACCAGTTTCATTGATAACTTCACATCCAGCTTTTGAGAGTTTAAACATTTCTAAATATCAAAGTGTCCACTACTGAAATCATCACCTGTGAATCTAAGATGTTTAAGAGGCATTGGCGGTTGTCCAAAGGTGTAAAATATTTGGCCATGTCGGTACACTTAAGCATTTCACTCTTCTAGTGCTCCTGTGTAGTATAATTATCTCCTGTACCGTCATCAGTCCACACCTTGAACCTGTCCCAGTCATTCAATACATAAGACACAATGTTCCTCCGGATATCAAGAGTGAGCCTGATATGGCCGTGCAATATGTAACAAAGAGAATGGAAAAGGCAGGTGCCATCTCCGGGCATAGAAACCACTTGGTAAGTGACAGTTCTTTGATCGATGGTGATCACCTCGATAGACATGTTAATGGGGGTACGGTTGGAATGATAAAGTAAATGGGTACCTGAACAATGTAAAGTAAGTCTAAAATACCTACACAATAACTATAATCGTAATAAATGAACAATAAAACAGCGGAGAAGCCGTGGATTAAATAAAAAGGCTGCAGTTATCAGCAGGGAGACGTGAATACCGTGGCGAAGCAAGGAAGGGAATGTAGAGACTGGAGCGACAGACGGCCTTATATAGGCAGGCAGCCAACAACATTGGAGACGTTGGGATGGGGGACCCAACGGCGCCTCACACGGTGACCGAGCTGCAGGCTATGGACGTATATATGTACGTAAGTAGGATTCAGTTATCGTTGGGAACCCGCGTACCAAATTTCTTGAAGATGGACCCATAAGTAACAAAGACCGTTGAAAAGTTCAATATCACGGCCGACAGTGGCGTCATACCATCGAAATAAGTACATACTTCGGTTTCGGTTAGCGCAGGAAATCCGCCTACCAAATTTCGTGAAGATGGGGCCATAAATAAGAAAGTTCAACATGGCGGACGTTGTCGACCGTTATGACCGTTACGTGTAGAATTTCGAAATGAAACCTGCTTAACTTTTGTAAGTAAGCTGTAAGAAATGGGCCTGCCAAATTTTAGCCTTCTACCTACACGGGAAGTTGGAGAATTAGTGATGTTTGGAAAATTCAATATGGCAGCCGACAGTGGCGTCATACCACCAAAATAAGTACATACATCGGTTTTGGTTAGCGTAGGGAAGCCACCTACCAAATTTCGTGAAGGTGGGGACAGCCATCTACCTACACGGGAAGTTGGAAAATTAGTGACGTTGGAAAGTTCAATATGGCGGCCGACAGTGGCGTCATACATCAGTTTCGGTTAGCGCAGGGAATCCGCCTACCAAATTTTGTGAAGATGGGGCCATAAATAAGAAAGTTCAACATGGCGGACATTGTGCAAATTAGTGACATTGAAAAGTTCAATATGGCGGCCGACAGTGGCGTCATACCATCGAAATAAGTACATACATCGGTTTCGGTTAGCGCAGGGAATCTGCCTACCAAATTTCGTGAAGATGGGGCCATAAATAAGAAAATTCAACATGGCGGACGTTGTCGACCGTTATCGACCGTTATGACCGTTACGTGTAGAATTTAGAAATGAAACCTGCTTAACTTTTGTAAGTAAGCTGTAAGGAATGAGCCTGCCAAATTTCAGCCTTCTACCTACACGGGAAGTTGGAGAATTAGTGACGTTGGAAAGTTCAATATGGCGGCTGACAGTGGTGTCATACCACCGAAATAAGTATGTACATTGGTTTCGGTTAGCGCAGGGAAGCCGCCTACCAAATTTCGTGAAGATAGGGCCATGAATAAGAAAGTTCAACATGGCGGACATTGTTGACCGTTATGACCATTACGCGTAGAATTTCGAAATGAAACCTGCTTAACTTTTGTAAGTAAGGTGTAAGGAATGAGCCTGCCAAATTTCAGCCTTCTACCTACACGGGAAGTTGGAGAATTAGTGATGTTTGGAAAATTCAATATGGCGGCCGACAGTGGCGTCATACCACCGAAATAAGTACGTACATCGATTTTGGTTAGCGCAGGGAAGCCACCTACCAAATTTCGTGAAGATGGGGTCAGCCTTCTACCTACACGGGAAGTTGGAAAATTAGTGACGTTGGAAAGTTCAATATGGCGGCCGACAATGGCGTCATACCATCAAAATAAGTACATACATTGGTTTCGGTTAGCGCAGGGAAGCCGTCTACCAAATTTCGTGAAGATGGTGCCATAAATAAGAAAGTTCAACATGGCGGACGTTGTCGACCGTTATCGACCGTTATGACCGTTACGTGTAGAATTTCGAAATGAAACCTGCTTAACTTTTGTAAGTGAGCTGTAAGGAATAAGCCTGCCAAATTTCAGCCTTCTATCTACACGGGAAGTTGGAGAATTAGTGATGAGTCAGTCAGTCAGTGAGTGAGTGAGTGAGTGAGTGAGTGAGTGAGGGCTTTGCCTTTTATTAGTATAGATAGATAGACAGATAATCCATGAGAAAAACACATACTGTATAATAAACAAGCCAGCTTCTTTTAAAATCTATTATTCCATTTGCATTGTAGCTGGATTTTGTGTGGTGCAAAAATGGTCAAGCAAATGCCAGCATTTTCCTTGTTTGCAGTTACCAAAAGTTTTGTTCTAACAACAATGCAAGCCTACTTTCTATTAACTCTGTAGCAGTGTGAATGGAAGTTTCTGGAAGATACCTGTTCTCACCTCACCGAACTGAGGTCTCAATTTGCAGATGTCTTTAAATTACTCTGTTAGAACATTAGAACAATCTAGATTAGAAAGCTCACCAGTCCTATGCACTTAATTCTTCCAAAATAACAAAGTTGAGCTTTGAAAGTTCTTAATGTTCTGTTGTCTACCACACTACTTGGTTACTTATTCCATGTATCTATGGTTCTTTGTGTAAAGAAAAACATTTTAATATTTGTGCAGATTTTACCCTTACGTTTCTAACTGTATCCCAGTGTTCTTCGTGATCCACTGGACTAATTTATATCATAATTTTAAACACTTTCATCATGACTCTTCTGCTTAAACTGAAAAGGTTCAGCTCTTTTAATCTGTCCTCATAATTCAACCCATGTAGCCCTGGAATCAGCTGAGTTGCTCTTCTCTGGACCTTTTCTTGTGCTGCTATGTCCTTTTTGTAGCCTGGAGACCAAAACTGCACACAGGACTCCAGATGAGGCCTCACCAGTGTGTTATAAACCTTGAGTAGAACCTCCATGAACTTGCAATCCACACATCAAGTTACAATATATCCTGACATTCTGTTAGCCTTCTTAATGGCTTCTGAACGCTGGCAATTGATAGTGTCGAGTCCACTATGACTCCTAAATCCTTCTCCTAAGGTGAACGTGTTTCTTCAATTTTCAGACCTCCCATTGTTTATTCTAACCTAACATTTTTACTTCCTATGTGTAATACTTTACACTTAGTTACATATCTGAAACTAGCAAATACAAAGAAAAGGTTATAATAGACAAAAGATCACAGCCATTGGACTGAAAGTGACTTGAGAAGCATATTATGGTCAGCATCCCAGAGTTGTCTTTCTTTATTACAGTTGACACTGGTATTTGGTGTGTATTTAAGGAAGAAACCATGTAAGGCGTTTGTCTTTAAACTACAGACTCTGATGTCTTGATCTATCCAGTTATGTAGCTCTTTAAATAAATAAATACATAAATAGTGACACACACATGCACATGGGAGGCAGCTAGAAGGACCAAAAGAAGGTAATTCCATGCCAGGCCAGGGGTTGGTGGGGTGCAGTAAACCCTTCTCTTTTATCTCTGCAGACCAGATATGGGAAACTCTGCCTGGTTCCGTCCAGATGACGTCACTTCTGGTTCTGGCCACGAGGATGTCACTTCCAGTTCTGGTCCCAAGAACGTCACATCTAGTTTTGGCCCCAAGAATGTCACTTCTGTTTCCAGGTAAAAGAACGTCACGTCCAGCCCCGGTCCCTGATGATGTTACTTCCGACAACCTGCCTTAAAAGCAAGACATCTTCCACTTTGTATTCAGTTCTGTTTTAGTCTCAACTCTGTACACAACTGTGCAACATATTTGCCTTTTGCAGCCAGGATTTAATTATATGGGTGGCTGCCCCAAACCTTTTTCGTGTGTCAACGCTATTCATTTCACAATAGATAAATAAACACACAATATGGTATGAACACACACCAGAATGACTAAAAGGGAAATACAATTTAAAATGAAATAAAAGAAAACTTCTGACTCAGCAGCCACAGTGACAGTAATGCATTATGCAGGCATATTACTGTTGGTATCTATCCATCTGTATACCTGCTCATAATTGTTTTTTGTTGTTGAACATGTGCTATAAAAGCCTAGGTAGTCACCAGTGCTAGAAGGGCAGCCAAACTAACCAAATCACTTACGGAGTTATGTTTTCTCACACATAAAACACCTTTAAAGTTGCCTGCTGTCATCACACCTTTAAGGCTATGGTGAACACTGAGGGTATGTGTGCTTAACTGTGGTGAAATGAGTGTGGTTGCATTTGTAAGTGTGTGCTACAATGGCCTGGCATCTACTCCAGTGCCGATTTCTTCCTTGTACTAAATATTGCTATAAAAGGCTAAAACTCTTGCAAACATTTAGTCAGCTTAAATGAGTTTAAACATTAAATATGTTATGGCCTATATTGGGTTGATCCAGTACTATGATTTTATTTTAAATGGATGAGTAAGAATTTCCCCATGGGATTGATAAAGCTAATCTAATCTAATCTAATCTAATGTGTAATTGAATCTTGCCAAGCAGTGTTTATTTTGTCTTTGTGGATGATGAAGTTCCAGCTCCCATAGCTTTACAGTGGTGTTTCAAAAATGGAAATGTGGCTGGATGACTGGTTAATTCATATAGAATTCAGTAGGATCATACAACAGAACAAGGAAGCATAAGAAGGATTTTTTTTATTTCACTGGAGAGTTAGAACACCCTCTACTAAGCAGAAATCCAATGAAACAACAGCTGACAGTCAGCAAATTACAGTTAAAATTTATGGTTTCTGTCTAGTGAAGGGGATCATTATGAGATTCTTAAATCTACATTTTTCTGAGAATATATCAACTCAAAATAAGAAAAAAAAATGTTCTTCAGTTTTTTTTCTGTCATAACTGGTATTTCATCAGTGTGCCTTTGCTTACTTCTTCTGTTCTTTTGGCTTACTTTCCTTCAGGCAGGTCCAGGAGCAAAAGACAATATGATCAGCGCCCAGCAAGTGCTGTAAGAATTCCTCCATATCACTACTCCCTGCTGACCCAAAGACATCTATTTTCTAAATTCCATGCTTAAAACAACTAGATCTTAAAATATCTTATTTAGTATGTAATCTTAATTACAGAACTTGTTAAATACATTAATATTTATTAGATATGCATTGTCTAATACCATGAGGTATAATAAAAATTAATATAGTGTTAATTTCAGAAGTAGATTAAAACTAAAATGCAATATAGTTTCTCAGTTATTTTTGATGATATCCCTTGTGCCAATAGCCTGTATTCTTTTCTTTATTGATAATTAATTTGATAAGACATTTCTACAGAAAGCCTCTACACTTTTTTCTTTCTAAGCTGTGTTTGTAAGGTATCTCTCTTATTCTCCAAGCCTGCAGTTCTTCTGTGGATCTGAGGGGGTGGTTGTTCATTATACCATTTAAATATTTAAAATATATATATAGTCATGGGGACAAATAAAGTATTATCTACCTACAGTATCTAGTATTGTATTATTGTAACCCTTAGTCTAGTGGTTCTTGCTATCAATGTGAATGATGCTGTCTAGCCATGAACATAGCTGTATTCATATCAAATGACATTAATTTTCAGGCAGTACCTTTTAGTTGATAAATTATTCACTCTAAAGATGGTACCAACGTAGAAGATACTTTAAGGCCATAAAGTCACTATCATACATTGATTGAAGTATCATGGATATAGAGGTGTCAAGATGGAAGAGAAGACAACAACCAAAGAGAAAGTGGATGGACTGTGAGAAAAGGGTTCCAAGGGAGAAAGGAATATCAGGTGTGGAAGTACAGGTATATAAGAGATAAGAGATAAGAGTGGAGGAAACTGGTCCATTATATCTGCCTTACATGAAAGTGGGAAAAGCTTTAGAAGAAGAACAACAAGAAGATGTCCTTAACTTACACTGTACTTAGTTCTCATAAGTCACTTTGTATCCATACCATTACAGACTATCACAATACAATCACTAAGATTTCTATCCATCCCATCCATTATCCAACCTGCTATATCCTAACTACAGGGTCATGGGGGGTCTGCTGGAGCCAACACAGGGAGTAAGGCAGGAAGCAAACCCCGGCAGGGCACCAACCCACCGCAGGGCGTGCACACACACCCACACACCAGGGACAATTTAGAATCACCAATGCTCCTGTGGGAGGAAACCAGAGTACCCGGAGGAAACAAACACAGACATGGGGAGAACATGCAAACTCCACTCAGGGAGGACCCGGGAAGCGAACCCAAGTCTCCCAACAGCGAGGCAGCAGCACTACCCACTATGCCAATGTACCACCCCTAAGATTTCTATTTTTTCCTTATTATTTAAAGAGTGTTGCTACTCATCCATTTGGAAATACTGCTAACACATTGGATCAGAGAGCCCAGAGGATCAGGGTCATCATGCGCTATCGATAAATAAAGCTGTATGTCATCTGCATAGCTGTACATAGCTCTGGTATCATCTGCAAAGCTGTGGTAGCTCACATTGTGTTTTGAGATAATCTGGCCTAGTGGAAGCATGTAGATTGAAAAAAAGCTGCAGACCCAGAATAGATCTTTGTGGTACACCATGTACATTATTAATTAACAAAATAACAGTGGGTGGTTGAGCTTTTAGCTACAGTTCCCCAAAGCTGCAGAATGGTCTGCCTGCTACTATAAAAGGTGCCCCTTCAGTTTCAGCTTTTAAATCCAGTCTGAAGACTCACAACTTCAGTTTAGCATACCCTGACTAGAGCTGCTGATTAGTTGTGCATACTGCATCTCTGTTGTTAGTCAGTAGTACTAAAATATAATTAATATGATACTTATAAACTATTACTAACTCTCCCCTATTCTGTTTCTCTACTCAGTATCCTCAGGTGGTACTTGGTGCCATTGCTCTTCAGCTGAGCTATTTGCCTGCCTATGGAAATGTCATCTCAGATAAAGGAGCACTGGAATCATCAGATTGGACGACCCAGCACTTACTCAACTGTAGAATGCCCAATTGACCAGCTTGTTGGCCAAAGTCTCCAGTACTCTGACAGGGTCTGGCTTATCTGACTCCTTTTGTACAATCTGGCCATAGTCCTACACTTAGTTGATGGACAGATAATGTTGTTTCTCATTGATGTTAATTAGTTTCTGCTTTGTTTTTGATTTATTTGAACAAATCTGTACCGTCATATGTCAGTCAGTCAGTCATTCTCCAACCATATATCCTAACACAGGGTCATGAGGGTCTGCTGGAGCCAATCCCATCCAAAAAGGCAGGAACAAACCCCAGACGGGATGCCAGCCCACTACAAGGCACATGCACACCAAGCACACGCTAGAGACAATTTAGGATCACCAATGCACCTAACCTGCATGTCTTTAGACTGGGGGAGGAAACCGGAGCACACAGAGGAAACCCACACAGACATGGAGAGAACATGCAAACTCCACGCAGGGTGGACCCGGGTCTCCTAACTGCGAGGCAGCAGCGCTACCACTGCACCACCGTCAAATGTGATAATTCTATATTTAGTGAGTGTTATGATCTATTCTTGCATTTTGTCTTAAGAGTTGTGGTGCTCTGCGCCTGCATTTGGTGAGGAGCGCTGCGCACAAACAAAGTAGTTTGTATCGTTGTATTGTATTTCTGAGGTGGTCATCACAGATTGGCTATCTAGCTCTGTGAAGAGGATTATTTGAAATCTGTTTTGTTTGTTGTATTTACTCCATTTTGTGATACCCATTGCACACCTAACCTTCCTGGAAGAGAGTTTCTCTCTGAATTGCTTTTCCCAAGATTTCACCCATTTTTCTCTACAAGATTTTTTTGGGATGTTTTTTCTTGTCTTCTTAGAGAGCCAAGGCTGTCATGGGCTGTCAAGGCTGGGGATCTGTCAAAAACAGGTCCTATTAAAGCCCATTGAAGCACTCCTTGTGTGATTTTGGGCTATATAAGAAAAAAAAAAGGTTATTGTTGCTGTCTATATAACAGTAGTAGCTCAGCGCCTGCAAAATGATACTGTTGGGTAGTTCCAGGAGGTTCAGGGTGTGGTAAGACCAACATTCAGGATAATGCCCTGGCTTTTTCCAGAGTTCCAAATGTGTGGACCCTAACTGATTTTTCATTTGCTGCTGTGTGAGAATCAATAAAAGAGGTCCTCTATTGATTTCAGATAGCTGTTTTAACAGCAGGAGGGCACAGGGGTGCAGGGGATGAGGCTGCTGCCCTTTTAATAAGTCATTCTGGAATCAAGCTTCAAGTTTGGCCTTTGGCTATGTGGAGTTTGTGCATGGATTTTAATTCCACACCTCCTAAGATGTCTGTGTTAGGTTAAGTGGCAGAGTTTAATGTGTGTGTGTGTGTCAGTGGATCCTATGATGAACTGGCACTACGTCTAGGGCAATTCTTGCTTGGTGCACAATACTGAAAGAACAAGTTCTGGCTCAGAAAAACTCTGAATGGGATAAAGCAGGTCTGAGAATGTTATGTAACGTTATGTTAAATCTCTGCAGCAAGGTAGTTAAAATTGTATGGAGGAGTACATCCATACTGGCATATTAATCTGATTCATTAAAAGTACTTCTTGACCAAGAAGGCGGTTCATTCATTTTAGTTCACTAAGGCATTGACATGCCATAGGAATCCTAAAACGTGCAGTAAATACCAGTTTGATGCTGAGTTAGGTTTACAAGTTTTCCATTTATCTATATACAGTGCCTATAAAAAGTATTTCGTCCTTTGGATTCTTTTCACTTTTTATTGTTATACAACTTTGAATCACAGGGGATTTAATTAGGCTTTTTTGACTCTGAACAGAAAATAGACTATTTAAATTCAAATTGAAAACAAATCTCTGCAAAGTGGTCTAAATTACAGTAAATCCTTGCTATCCATGGATTTGCTATTATAAAAGTGTAATGCATTTTGAGATACCCATGGTTTACTTGTGGCTATTCATGTCCATATGTTGCAAAAAAAACATTCTGAGATTCTGAGAGGCCTATTGAACAGCAGTAAAACATGAGATTGAGCATTAACAGGTCTGTGATGCTTTAAGATCAACGTGTGTCTACCTGAAGCTGGGAGATGTGGGTAGGTCATCAAACCCCATTTGTGATAGGGGGGTTGCTATTGTTCTCAATGAATGAAGAATTTTAGGTAAGAGTCGGTCATGACCTTGCATTGATTAAATCCTTCCCTTTGCACACACAGCCCATCATCTCTACCAGTTGGAGGGTTTAGTAAGTGGTTCATTAATTTTAGCAGTGGTTTCCTTGGATCAGTGCTGCTGTGGTCGCTTGCAGCATCTGGCAGAGTGAATAGAAGGTGATCAAACTCAACTATCTGGAAGAAGTAAAAATTGTAACGAGAATCAGCATGACCCCATCTCCCCCCGTCAGTGCGGCCTGGCATCCTGACTCCATTCTTTCCATAGAATCAATGCTTCAGTATCCACATTTTCCAAATCCGTGGTGATTATGTTGCTGAAAAATGATAACTGATTGTAATGACAAATTTTAAATAACAAAATGTTGATATGATCACATGAGTCTTCAATCCTTATAGTGAGACATACCTAAATCATCCCTGATGTGGCCAATTGACTTTTAAAGTTCCACAATTAGTTCAGTGGAGATCACCTATCTGGAGTTTAACTTAAACTGAGCCACTATGGTAGCCTGACGTACACAATACACACTACAATAAGACACATTCTAATAATAGCAATACATAACAACAAAATGTGAAAGTTTTTAAGGGGGTGAATACTCTTTATAGGTATTTGATAATACCAGTCTGGTGGGTGCAGAGAAGTTGGTGACTGCAAAAACATTAACTTATCAAATATATCTCCATATACAGTAACACTAAACTGTTCCATAAACAACATTTATCTTTAAGTAATATAAATTGACAAGGATGACATGATTGCTTGTTAGTTGCTTTTCTGACATCATAATCTTGGGCCCTGGTCCGATTCCTATGCACTAACACGTCTCCTGTTGTTTTGCATGATTTTGCTCCAGAGACTCAGACATTTCACAACAGTCCAGATATGTGCCTTTTGTATAAATGACAACTGCAAATTGACCCAGTGTGAAGAGGTGTGGGTGTTTGCTTCCTGCAAGTCTGCCATGGGGATTTAAAAAGGGGATTGTAAAAATTATGATGGCTGATTTGAAGGATCCATATAAAGCTGTAGCTTTCACGGCCCTCCATATAACCATTATTAATATTTCAGTATTAATTCAGGATCGACAGTAATACAGAGAAAATTGCAAGCCTACAGAAAATGATACTTAATTTTGTAAGCAAGGTCATATGGATGGGAGTAGCTGAATTGTCGGTGAATACATTCGATGCTTTTACCAGCATAGTCGAGTTCATCGCAGGAGTGGGTTTTACATTCTTTAAGGTCTCTATAGGTATTTATCTGTGCTGCCATTTGCTAATTTTAAGCTGGATTTGCATTTTCACTGTGTTTTTTTTAATGTTATGTAACTAAGTGAATATGTGGACATATACAAATCCTATCAGCTTGGTAAATTTTAAACATTTTGTACTTTAATCAGTTGCAGCAGAATAGCTGTATTATCCTGGTTTCATATAGCAAGCCAGTATCTGTCCATGTTGTTTTTACCAAGTCATCTGCTTATCCTTCCATTTTATTACTCCAAGCCCACAGCCATTGGCATCACCTGTTTTCTGGAGAATCGGTAGTTCGTAACTGAGGATGGACTAGGGCAAGTGAGATGCAGACATGTGCATTTTATTGACCACAACAACCAGTGTCCAAAGGGCAGTGCAATTCAAAAATCTTCAATAAGTAATCATCCATAAAACAGTGCAGTGGAAGGATAAAACCAACAAAGAAGTCTTTTTCTTTCAGCTGCTCCCGTTAGAGGTCGCCACAGCAGATCATCTTTTTTTGCATTTTGCACCCATCACCTGCATGTCCTCTCTCACTATGGCCATAAGCCTTCTCTTAGGAGTTCCTCTTATTCTCCTTGCCTGGCATCTCTATCCTTAGCATCCTTTTACCAATATACCCAGCATCTCTCCTGTGCACAACGTCCAAACCAACCCAATCTCACTTCTGTAGCTTTGTCTCCAAACTATCCAACCTGAGATGACCCTCTAATGTACTTGTTCCTAATCCTATCCATCCTCATCACACCCAATGCAAATCTTAACATCTTTAACTCTGCCACCTCCATCTCGGTCTCCTGATTTCTGGTCAGTGCCACCGTCTCCAACCCATATAACACAGCTGGTCTCACTACCATCCTTTAGACCTTCCCTTTCACTCTTGCTGATACAAATGTCACAAATTACTCCTGACACTCTTCTCCACCCATTCCACCCTGCCTGTACTCTCTTTTTCACCTCTTCGACAATCCCGGTTACCCTGTACTGTATTTAAGCTCATCCACCTTCATCAACTCTACTCCCTGCATCCTCACCATTCCACTAACCTCCCTCTCATTTACACACATGTATTCTGTCTTGTTCCTACTGCCCTTCATTCCTCTCCTCTCTAGAGCATTTCTCCTCCTCTCTAGGGTCTCCTCAACCTGCTCCCTACTCTCGGTACAGATCACAATATCATCAGCAAACGTCATAATCAAAGGGGACTCCTGTCTAATCTCATCTGTCAACCTGTCCATCACCATTGCAAATAAGAAAGGGCTTAGAGCTGATCCCTGATGTAATCCCACTTCTACACTGAATGCATCCGTCACTACTACCGCAGACCACACCACTGTCACACTTCCCTCGTACATATCCTGTACAACTCTTACATACTTCTCTGCCACTCCCAACTTCCTCACACAATACCACAACTCCTCTTGAGGCACCCTGTCACATGCTTTCTCCAGGTCCACAAAGACGCAATGCAACTCCTTCTGTCCTTCTCTATACTTCTCCATCAACATCCTCAGACCAAACATCGCATCTGCGGTGCTCTTTCCTGGCATGAAACCATCCTGCTGTTCATTAATCATCACCTCCCTTCTTAATGTAGTTTCCACTACTTTTTACCATAACTTAATGCTATGATTCATCAATTTTATCTCCCTGTAGTTACTACAGTTCTGCACATCCCCCTTATTTTTAAAAATCTGTATCAGTACACTTCTTCTCCACTCCTCATGCATTTTCTTACTTTCCAGGATTTCATTAAGCAATCTGGTTAAAAACTCCACTGCCATCTCTCCTAATCACCTCCATGCTTTCACAGGTATGTCATCTGGACCAACGACCTTTCCATTCTTCATCCTCTTCATAGCTGTCCTTACTTGCTCCTTACTATTCCATTCCACTTCCTGATTCACTATTGCCACATCATCCAACTGTCTCTCTCTCTCTCTCTCTCTCTCATTCTCTTCATTCATCAGCCTCTCGAAGTACTCTTTCCATCTGCTCAACACACTCTCCTCGCTTGTGAGTAGTTTCCATCTTTATGCTTTATCAGCCTAACCTGCTGCACATCTTTCCCAGCTCGGTCCCTCTGGCTAGCCAATCAGTACAGGTCCTTTTCTCCCTCCTTAGTGTCCAGCCTCTCATACAACTTGTCATATACCTTTTCTTTAGCCTTCACCACCTCCCTTCACCTTACGCCTTATCTTCTTGTACTCTTGCCTTCTGTATCTCTCTGACTATCCCACTTCTTCTTCACCAACCTCTTCCTCTGTATACTCTCCTGTACCTCCCCATTCCACCACGTGAATAATTAAACCTGCAATTCCCCCATTAGTCATCTTGTGGTCGAGTGCCTCTCGTGCATACATCTACACTTACACCTACACATGCGGAATCTGGGCTGCACTATTTTAAAAACCAAAAACCTGCATCAACCCTAATCCGCCACAGACCCCTAACATTCTGTACAAAATCTTATTCCAAAAATAGTGCATTTTAGGTTAGTTGTCAACTCTTTACTAGCATCACATTCATACTGGTTTAGTTTGTGCTTTGCACTTAATATTGCTGAAATGCACACCCATAACTCCCTCAGGTTGGACTCAATAGATTGAATCAATGAATCAGCTGATAAAAGTTGTAGACAATGGCAGCACAATGGCACAATGATGAGCACTGCTCCTCCATAGTTCCAGAGTGTGTGTGGAGTTTGAAGATCCTTCCAATATATAACAAGCCCTAGCTTATGTTTATTTTTTTTATTGTTTTTTCTATTTTTGCAATCATGTTATTTTTGTTAATATTATTGCTTATTTAGGAAAGACAAAGTATGTGAACTTTTTTGAATGACCTGGTTTTCTGCATTAACTGGTCATAAAATGTGATCTCATCTTCATCTAAGTCACAAATATAGAGAAATTATATATGCGTAAGCTAATAACACACAAACAATTATACTGTAAAGATTCCTTTCTTTATTGAACACACCTATCACACATTCACAGTATGCTATGGAAAAAATAGATAGATAGATAGATACTTTATTAATCCCAAGGGGAAATTCACATAATCCAGCAGCAGTATACTGATAAAAAAAAATTAAATTAAATAGTAATAAAAATGCATGTAAAAGCAGATAATAACTTTGAATAATGTTAGCATATACTCCCCCAGGTGGAATTGAAGAATCGCATAGTGTGGGGGAGGAACGATCTCCTCAATCTGTCAGTGGAGCAGGACAGTGACAAAAGTCTGTCACTGAAGCTACTCCTCTGCCTGGAGATGACACTGTTCAGTCGATGCAGTGGATTCTTCATGATTGACAGGAGTTTACTTAATGCCCGTCGCTCTGCCACAGATGTTAAACTGTCCAACTTTACTCCTACAATAGAGCCTGCCTTCTTAACAAGTTTGTCCAGGCGTGAGGCGTCTTTCATCTTTATGCAGCCTCCCCAGCACACCACCGCGTAGAAGAGGGCACACGCCACAATCGTCTGGTAGAACATCTGCAGCATCTTATTGCAGATGTTGAAGGACGCTAACCTTCTAAGAAAGTATAGTCGGCTCTTACCTTTCTTACACAGAGCATCAGTATTGGCAGTCCAGTCCAATTTATCATCTAGCTGCACTCCCAGATATTTATAGGTCTGTACCCTCTGCACACAGTCACCTCTGATGATCACAGGGTCCATGAGGGGCCTGGGCCTCCTAAAATCCACCACCAGCTCCTTGGTCTTGCTGGTGTTAAGGTGTAAGTGGTTTGAGTCGCACCATTTAACAAAGTCCTTGATTAGCTTCCTGTACTCCTCCTCCTGCCCACTCGTGATGCAGCCCACAATAGCAGTGTCATCAGCAAACTTTTGCACGTTGCAGGACTCCGAGTCGTATTGGAAGTCTGATGTATATAGGCTGAACAGGACCGGAGAAAGTACAGTCCCCTGCGGAGCTCCTGTGTTGCTGACCACAATGTCAGACCTGCAGTTCCCAAGACGCACATATTGAGGTCTGTCAGTAAGATAGTCCACGATCCATGCCACTAGGTGTGAGTCTACTCTCATCTCAGTCATACACCATCTGGACCCGCTGCTTTGCTGGCACGAAGTCTTCTCAGCTCTCTGCTCACATGGGCTGCTGTAATTGTGGGTGGAGATGTCTCACCTATGATGTTATCAACAGAAGGATGGTTGGAGGATGCAGTACTCCGAGATGAGAGTGGGTTAGGGTGATCAAACCTATTAAAGAAGTTGTTCATTTGGTTTGCTCTCTCCACGTCTGTCTCGATGGTGGCACCCCACTTCGAGCTGCAGCCAGTGATAATCTTCATCCCATCCCACACTTCCTTCATGCTGTTATTCTGCAACTTCTGCTCCAGTTTTCTCCTGTACTGCCCTGAGCTGGACTCAGAGTTCCTTCTGCACGCGCTTGAGCTTATGCTGATCACCGTCTTTAAAAGCCCTTTTCTTCTGGTTCAACAGGCCTTTGATGTCACTTGTAATCCATGGCTTGTTGTTAGCATAGCAGCGTACTGATCTTACTGGAACTACAATGTCCATACAGAAGTTCATGTAATCAGTTGTCAACTCTTGGATTTAAAAACTGGTCAAACCTCCTTTGTTGACAATACACTCAAAAAAGCATTTCCAGTAGCCGTGGATCAGACCTGCACAATGATCAGAAAGAAGTTTAGACCATTCATCATCACAGAACTGTTTCAGTCCAGTTTGTAGTGGTGGCCAAGAATAATTATTAATCTTATGTCTTTGTGTATAAAAGGACATAAAGTTTTTGGCAGAATGGGATCCGTGGAATAAATTACTCTGGAAAATGAAAATGGTCCACAAAAAGGAAGCCCCTTCACAGGGAGTTTTGAATTAAAGATCCGCCTCTCTTCCTCATTCATTGGTCAAGAGTCCTGTCTTCAATTCAAAAGTGTAGCCCCATGTAAAGGGGCTTCCTTTCTGTGGGCTACCTTCATTTTCCAGAGCTATATACTTAATGGTATTAAAAAAAATATGTGTTTTGCACATTGTGAGAATATGACTGGATGACTTCACATGTGGATTATGAGACACAAGTAAAGTGAGATTTTTTTCATGAAAATTTTTTGATATTATTTGCTATTGTCCAGCAATGGTCACCAATGTGTGCCATTCTTTCAGAAACCTTGTTATCTCCATTCTACACAAAACATGACATTAATTTTTTCCCAGTCATCACTACAAAGTATATGGGGTATGGAGACTGGCCCGGACACAGACAGGCAGACATCGTTGTTACACCCAACACACGTTTATTAACAGACCTATTATTTACAACGTGCCACACAACCCCAAAGTTACGCAAAAGTCCTGGCCAACACACACTGCCTTCTCACTCTTCAGGCCACCTCCTTGCCTCCTCCAAGACCTTGTCCTAATTCTCTCCCGACTCCAGCCATTATATGAAGGAAGGCAGCCCCTTTTATACTCCCCCGGATGTGCTCCAGGTGTGTCCCGGCAATCTTCTACCGACACGCCCTAGTGTGGCGGAAGTGCCGGCTGCATCCCCGGAAGTACTCCGGGTGTTCTTGCTTCTCTTCCCCCCAGCACTTACGGGTGTGGCGGAAGTGCTGAGGTCCAGGGCTCCAAAGGCATAGGGGCACCCCCTGGCGGTGACCACGGGCCCCTACAGGGTTGAGCTTCAAAGCTCTGTACCTATGTGGCCCCCAAAGGTACCAGGGTGGTTGCCCCCACATGGTCTGGGGAAGGCGTGAGCCCTCCTCCGGTCCTATGAGGCGTCCCAGCCGGGTCGCCCCCCCAGCCATCTCCGACAGGGGAAAGTAACATATAAAAATATTACTTCTGGGTGGAGAATTCCTTTAATATGGAGGTATAGTTTGAAAAAATTAAATAAATAAACACACAAATAAATAAAAGTACTGCAAATTATGACAATAAATAAAGAAAAAGAGCATGAATTGTGAGTGTAAATAAATAAATGTGTCATGGAATATGTGTTTAACTGATTATTTATTTATGTATTTATTTAATTTTGCCCATCATATTCCTACAAATGAAATAAAGCTTGAATTTAAAACTGTCACTTTCACTCTGCAAAGCCGAGAGTGTGGGCTCTAGCGAGTGTTTCTTAATTTATGTTTCTTTATTACATGTCAACTGGATTGTTATCATATCTTATAAAGACCTGCTTCCTTGGTGATACCTGAATACACAACACAATTACTGATTACCTCTATGAATTCAGATATTTATTTTCTGTCGTTTAATGTGCTTTCTCAACAGCAGCAGATAAATAGTAGCATTAGGTTCCTTAAAATGAGTGTCTTTGAATTAATTTCAATTGAAGGTCTACAGGCTGAAACACTTGTTCTTTAAGAAGGGTGAAAACTCAAAAATGCACCTTAATAAAAAGATGGTAAGTGTCAGTGTGTCTGTGTATCTGTGTGCTCATGTGGTTGCTATATCTCTGTCATTCCAACAGATGGTATATCACAAATATTTGCGTTTGTCAGTTCAACAGATCGCATATCACAAACATTAACACTTCTTTTACGAATCCCATACCAAATATACTGTACATGTAGAAATTCTGTACCTGTTTTCCTATCCATTAAAGCACCTAGCCATTATGATTTTCTTTTTTGGAGTGAACTGAGAGATGCCCTGCCGGGATGCTTCAGTCAATCTCACCACACCAGAAGTATAATTATCCCGGCTCCAGGGGGAGTATATTTTGATTGGACATTTCCTTGTTGATTTCCCTGTGCAGCTACCCTTGTCTTTATGAAATAAGGAATCCTTTTATATCACTTTTGGACTGAATATTACCCAGTTGTATATTTGGATGCACATTTTGCTATCTTGTGCACAGAAGATGTCAATATCAATTCATTTATAGAGCACATTTAAAACAATATCAGTAATGCTGTAGCCAAAGTTGTTTACAATAAAATATATAATAAACATAAATAGAATAAAATGCAATACAAATCAACGGTAAATTGAAAACAAACAAATGGCTAGGAGGAAGGAACCATCAGTAGCACTGAAGGAAAGCTAGAGAATAGAAATGCATCTTCAGTCTCGTTTCAACCCATTCAATTGAGGGTGAATTCTTTATGTGGCGGAGTGGTGACTCTGAGGTAGGGATCTGCATTGCCAGTTCAAATCCTGTAAATGCCAGAAGTGACTCTAACTCCTCTGGGCACTTAAGCAAGGCCCTTAACCTGAAATTGCTCCATCCTGAGTATGACGTTATCCTGCATACAGGCCTGTAAGTAGGCCCTCCAACCTGTAGGAGAAAACCTTGTGGTTGGTGGCAGAAGTGGCACTCCAGCCACCATATATAACTTCCCACTCTTCTATTCCATCTGAACTAGTGTGGTGGTGACGTATCACCCACTGCATGGCTGCACTCGGGTCCTAACCATGAATCTTCAGGTGGTTTGTCATATGGTGGGTGCGGCAACTCACTATGTCAGCACATGCTCCTAACCTCTCTCGTCTCTCTCTTTATGTAATTGGGTAAGAGGGACAGCAAGAGACAACTGACTGGTAGATCTAAGCTTTCTGGATGGCTGTTGTATAACAGACAATTCAGATAAATGAGTTCAATAAAATATCTTTAGAAGTGCTATAAGATATCCAAAGGGCATCAGCTTTCAATTAAGACCAAGATCAAGGTTTTAGCTCCATTAGTTCACAACTAATTGCATGACAGAAAGATATTACAATTAATGAAAGCTATATGATGTCATCATCTTCACCTTAAATGTACTGACACAGACATGGAACAATATAAATGTTATGGTGTCTGACACTTGACAATGCTTCCAAGGAGTGTCTACTTAGGGTCTTTTAACACCTAAATAAAATTGATTCAGGAAAGAACAAATGAGAGCTAAATGAAGGAAAAACTAAAATTATTAAAAGAATAAGTGGGAATTAAACCATATGGTCCACTAAGTCTTGTCACACAATTAGCACATCATCCACCACAGATCACTGCCTGCCTCTTTCACCTCATTGCTAATTCATATCACCTTCAAAGCACAAGAGTTAGTGTCTATTTAACCTCCGGGGTTCACTTTCACATTCTCAGTTTCTGATCCTTTTACCTCCCAACCATCAAGCCAAATTCTTGGGAGGATCTGCCGAGAAGAATGACAGAAAATCCCTAAATCCAGGTGTTTGAGGCTTGTTACATCAGCCCCAAGAAGACACTGCAGTCGCTGGAAAAGGGGCTTCAGGTGAGCACTAATTAAAGGGTCTGAATTCTCATGTCAATGGGATATTTCAGTTTTTTTTATTTTTAATAAATTTGCAACATTTTCTAAAATCATATACTGTATTTGCTTTGTCATTCTGGGGTATTATGTATTGCTTGATGTGGAAAAAAATAATTTAAATGAATTTAGCATAAGGCTGCAACATAACAAAAGAGAAAAAAGTGAAGGGGTCTGAAAACTTTCTTAATTCACCATTTGAGAAGTTTGCTTATAAATAAACTGTACATAGTGAATCTTCCACTTTTTAAAATTCTGTTTCATGAATGTGCATACTATGCGTAAAATTCTTTCTAAGGAGAAAGCAGCTTTAAATATTATTTTGTGGTTTAATACCAGTCTAAGGACAAATACAAAAATACAAATATAGCAAAGCTCATCTCTGCCAATATACAGTTATGCAAGTGCAAAACAGGAGTTCTTGTAACACAAAAATAAAATGCTATATTGATAAATATATCAGTTTTATCTCTTTGTGTATAGGGCACAAAGATTCCATTAAGTTTTTCACAGTCACATATTTGGATAAGCTTCCCTGATGACAATCCCCTTAATTTGTTTATTTGCTCCAGACCATACTTGGCATTTGCTAACTGCACATGTATTCATCTACTAGTGTAAAAATCTAAGAAAGAAAAACATTGATTGAAGCAGTCTATTATCATCAGTCCTTTGTGCCCAACAGCAGCAAAACTCGCAATCCACTAGGAATTGTGAATAAAATGTGATTATTGGCTCAATTTAACAACATGCAAATGACAGGAATTCACACTTCCCATAACCAGATGTTCAATAAAATTTCTCTTCTTGCCACAATCTATCAGAGCCATTGATTATTGTATCTGCTCCCACATGTACAATCTTATCTTTTTTTTTCGTGAAGTGTGCTTAAAAAGAAATAAATAAATAAAAACCAGAAACCTAATGAGGCACCGTCAAGAAAGCAGAAGCAAACAAATCAATAAAACAAGCAAAAACTGTTCCCAAGGTCATCTCTCTTCTCGCACCAAATTTGAGGTTGCTAACCGCCTTGAGGCCTTTAAGAACAGAAACTGAGCTTTGGAGTTACACTCATGTGCCTTTAGTAGGCTGCTAAACTTAACAGCTGTATATTTTAATACATGCTGTATTACGTTAACTTTCAATGAAAATGTCCAGATGATCAGGGTTTCTTTTACAGCAAGTGAAATGCTAAACAATATTTACATTAAAGCAGTGTCAAAATTATCATTAACTCATTCACAACCTTAATTTAGACTTCATATTTAAGATACAGAAAAATCACTGACTGTCCATAATAAAAAAATACTGACTATTTACTTAAAGAATTGTTGCTAGAATTTCATAAATCTCTAAGCTCTTCTTTTACAATGTACTTTGTCTAATACACTCGGCCACTTGTTAGTTTCTCTAAGCCAAGTGGGTTTCTTACCAGTGACATGTTATTTCATCCATTTCCTACTGTATCTCTTAAAAATGTTCATTATATTAGTCCATTAGATTGTCATCAGATTGGTTGATCCTCTTATCTAGTTAAAAATTGCTGGGGAAATTTCCTTTAAATAACAGCTAAGATCATCACTGAAACGGCTCAAATGGACATCCTTTAAGAATTATGAACAGCTCAGTTCACTATGACAAATGCTAACAAATGTGGGAGAGCTTTAGTTTGTAAGATAATTTGTATACCATAGCAGTAAACTACCAAAATAAAGATAATATCATTGTTGACCTAACAGCCTGCTTTGTAAAGACTGAAAGGTACGAAAATATTTGGATAGAGTAAAAGTCTTTGGCAACACATCTTATTAAATAAGAACATTTTATATACAAACAAGTGAATATGTGTGTTGTGGTGTGAAATTTTGTATATAAGTTGATAAATATTTTGTAAGTCTTTATTTGTAACTTACACAGAGCAATGTAATATTAGTGTTATATCATTGATAACAACAACAACAACATTTATTTATATAGCACATTTTCATACAAAAAGTAGCTCAAAAAATAAAAGACAAAATAAGAAATTAAAATAAGACAACATTAGTTAACATAGAAAAGGAGTAAGGTCCGATGGCCAGGGTGGACAGATTTTGAGATACAAGTCAAACATTGTGTTAGTGAATCAAGAGAATCGGGGTCATCAGGTGCTATTGATAAATACAGCTGTGTGTCATCAGCATAGCTGTGGTAGCTCACGTTGTGCCCTGAGATAATCTGACCTAACGGGAGCATGTAGATTGAGAATAACAATGGAACCAGGATAGAGCCTTGTGGAACACCATATCAGATATCATGTGTCTTTGAGTTGTAATTACCACAACTAACAAAGAATTTTCTACCTGCCAGGTAGGATTCAAACCAATTTAAGACACTGCCAGAGAGACCTACCCATTGACTAAGGCGATTTCTAAGAATATTATGATCAATGGTGTCAAATGCGGCACTCAGATCTAAGAGGATGAGAACAGATAAATGGCCTCTGTCTGCATTCACCCACAAATCATTTACTACTTTAACGAGTGCAGTTTCTGTACTGTGATTTGTTCTAAAACCCAACTGAAATTTATCAAGAATAGCATGTTTATTGAGGTGGTCATTTAACTGCATAATGACTGCCTTCTCCAGAATTTTACTTAAGAAAGGCAGGCTAGAGATGGGTCTAAAATTTTCAAGAGCCGAGGGGTCGAGATTATGTTTCTTAAGTAGGGGTTTAACTACAGCAGTCTTAAGACAGTCTGATAAGAACAGCAATAGTTTGATGTTTAAGAACCACCGGGTCTTAAGGACTGAGTCTTTGTAATTTTATGACAGGGTCGGAGGACGTGCCTAAAACCAGTTTGGTAAGTGATTCTCTGCAGGACTCTCTTAATCAACCTCGACAGGAGTGCCAGTCTACCTAGCTGGCAAGCATCAGCTCAACAAATGGTTTTGGGAGCAGGTGTGAAAGGTACAGTGTGCCCCCATTGGTCTGAAGTATGGCTGTTTGGGGTTGGTTTGAATCAAAGGCCATTCTGTAGTGCGATGCCCTATTGGTGTAGGAATTTGAACAAAGAATGTCTTTTACTCTATATGATTGCCTGAGGCTATAAATGTAGAAGGAAAGGTGGGGAGGAGTTATAAAGTACAATACCTTATAAACAGTAGTAAGTCCTTGGGATTTTAGGTGTTCTGGCAAAGTCTACACAATAAATAATACAAAAGGGGAAAGTAGAGTAATAGAGAACTCTCCCAAGACAAAATAATGTGGAAGTGCGGTTCTGAAATAAAATGCTTTATTTGCAAAAGTAAGAACTTACACTTGATTATGAATTTTGAGTACATATGTAGTGTACATTGTTCTGGGGGATTTCCAATAGACAGGCCTTCAGGGACTGTCCTTTAACTTCAATAAACTTTCCTGCCAATTGGTTTGCTGCTACCTTAATTTTTTGAACTTCCAGACATTTCAGAACATTTTTGATTAAGACCAAGATCAAGGTTCTAGCTCCATTAGTTCATGACTAATCGCATGAGAGAAAGATGCTAACAATTAATGAAAGTTAAATGAGCTCATCTTCTCAGTGGTAAATGTACTGGCACAGACTTGGTTACATACAGAAGAACATGGAACATTTTTCTTACAAGTAGTCTCAAATCCATCAGATCATGATCAGTGTAGCTGTATCTTTTCCAGCTGCTGAGTTCGAACAGCTTCTGTGTTTGCAAAGTAGGATCCAGCATGAGTCAAACACATAACAAAAGAAAAAAATTGCTTAAAAAAAGTTTAGTTAAAATTTTACAAATCACAAAATTTCAGAAAAAACTTATTACATAATCAGAATAAATGAGAAAAAAACATTTATTCTCTATTTCATTATAATTTTAACTTTCTCCTGTTAAACCTCACTTTCTGTACTTAAAAGTTGTGTTACTTTTTAATGTCAGACTTACATAGGCTTCACTTCAGTAAATTCAGTACATTCAAAATATTCAGTATCGTTTGACAATGTTTGTTCTCCATGCTTTACAAACTGCTAGACAGATCCCAGACTGAACTAGTATCTAATCACAATAAGACATAATTAAAGTGTCCCATTTACAAGTTAGCTTGAAGGGGTTATAATAGAACTTTCCATTAACTATGCACTAATATATAGGCAAACATTTTAGCATAACTTGGTGTGACAGATAGGGGGTGCTATCGCTCCCTTGAACCCTCGGACAATACATCAGACACCAGGTAAAAGTCCAAATATTTGTTTTATTTAAACTGCACAGTGCACAAAGCACCCTCCTCTCCACAATACTCATATAAATCACAATTATTAAACAATACACAATCCTCCTACTCCCAGACGCGTTGCCACCCTTCCACCCAGCTCAGCTCAACGCTCTGGTGTTTCTCAGAGTCCTTTATAGTCCTTGACCTGGAAGTGTTTTGCTCTCTCTGTGCATGTGACTAGGAACACTTCCGGGTCAGATAAAACTTCTTTTCTTCATCCCGGAAGTATGTCATTCCCTCTGTCGCCTTGACTAAGACGTACTTCCGGGTTATAAGTGAAACCAAAGTCTCTGTGCCTTCCTGCAGCGTCCCCTGGAGGTCCCCATGGTATCCAGCAGGGCTGTGATGAAAAACTCCACTGTCCATGATGCCCTGCTGGAACTCGGGGTACCTCTATGTTGCATGCAGGCCTCCACCTGGCGGCCTGGGGGTATTGGCCAGGATGAAAGGTCAGCCATATCCCACATTGGAAAATACAATTTAACATAACCTAACTAACAAATGCCTCTTACAATCAGATTGGTCAGCCTCATTACTTGGTGAAAAATTAATATTTAAAAAATAATATGTCATATTCATTACAATGCTAATGTAATTTTCTAGTTAGACCTGGAGTCAGTAATATATTTTACCACTCACCACATGTGGCAAATTTGCAACAATCTGGTGGCAAAATCAATAATCCAATTTGCAGATTTTTAATTATAATATCAAAATACAGATTACGTTTTCAAGCTGCTATCATGCACAAAGAAACTCGATTTGCCCAGTTGATATACAGTGGTTCACTGTCACTTGCAGTTTGAAATGATATGCTGCTGTGAAATTCAATGAGGAGATGATAACAAAAGTTCAAGCGCTTTACCTGCCAATATACTGTATATTTTTATTGATCAGTTTGTTTTAATCTACAAAGGGGAGACCAACACTTTAGAACTGCTTGATTTAGTTCACCTGCTCTGTTTCCTTCTTTGTTCTACTTTCTTGAAGTTTGTATTATGCAAGGTGTCACCATGAACTGGAACGTGTCTGCCAACATGATTCAAATGGTCAAATAAAAAAAACCTGTGAACATCTCCAGTTAGACTTTGTGATCTTAGGTCTGTTATTATTGTTGTTCTGTTTTTTTTTTTCTTCCTTATACATCAGCTTCCTCACACTTCCCAAAAATCTGTGCATTAGGTGAATTGTTGATTCTAATCTCTCTGATATTAGTGAATACTGTGTGATGGACTGGCATCCTATTCAGAATTGGTGCCATGATAACCAACTTGTGTCTCCACGACCCTGACTAGCATAAGATGCATTACTGTTTTACACTATTTTGCAAATAGAAATTCAGTTTTCATGATGCGGTCACATTGTAATGGCACTCTATTACAATCTATTTTACTCTATCTTCTATTGCAAGTGTGCATGCACAACTTCCAAAAATCATGATGCCTTAACATGCTGTCAACTATGGAGAACACTGTAAAAGTATGGGTTGTTTTTATAATTTACTTTTTGATAAGAGAGCATTTGTTCGGTGAGGTTTTCTCCAGGTTTTTCAATTAGAATTTGAGTATTGAATTATGGATTTTAGAAATGAAGAATGATAAGAATGAAATTTTGTTTCTAACCTTGGTCTGTTACTCATTTACGGACTGAATATTCTTTAGTGCTTCTTTGATTCCCAACTGACTGGTGGTTTTAATGGTCAAAACTGTAAAATCACTGTAACATTGTAACCCCACTTTACGACTAACTGCAATCCTACATGTTTAGAAAGAACTGATGTACAAATTCAAAGAGTTCCTAAAGATACCTAAACATGCAGAAAAAGTGTGTTAGACATGAAGAGTTCTGGGAACTCATTTAAGAGAAACAATTTGCACTCAGAGCAGGCATGTAACAGTAAAGACTGTGCACAGCCGGATAGCCTTCCATACAATAATAAAGTTGCCTTTGCCTCCTCAAAGTTTAATAGACACTTTACCTGTGTTTAACACTAGAATTCCAGAAGCTGTGAAAAAGCTGTCTGTTGCTACGGTCCTGCCTTTGTCGAGTCTGATGGCGGTCACGGGACATCATATCTTTGACTGCTGGTACAACAAATAGTTCTGAGCAAGTATCAGCCAGAGCACCCACTGTGGTCATCGCTGCTTTTGTGAAAAGAATAGAGATAAATGGCATCAACTCAGAGAGGGAGAGGCAAGTTCATTGCCCCACATGAACGTCACTGAGAGAATAAAACTGAATAATAAAAAAACAAGTGCTAACTTTTAAAAGTAGCCAAAACTTACACCGGGTGTTACAGACTCAAAGCAAATGTATGTTTTTTTTTATATTGCAGAAATAATAATATTAGCAACTTACTGCTCAAAACACAGAGTGCCTTGGTCTCGAACCTGAGACCTTTGGGTTATAAGGCAGCAGTTCTTACCTCTACACAACTTAAGAATACGTGTAAACTCCTTGTCGATTGACATTTGAACTTGAGTTTTTAACTCATTGACAGCCACATGTAAATTTAATGCTTTTTATCTTTTGTTATATTCATCCTACACTTACCCAGAACTTTTTAGACATGGAACACACATGAAATGCATGTATTCCAAATAACGATATACTGTATTATTTATCCTATACAATTCCAGGCACATCACATGCAGTTAAGGAGCCTTGACTTGAGCTGGAAGAACTTTTTGCCCAAGCTGAGCTCCGTCAAGGTGAGGAATGGGACAGCAGGCTGCTTGCTGCTTGTGCTGATCGACACATTTACAAAACAAAAGACGATGATTGGGAGGTGTGAAGGGAATTAAGGTGGACCGGGATTACAAGTTTTTTCGTAGGCCTTGGGAATTCTAGTGTTAATCATGTTTTAAGATCATCTGTGATTTGAATCAGACAGGGTCTCGACTAAATGAGGAAGAAAGATCAAAACTGAAAGTTTCACTGTTTAATCTTTTATCTGTTTCACTGTCTGTGCTACACCATGTGTGATGAACCCTCAGGCTACTTGTTGAGAGTGGATATCTTTACTTTCAAAACCTTTACCTCAACCCAATTTATCAGTAATTAAGAATTACGCAAAGATGTCTCCTTGTGCCCTTAAGGGACATCAGTTAGGAAAAGAATGAATTATTTAACCTCCTTACCCACTAGTAGCATTCAGTCACAGATACTGGCTTTAAAGTTTAACTCATGAACTAAATTAATATGCAGCAAAACTAATTCCTATAAGTTTATGGGATAATAACTCTGTACCATTTTCTGTGTTGTGAGAAACTGTCTGCTCATCCAGCAGAAAGAAATACAGGGGTGTGTGCTTATTTTGTGCAAGAACAGAGGAGTAGAGTGATATTTTCCAAAAAGAGTTCTCTCAGTTTTTAGTTCAGTTGGTGCTTTGTTGCAAAATTAGAACTTTCAATTCATTTGCTGCTGAGAACACTTAAATGGATCTTTGTTACCTGCGGTTTAGATAATGGATACTCGGTAAAGGTGCTGTTGATCTCTATCAAGAAATCTTTCTTTTCATTTTTCAATTAAGTGTATATTCTGTGTAACTTAAGGTACATGACCATCTGGGAAATTTCATTTGGGACTGAATGAAGACTTCATGAACTGTGGAAGAAAAATTAGACTTAGGGGTCACATAGTCATTTAGGGGTAATATACAGGTGCTGTTCATAAAATTAGAATATCATGACAAATGTGTTGGAGGTTAATATGCCACCGCCTTGTGGGGGGAAATATTAAACTCTTAACTAAGGAAGACTGAGTGAGTAACAGGATCGTAGTCCCCACACCCAATGCTTTAGGTCTCTGTATAGCAAGTAGCTACATGTTGTCGCCTATTGTGCCGCTTTATACTGCTACAGATAAGGTGAGGTGGGCTCCAGGATTTTGTTTGTACACGGTGTCACCTGGAGTGTGTGTGTGAGCGTGCAAATAACTTTGATAATTAAGCTTTTAACTATGCTACCCACACTCCCCTTAATCTAACAGAATAGGTGAGACGCCCCCACTCCTTAGTATGAGATACTTAACTCCACCTACACCGTTTCAATAAAACTAAACAGAAAACTTGAGATAAAAAGTCGTAATCAAGAGACAAGTTAAATGAGTTATAACTTCTTTCTCTTCTTTTGTTTCTTTACTGGAAAACGAAAGTATTTCGAACCCATTCAATTTGAAATTGAATTACAGATTGACAATAAAAATATAAAAAAAAAAAGAAACCAACAATGTGTGTCTTTCTCCATTGTACCTTAAACAACAATCAATGTTCCTCCATTACAGCACTGAAAAGAGTAACATTTACAATATGGATTAAATCAGTTCAGTTCAAATGTTAATCAATTCACTTCACAAGTCCAGTGCAAGGATACTATGTCTATAAAAAAAATTTCAGAAATGTTCATACACTTGCAAAAAAGTATGTGAATAACTCTGTAGATGAATTCACATGTCACTGGTCCACGTATGAGAGATTTCCTTTACAGCACAGTTCAGTCTTTACACTCACTGAAAGAAAAGACTACTTGCTTACCAGCGTTCAGTGGAAAATGAAGAAACTAAAGTACATCACCACACTGGGGTCCTGGACGGAGCGCTGAAAGGTGTCCAGATAGGCAGGGTAATGTTCCTTTCACTCTATGATCTCCAACAGTTGTCCCAGTGATCCTAAAAGCTATAGCTCGATCCAACAAGGCCGTAATCGTGTCCACTGGAGATCAGTCCGAGAGCGCGAACAAACAGGATCCTACCTAACGAATCAGCTGGTTCTTCTCACAGAAAAAAATGAGCAACAACATCCACCACATTTTGAGTTAGTTCGAACTGACAAAAATCGGATGCAAAACAGACAAAAATAAACGGGAGTATTCAACTTCACCACCATATAACCTTCTAAAACTCTGACAGCCCTATTCTCTGCTCCACGCACGAGCCCGGCAGCTAAACTTGCTACGTCACTACTAATGACAGGCTCGTTAAAACAAACAGAGGTTTAGAAGCATCGTCTTGCAGCTCTAATGTATGTCGCTGGACTAAACTTAACTTTTAACTTAATAAAAGTTCCAAAAATCGGCACCTTCCCTTTCAACGCACAGTCACTCCTCTCTCAACGGTCCCTCTCTCTTCCTTTTTTTTTTCCCGCTCGCACTGGGGCCACAAAATGTCGGCGTTCGCGTCTAAATGTCAAAATAAAAGCTCATACGAACGTCTAAAT
This sequence comes from Polypterus bichir lapradei, assembly GCA_026402145.1. Classification (NCBI taxonomy): domain Eukaryota; kingdom Metazoa; phylum Chordata; class Cladistia; order Polypteriformes; family Polypteridae; genus Polypterus; species Polypterus bichir. The sequence goes on along the minus strand of JANRMT010062841.1, from coordinate 25,016,048 downwards.
GTCAAAATAAAAGCTCATACGAAATCCAACTTGTAGGTACCCTACACAAAGTTGATTTATTTCAGTAATTCCATTCAAAAAGTGAAACTTGTATATTAGATTCGTTCATTACACACAGACTGATGTATTTCACATGTTTATTTCTTTTAATTTTGATGATTATAACTGACAACTAATGAAAGTCCCAAATTTAGTATCTCAGAAAATGAAAATATCAATTAAGACCAATGCAAAAAAAGGATTTTTAGAAATGTTGGCCAACTGAAAGGTATGAACATGAAAAGTATGAGCATATACAGCACTCAATATTTAGTTAGGGCTCCTTTGGCCTGGATTACTGCAGCAATGCGGCGTGGCATGGAGTCGATCAGTCTGTGGCACTGCTCAGCTGTTATGAGAGCCCATGTTGCTCTGACAGTGGCCTTCATCTCTTCTGAATTGTTGGGTCTGGCGTATTGCATCTTCCTCTTCACAATACCCCATAGATTTTCTATGGGGTTAAGGTCAGGTGAGTTTGCTTGTCAAGCAAGAACAGGGATACCATGGTCCTTAAACCAGGTACTGGTAGCTTTGGCACTGTGTGCAGGTGCCAGGTACTGAAAAATGAAATCTGCATCTCCATAAAGTTCATCAGCAGCAGGAAGCATGAAGTGCTCTAAAACTTCCTGGTAGACAGCTGCATTGACCTTGGACCTCAGAAAACACAATGGACCAACACCAGCAGATGACATGGCACCCCAAACCATCACTGACTGTGGAAACTTTACACTGGACCTCAAGCAACGTGTATTCTGTGCCTCTCCTCTCTTCCTCCAGACTCTGGGACCTTGATTTACAAAGGAAATGCAAAATTTACTTTCATCAGAGAACATAACTCAGCAGCAGTCCAGTCCTTTTTGTCTTTAGCACAGGTGAGACGCTTCTGATGCTGTCTCTTGTTCAAGAGTGGCTTGACACAAGGAATGCGACAGCTGAAACCCATGTCTTGCATACGTCTGTGCGTGGTGGTTCTTGAAGCACTGACTCCAGCTGCAGTCCACTCTTTGTGAATCTCCCCCACAGTTTTGAATAGGTTTTGTTTCACAATCCTCTCCAGGGTGCGGTTATCCCTATTGCCTGTACACTTTTTTCTACCACATCTTGTCCTTCCCTTCACCTCTCTATTAATGTGCTTGGACACAGAGCTCTGTGAACAGCCAGCCTCTTTAGCAATGACCTTTTGTGTCTTGCCCTCCTTGTGCAAGGTGTCAATGGTCATCTTTTGGACAACTGTCAAGTCAGCAGTCTTCTCCATGATTGTGTAGCCTACAGAACTAGACTGAGAGACCATTTAAAGGCTTTTGCAGGTGTTTTGAGTTAATTAGCTGATTAGAGTGTGGCACCAGGTGTCTTCAATATTGAACCTTTTCACAATATTCTAATTTTCCGAGATACTGAATTTGGGACTTTCATTAGTTGTCAGTTATAATCATCAAAATTAAAAGAAATAAACATTTGAAATACATCAGTCTGTGTGTAATGAATGAATCTAATACACAAGTTTCACTTTTTGAATGGAATTACTGAAATAAATCAACTTTGTCATGATATTCTAATTTTATGACCAGCACCTGTAGTTACTGCACATAAAGTGTTTTAGTATTCTTTCCATATTAAAATGTAACAGTAGTTAAGAATTTTGGTTTGCAGTGCACATTGAAATTTATAAGCATTTGTTTTAAAAATGTCATGAAGAGACTGCTGAAATGGTCAAGTAAACAAGCAGAATGTTCCAGGGGAATGGTTCAAGAAACTGGCTGATGTAATGTTCTTTAAGGCTTGCTAGTTGGCACTTATACAGTTTTCATAGCAGAATAAGAGCTGAATTCAAAAGTTACTGAAGAACAAGGATATAATGGAGAAAAAACTTTTATTTTAGGCTGGTTGAACATTAAAGCACCCTTATGTCTTTTAACCAATGAGAGTATGATATATAAAACGGACCTTTGCCCTTACTTATTTGAACATTTTGTGACAGACTGCTGTGATGAATGCTCCCTCTTCAAGCGTTAAAGAGATAATTAAAGACAATTTTTCTCCTGCCTGATTTCTGACTCGAAGAGGTTTTATCAAACTTATCCTAGTAGTGGTTAAGTTTCTTTCTTTAATTAATATGTTAATTTCTACCACAGAACCCACCCAGGATGTATCACTCTTTGTTTTGCTTATATTTATTGCTTTTGATTCAAATACAGTAAATATGATTTTTAAAGTAAAACCTTGAAGCCAGTCTCAGACCAGTCTCTATTAGCCAACAGAGAAGTTAAAACTGATCATTCCTTTACTAACTGTGGTTCCTTCAGGGCACTTTTGTGAATTTCTCTGTTGGTGGTAACCTGGAGTAAAGTAAATGATTGAACGTAAATGATAGTTCCAGTGAATCAAGCAACTTGCCATTGGCGGTCCATAGGGTGGAATACATGGGGTATAATATGGACAGTGATACAGGAAAGAGGTTACAGGTAACAGTAGTATGGCTGGTTTTGGCATTTCTTCCAATCCTCCATTAAGAAAAGAACTTAAGAGGTTATTTGATACCTTTCATGTTAGGTGTGTCTAATTGGATTTTAAAAAGGCTCTTTTCAAAGAAAACCAGAGGAAGCTAAGCTCATCTTCATGATGGGAGCACATAATTATCCAGGTTTTAATGACCAACTACCTTTTTAACCTCTTCCTTCATTTTCTCTAATAGTAGCTTTTTCTCACTGTGGCAGAAAGGAAAAAAGTGATTGAAGCTGCCAGCCTGTTAAACAAGGACATCCTGGCTTCATTTGCACCATCAAATTTCAGATTAGAAAATGAGATCATGTATAACATTTAACTTTGTGCTCAGTTTACATACGAGAAGTCTTATTTTTCTATACCTAGGACTTTTAATGTGTTCAACTAGTTTGGGACTTTACATTATACTTAATTCAGAGGTGTGTTTCTGGAGTACAGTAATCCCTCCTCCATCGCGGGGGTTGCGTTCCAGACCCCCCCGCGATAGGTGAAAATCCGCGAAGTAGAAACCATATGTTTGTATGGTTATTTTTATATATTTTAAGCCCTTATAAACTCTCCCGCACTGTTTATAAATATTCCCCGCAGCGTTATACAGCATAATCCCTTTGTATTCTCTTAGATATTAGGTAAGATTCATTGAAATTATGTATATAAACACACACTGTTTATATACAGTAAAACCTAAATATTATTTTAAAGATATTGAGTGTCTCCGATATCACATATGTTACAGCCATTACGATAGACAGGTCACCAGCAATAAATACGTACATTGCAAGAAAAATAGTATACAGTAAATGTATTAATTATTTATGGTTACTCACCAACAATGACACAATGACTTGTCCAATAACAATGAGTTTAATTTTACTGCACAACAAAGGAGAGCGTTACAGCCCTTGTAAAGGAGCCACTTCAGGCGATTGTGTACCACTGCCGTTGTTCTTCTTCTGGCAGTCTTCAATCCAAATCCCTAAAGCAGATTCCATCCAGACTACTGCCTTATTACATCCACTTACAACTTGTTTTGCACCCTGGTTAAAAGGACGCTGCAGCCGTAGATCTTATATTCCTTTCCTACTTTTTAAATAAAAAGAATCGTAGCCTTCAACAAATCCAAAACGTTTACCTTTTCGGCAATCATTAACATCTTCTTCTTGCGCTTGGGCACGGCACCTGAAGCAGTAGCAGATTGTTTTGGAGCCATAATGAAGGGCTTGACTATGCACAAAGATAAACACTAAAGAGCACAACTCTTTACACAGCGAAGCACGTTGATGCTGAATGAGCGAGATGAGACTTCCTGGTTAACACTGCTTAGCTCCTGCGTGCTCTGATTGGTTAGCTTCTCAGTCAGGAGAACTTAACTGCGTGCTCTGATTTGTTAGCTTCTCAGCCATCCGCCAATAGCGTCCCTTGTATGAAATCAACTGGGCAAACCAACTGAGGAAGCATATACAGGAAGTAAAAAGACACATTGTCCGCAGAACCCGCGAAGCAGCGAAAAATCCGTGTTATATATTTAGTTATGCTTTCATATAAAATCCGCGATAGAGTGAAGCCGCGAAAGTCGAAGTGCGATATAGCGAGGGATTACTGTATACCATCTATCTAAAGCTGATGGGTGAATATTAAAATATATTGAAATGTGTTATTGAAATGAGTAAGTGGTAAAAGAAAGCTTTCTGTTAGACTTCTTCAATCTGCCTCATTACTCTGAAGAAAGCACATAGAGCTCCACCTGTAGGTGCAAATAAAAGCAGCCTCCTATAGTACTGTAGGGCCACATTCTCTTGGAAACATAAAGTGATGGCTCAGAACTCTTCTTTGTTTAGTATTTTCTGCAACACTCTCACATTTTTTCCATTTACCTGCACTGACATTGTTCCCTCATTCCCTTCTTATAATTTTCCACCTTCCTTGTCTTTGTCAGTTGCATGCCTGATGAAGGATAAACAGCCAAAATGTTGTGTCTTTTATCTGCTTTTCATTAAAGCATGGAAATAACCTATAATTTTATTCATCCTTTGTAAAATGCATTGAACACATCATTCAAAAGTGAGCAGAATTCTGCTGCTGAATAATGGAGGAATTTGTGTATTATAATATCTAAAAACTCATAGTTTAAAACTTCCACATATTGTTGATGAGTTTTATTAGTTATAAATCGCATGCCATGTTATATATCAGAGGCCAGTAGCATTTAAACTTGCAGAAAAATTATATAAAATCACACAACTACACAGGAACTGTCAACTCTTCTTGAAAAAACTGAAGGATGACTGATAGCTTCCCACCGACTGGTGATTCGTAATCTGTACAGGAATTCAAATTAGTGGGTGAGAGATCTAGCCAGGTGACGTACAAATGGTGTTCACGTTGAGAAATAATTTTCAATTTTGACTTTACCAGCAATTTTTTTAAACTGTTTTTTTTTCTCCTTTTAAACGGATGTCTCATTTTCAAATGCAACCCATCTTTTAGGATCATCTTGTAATTAAAAAAAAAAATTACTGGATTACCATTTTGTTTCATTTGTGTCAATTTTACTGTATTTGAAAATGTCCCTTCAGGTCTCAAATGTTGCTATGTTAAATCAAGTTAGCTTTTTGGCGATGTTGAAATGATCACAAAATATAAAACACACTATTTTAAACTAAAATAAATGCTCATCATAGTTTTTATAAATGCTAGTGTATTATTTAATGATAACCGACATTCTGAGTTAAACTTGTACAATAGTTACATAAGCCTTGCAAAACAAAGCAATCACTTAACAATTTACAGTAGCATGTTTCATAGTCTGCCTCCAGCCATGATCACATTTTGACCTCCTACAGCACTGTAGGTCCACATTGTCTTGGAAACAAGTGGGTATCAAACTGCCTTTACATAACATGAACACAAACATTTGCTGTACCACTTCATGTCAGTTTAGGGGCAAAGCCTACTTGGAATTTTCCCTAGGCTCACTATTTTAAGCATTCTTTTGTTACTTTTGTTAACAAAAATCTAAACTTTTATTGAATTATATAAACTTAAAATACCAAGAGACAGTATATATTTTTATTATCCTATGATTGAAAGTCTAAACATAGATATCTTCTGTTTAAAGCAAAGAGACGATAAATAAGAAAAGTATGTACAGAGTGTGTCCATTTAACCCTTCCAGGTAATATCCTAATGTTTTTAACAGCAGATCTGATAAAAAAAAAAATAATCCATAAAACAATAAGTAGGAACAGCCAAAATATTTAGAGAAATTAAGAGAAGTGAACAAATTCCTGTCTGGTCACTATCTGTGTAGTTTGGTGACTCATAATTGCCCTTTTTTTAATCAGTTCTCTGTTTTGTTCTTCTGGGAGGCATTATTGACAGGTGAACTCTTATGGTTATCCAAAACAATGGTGGAAGCACCTGCAGTGTCTCCCTGTGTTCAGTTTCAAATGAAAAACAACCTTATCTGATTTTTCACAGCTTTACAACTGATGAAGCATAGAAGAGAAAATGGATCCAAGTCACCAAAATATATAAAGGACCAGGGGCCTCATGTATGAACGGTGCGTACGCACAGAAATGTTGCGTAAGAATAATTGCGATGTATAAAACCTACACTTGGCGTAAAGCCACACACTTTTCCACAGTACCTCATACCTTGTCATACGCAAGTTCTCTGTTCGGTTTTGCAGACTGGCAGCAGCCAACGTCAAAGCAGTGCTACTGTTCCTGTGTGGTTACTCTTTATTTTCCTGACCCAGCTTTATAAATACACTGAAACTAACCGCATATTGTTTATTAGTGTAATGCATCTGATTGTAATTTACTTGTAACAATATAATGGTCCAGGGAATAGCCATAGTATTCCAAATACCATAACTGCTTTAGCGTTGTTACTCTCACTGCACCTTCTTCTTCTTTCAGCTGCTCCCGTTAGAAGTTGCCACAGTGGATCATCTTTTTTCATATTACTCTCACTGCACCACTCGGAGTATTTATATCACTGTATCTGAGTGTGAATCACAGCAGCAGCTGATCGGAAAGAGAATTATCGGTATACAGTATCAAGCACGTGCTGTCTCAGCCACGGCAAAACGTTTCAAAGCCTTTCCTGTACGGACCCTGCGGTTCAGAAACAGTTTCATCCCAAGAACTTTAAACGCACTCACTCAATAGCTCCTTGTAGAACTGTTTGTACTTATAAGTACAATCACCCCACTGTAAACTTGCACTACAGTTATAATATTACACAACCTGAGCCATTTTATAAAGCGCGTATTTACATATGATGACGATATCATTTTTAAGATGAAGTGCAGCAAAATATGTTTATTATATTATACAGATAAAACTTTAACTTCATTTAAATAATCTATATTCTTCACTGGGACTGGCGTGAAGGATAGAATAATTAAACATTAAACAGTACTACGAAGATATTTCAATGTTCCTTAAATGTTTTGAAGAATCGGCGCTCTAAGCTTACAGATGGCTTAACGTCTATTACAGAGCTGATTGTGTGGTGATCGGTTACTTGGAGGAAGAAAAGCAAGGACTCCAGGGGCGGCCACGCCAATATATATTGAATATGAAACAAAGAGAAAATAATGACACAGCTAAAAACGCAGCAGCAAATTTCGACAAAAGTTAAATGCTTGTGTCATGAGCACGAGGTTGGCTATGCAGTGTTCGCAACGGATGTGGCCATTCACTGTGCATAAGATACCATATTGACATTGGCGGGCGAAGGGGCCACTGATTCTTTCTTTGCCCATGGCCGCCACAAGCCTAGAGCCGCCCATGAGTACTGCTACAGTAAATAATTTAATCGAAGGTCGCACACAATCACTGCGCCGAGAAACCCATGTTTAATAACGTGCTTTAACTCCTATCACCATGAAAATGATATCACGTATACATCTCAGTATTTTAGTTATTCAGAGAGCTGTAATATCACGAATGTAATGGATTCTGTGTCCAGTCGGAGGAAGAGAGCCGGTTTAAGAAGCAAGTAGTGATTCACACACATAGAGCACATAGAAGATCACATACAAAACAAACCATTTAATGTGCTACTTTAATTACGATGTGATTTGAGAAACTGGTTAATTAAACAATTTTAAGATGAAGTTTATGATGTTCTACTTTAATGACTAAATAAACAACATGATTAAAGTGGAAATTTCGAGATTGAAGTTGACATTTTGTGCTTTTTCCCCACTGTGTGCCTTTTTTTTCTCTGTACCCTAATAAGCTTTCATATGACACTCAGATGGTGGGCTATGACTCGCCTTTTCACGGCGATTTTGATATCTGACAACTTCTTTTTTATTTCCAGCACTGTGTGACTTTGTGAACGTGAGCTTTCAAATTTCTCCAACATGCTATGTCACTCAATCAACTTCCTTTTGTTGATTATACCACGGTTTAAATAAACAAATAGTATGTTTTTCCTTTGCCTCCACTTGGTATTTGCTGAAATTCTTATATTTTCCCCCGTGCTTTTCCCATTGTCTTTTCACAGAAGGCTGAGCTTAAGGTTGATTAATATTGATTTGCATATTTAAAGAGGCATAATTCTGGGAGGAGTTGGGGCGGGACAGAAGGCGCGTGCGCGAGCGTTACTTTTCACGCTGACCGGGATTTATGGAGCAGAAGAACGTTGGAGTATGCGCAGATTCCTGCATCTGGATTTTTCTGTGCATAAGCACATTTCGGCTTTTGTGCTTACGTTATGTTATAGTGCGAATTCTACGCACGGCGTTATGTATGAGGCCCCAGATAATGCTATATGCTCTGACACTATGTATGTTTGTAGCCAGCACTTCAAACTCGAGGGATACATGAAGTTTACATGCTACCTTAAGATTGGTGCTTTGCTGGGTATCTTACTGACATGAGAATCATCTTTTGAAAGGGCAGATGCTCATCTCAAAGTTGATCTTCAAGAGTGTGCACTGATGAAAAACAGCACACCAGGTGCCTTCTCAGTGACACCTGCTCCTGGTCAATATATAATTCTTGATGTAATTTCACAATAATTAACATAAGAACTAACCTAATTTCACTAACAATATGAACTGTTATTTTAAAACCATATCTAATGCCTTATGTCTGTGTCTTTCAAAGCAGAAACTTAATAAATAATTATGACAAACTTGGAAAAACAATAGGAAAATAGATGGTAGCTAGGTAAATACACATCAGATATAATTAATTATAAGATTACAGCTAGTTTGATTCAGTTATCTCAATTATTCTATATTACAATATACTGATATTTTTTTCGAAATAGAGTGAATTAACAATAAATATAAAAAACAGGTTAACTGAAACTATGGCCATAATGGAAAACTATAAAGGAATACTTTCATTAAAACTGCTTTGCTTTTGTTGACTTTTTATGCTTTTGTTGTGGTTTCCTTTTCAACAATAATTTTTTCATTAAAAAAAATTGATTTTTGAGAGGTTAAAGGAAAGAGGTGCAATAAGCACGATCCATTGCTGGCTAACTAACAGGAAGCAGGATTACCCATCAACAAGTCAATTTCAAATTTTGGGAAAAGGGAAAATTTGACACTACATCATCTCTATCTGTGTTCCTTGCCATAGATCTGAAACCCCTAAAGACTACAGCTGAACCCTCCAAACAAAAATTAAAAGGTGGCCTGAAAGCCCATCACGCTAGAAGGAGTGAGTGTCCACTGCAGGCTAGAAAGAGACAGAGAGAAGAGGAATTAACAGGACTTAAGACTTGGGATAGCAGTATTCACCAGTCACCTGGTCCTGAAGTTGTTCCACTAAAGAGAGTAATTTTCCAAAGTTTCAGCCTGATGACGCATTAATCTGAATAGCAGAGAACTCAAAAATGGTTAAATTACGAAGACAACATTTCCAAACACTAAATACAAGACAGTCTGGAGATTTCCAGTGTGAGGCTAAGAAAACTTTTACCACTGTTGATGCTAAGTAAAGTATTCTCTTCTTGAAATAGGAAAGAGAAAGATACATAAAGTCTAGGAGAAGAAAGATTTGTGACAAGAGGTGAAAGTAAATCAGCAACATAGAAGACAGAAAACTGGAAACCACAGATCAAAAGGTTAGCACTGGGGAACATGGGTACAAATGTCCCACAGATGGATTGTGTACATGAGTGACAGTAGGGATCCTCAGTCAGTGCCATAACATGACATACACAGGGAGTAAGATATAAATGATGCACATGTTTTAAAAATAAATTCTTAAAAATGGTATTCCAATAAAGAGAGAGTCCTAAAGGTAAGTCACAAGGTAAAATCAAGCTAATTGGTGAGGCTTTGTCAGCTTCTTTACAGAGATTCCTATATAGTGCTGTTACAGGCTGTAGGGCAGAAGTGAGTGAATAAGAAAATATAAATAAGTGATGGAAGAGGAAAGTAGAAGATAGCAAACCCCACATGTTTCAAAAACAGAGAGACAGGCTTGGCTGGAGATATGTTGCAATTCTACATTTTAACCAAGGGAAAAAGGAGTTAGGATTACCATCAGTGAGTAGAGCTAAATTATTTAACAGGGGAGTAGAACTGTGTTAGGTAGGACATTAGCCAAGATGCCTCTCCACACTGCACCAAATGCTGAAAGTAAATGAGAGGATAGGACATAGATTTGATGAAAGCACTTTAAGTTTAAAAGTAGTACTAGAATGTGGTACCGTATTAGCCATTATGGATGTAGTGAGAAGTCAAGCAAAATGACACCTTTTATTGGCTGACTAAAAAGATTACAATTTGCAAGCTTTCGAGGCAACTCAGACCCCTTCTTCAGGCAAGATGGAATCAAAGTAGTAAAGGTTAGACATGAGACAGAGGTCAGGGAGCCACCATGTTGGTTTCATAGATAACTGGAGGATCTTACCAGTTCCAGGTAGTGTAGGTCTTCACACAAAATTACAGGGATAAAACTCCAGTCTGGGGGAAAGAACCCCAAAAACTACCCCCCAGTGACCTATCACAGATACAAGAGGAAAATTTAATAGGCTTTTTATAGTTATATATGTAGAGAAAAGCCAAGCAAAATAACACCTTTTATTGGCTAACTAAAAAGATTACAATATGCAAGCTTTCGAGGCAACTGATTACATCTTGCCTGAAGAAGGGGCCTGAGTTGCCTCGAAAGCTGGCATATGGTAATCTTTTTAGTTAGCCAATAAAAGGTGTCATTTTGCTTGGCTTTTCTCTACATTCATAATGGCTAACACGGTACAACACCCTAGTACTATAGTTACATATCAAATGAGAGAGGAGAGATCCAACCTCTTACCATTACTTGATTGGTGATGGTTGGAAGAGCATTACATTAACCAAATTAAATTGAAAACTATACTAATTTTAATAGTAGTGAATCTGGAGAGAAATGACAAAGGAAAGAGGGATTATATATAACATGAATAAATCTTGAGCAGTTTTAAGAACACAATGATTTGTTTTTAGTCTATCTGAAATTAAGGGAAAACTTCTACACCAAGATATTTGATTGATTTGACCAGTCGGCTAGAGAAGGTGTTCATTGTCTGTTACTAAAGAAAATTCAGGAAGAGAAGAGCAGGTTTTGTCCAAATAAAGTTATAGCCTTATAGTTTTTCAAAGGGATTTGTTAGGGTGGAACTATGTATATGGATTTTGGGGGTTCCTCTGACTGCGACAACCTTTTTGGCTGGGATATTCTGTTTCATTTATACAAGCACCTAACTATAGAGACAACATCATGTGACATTTTAACTTTTTATTTTGTTCACTATATGAATGTACATATAAAAAATCCTATTCAATGAACAAGATATTTGCCACAGACTTTTAATCTGTTTGACTATTTTGGAACTTTTACATAATACTAAGACATACTTGTGTTAAAGAATATATCATGTATCTGTTTATTGATTGGTATAAACTGAATTACTTCTTGACTGTGTTATATAAATGAACCTAATTTCATTAAGACTCTACATTATTATATTAGTCAGTCTTGTCACAGTGCACTGAGGAGGGTACATGGCAGGCTCCATTAGTCTTCATGTAATAATCCATCTTGAATTCATTGTTAATGGTGGCTCACAACTATTATTTTTATTTACATAGTATCTTACTTAAGAATGGGAAACCTAGTTTGGGGAAGATCCAATATGGTGTTTCCTTGGATCAGTAAAATATTATCTACATAAAACAGGGAAAATCAGTGCACTGATCAGTGCACTAAGTGCCAGTCACTTCACATCTCTGCCTCTCACTTTGTGAAGAGCTGGGCTGAACGCACGTTAAGGAGATGCGGTCACTCCTCCGAAACCCCCTCTTAAACGGTGATACAATGGGAAACAAATACATTTTTTTACCTCCTCTATGCTCCATCAGCTGGCTTGCTGCTGCTTCTTGTGCCGTGCTGTGTGATCTGCATGTCGCGCAGCGCTTCAAACATTTAATAGCCTGTACAGCAGCTGTCTTCTTTGTCTCGCTGGACGTTAAAGTGTCTCAGAGAAAATCACATCTTGACCAAAGATTTTTTTATATAATAGAGAGATGTTTAACTTATTAGTGATAATAAATGGTTCCCTTGTCACTGAATCTTTTGGAATTTGAACCATACACTGTGCTCCATGTCAGAGTAATAATTCTTTGCATTTATATAGCGCTTTTCTCACTACTCAAAGCGCTCAGCAATTGCAGGTTAAGGGCCATGCTTAAGGGCCCAACAGAGCAGAGTCCCTATTGGCATTTACGGGATTCGAACCGGCAACCTTCTGATTGCCAGTGCAGATCCCTAGCCTCAGAGCAACCACAAACTATGGTGTTTGTGTGTGTAACTTTAGTGGATGAAAATGCCTCATATTTTTATTGAAAATATTATTATTAACTCCTATAACCGTGAACATTTGAAAATTAAAAAGCATATAGTAGATTTGACAGTGATCTTGTGTCACAAAACACATTGTGTAGTGGAGCAAACTTTCCTTCCCCATTCCACTTACAAAATAAAAATCTGTGTTTTTTTAAAATCAACTCTTTGCAGATGTCTTGGTATGATATATGTATATAAACCAAATGTAGCCAACTTATCATGAGCACATTAGTCAAATAGGAAGTAATGAACTATCTTGAACTAAATGGCCTTTTTTTTTTTAAAATATTGCCTTTTGAACTTGATGAACCTGCTGATATACACAAAGCATTTGGCAGATTATGAAAAGGTTTTATTACAATTTTTCACAAAAGATGAGTTGTCAAACTAAAAAGCCATTAGCATCCATAGTAACATAAGTAATTGGATTGTGTGCTGGTTAATAGGGAGATAACAGATTACAGATTAGAAAATCCCCAAACTGATATGAGGTAATTAATGCAGCCCTTTACGGATTTGCGAAGGGCCTTTCTATATTAATGATATTAGTGTAGAAGCATAATACACTGCAAAAACAAATGCCATCAAATATGATAAGTCAGGAGTCAGCCCCTTTTGACCAGACTGATGTAAAAAAGGTCCTTAAATAAACAAAAATCAAAAAAAGCTTGGGCCCAGGCAGAATAAGTGTTAAATTCTGCATTATTATATTCTGTGCTGTTGAAAGTAATTACACTTCTTTGTATTGATCTTGAGTGTGTGTTTATGCAATAACATTGGTTGTCAAATGTTGTGTCTTTGTTTATCTATTAAATCTCTGTGACAATGTCTTCTGTTTTTGTACTTTCCTGTTGCAAACAAATTTCCCTCTAGGATAATAAAGTCTACCTAAACCTAAACCTAAACCTAAAAAGAAATGCCATCAAATATGAGAGGTCAGGACATTCTTCAAAACTGGAAAAACATTTGGACAAATTAATTTGCAATGTTCTACTCACAATTAGACAAACTACTAAATACTAATAGTGTACTTAATGGTCTCTTTATGCTTTTCTTTGCTTCTTTTGCATTTGTTGTTTGTTTATCTCTTTCTGAACACATTTCAGTTAGAAGTAGTCACATATCCTTATAAACCTCTATGTGTCCTTTGACTTTTGGAAGCAAGTGCAAGTCTGGAAACAATGCAAATTTATTGGATAGTCAACACACCAAAACCTAGAAGAATATTTGTCCTTTCATAGGGCCAGCTACATACAGAATGCACCTAACAAAAATCTGCTCATTGCTCTTATATAGCAGGAGTAAATTTTATTGAGTTTTCTGGTGGCAACCCTAGAATGTAACTAAACACAAGAAATACATTTTTTGTTGCTTCAACAGACCTGGCTAAAAGAAAGATGTCACAGCTCCTTCTTGCAAACATGTGTGATTCAAATTCATGCACATGTCATGTTTTCATTCCAGTCTCATCCTCTGTAAACTAACTGCATAGGGAAAGAATCTCTTGTATATCGTTCATTTGGTGAAGATTAAGACGACATAGTTAATCTACTTAGAACATTATCTGATAATACAAGCTTCATGTTCTGGTTGACTATGGCAATAAAAGATAAATGATGTATGTTAAACGACAGCAGACTATAGAAGTCCTGAGAGATTTTTTTTTTTAGGAAATGAACCTTTTCTTCCCTAACTCAAATTTATTTCCATAAAATAACCCTACCTATTTAATATATGATCCTGTTGTGGCACCATTAAGGTTTGAATTTACTTCAGTTTAGCAAGTGTCACAGACGGCTGGGTTCCTACCCGGCCGGGACGTCTAGAAGGACCAGAAGGTGGCATTAAAAGCTTCCGGGTCACGAGGGGGCAACCGCCCTGGATAAAAAGAGGACCACGGGAAAGGGGCAAAAAGATTTTAACCCGTTGGGGCCCGTGGCCACTGCCAGGGAGCGTCTTAACCCTCATCAGACTGGGAGAATTGTCACTTCCACCACATCAGGCAAGATGGCGGATGAACCTGCCAGGGACGCCCGGAGTGCTTCCAGGGCAAAGGGCAGCACTTCCGCCACACCAGGAAGTGCTGCCGGAAGGACGTCATCAGCCACCTGGAGCACATCCGGGCAGGAATAAAAGGGGCCGCCCTCTTACACTCAATGAGCCAGAGCGAGAGTCGGGAGTAGGAGGAGGCTCCCAGGAGGAGAGAAAAGGCGGCCAAGGACTGAGGAAGAAAGGACTGAATTGGGGTGACTATTGCTGTGTGCATTGTATGGTGTTTTGGGACTGTGTTTATTTATGGAAAATAAACGTGTGAACTTTATAAAGATGTGGTTTCTGACTGGTGGTGTCCGGGCAAGTCTCACACAAGAATGCCAGGAATGGTCTTGAAATACTGAGATTCAGATTGTTATATGTGTAACAACTTTAAAAATCATATATGTTATATATCTGTCCTCAGGGGAAAATTAAAACATTTCAGTAACCCAACAGAACAAACCAACAAACCCCCAAATACATATATTGGCGAGCTACTGTTGTCAATAGCAGGCTTACAGGTGGCAGTGAAACGGTCAGAAGTGTCTATATGTCCATTTGAAATCATTGACATTAAAATACCACAGGTCCATCTTCTCGTGTCCACAAAAGCAATATGTCGTTACAAGTTTGTTCAGAATGACTCACCATTAGAGTCTTGTAGTCAGAGTGAATCATTGCCATTGCAGCGTTTAAAAATAAGCATCAACAAGGATGATGCAGCCTCCTCCTAGGCAGTAACGTGGGTGAATTCAGTCATGCATTTCAAAGGTGGGATCGCAAGTATTTTCTTTACGTATAATATGCTTGCATCTTATATTTCTTATTCACACAAGTCTCCAGACCTTCTCCTGTGTGTTCCACTCAGTCTGATCAAATCAAATGGAATCCATTCAGCCTTAAGTAGGAGGTTTAACTTGATTCGTCACAGTAAAAAAAATGCCACAGTACCTAAACTTGCTGTAAATTTGCCATGAGATGTAGTAGTAGTTTATATATATAACACCCTTCACAGACAAAAGGTCACAGAGCGCTCCACGGCAAATACAGTACAGATGCAACAGTTAAAACAAAGCATAAACAAAACCAATAAAAGCAATAAATAAACAAACGAACTATTCAGCATTGATTAAAAGCTTGTTTAAAAATAAATGTTTTTAGTTATTTTTTAAAGGAATTAACAGACTCGACTCCACGCAGACCACAAGGCAGGCTATTCCATAGTTTTGGTGCCACTGACTGAAAGGCACGATGTGACAGTTTCTTCAACTTACAACATGATCAAACATTCAATGTTATATATGAATACCATGAGGACTGATTGAGGTCATTGATGTTAGGTAGAATGCCTAGAGGGGGCTGGGTGTTCTCGTGGCCAGGGACCCCTGCAGATTTTAATTTTTTCTCCAGCTGTCTGGAGTTTTTTTTTTTTTTGCTTTTTCTGTCCTCCCTGGCCATCGGACCTTACTTTCATTCTATGTTAATTAGTGTTCCCTTATTTTAATTCTTATTTATTTTGTCTTTTTTCTCTTTCTTTATCATGTAAAGCACTTTGAGTTGCATTATTTGTATGAAAATGTGCTATAGAAATAAATGTTGTTGTTGTTGTTGTTATAAAGTTTAGTGAGTTTTGAATCTTTTCCACCATTCCTTTAATCCTACTCTGGAGCTTCACTCTTTCCATTCTGCGACAAGTTGCTCCTCCGATAATGTGTGAGATGTATCCTTTGGTGGTAGTGATTACAGTGCTACCAGCCGAGTACGGCAATATTTAATGTTTCCCAGTCTACATTCGTCAAAGTCTCTTTCTGACTCAGATGTTGCAGACATAAGGCACCTTAGAATCCTCTGTGCTCAACCTGTGACATCTCTGAAGTCTGCAGCTCATTTGAAAACGCAGTTGAGATGGGCCAAAACTTCACTCTAAGATGACAGCAGCATTACTTCAATTCAATTTAAAAATCTATTTAAAAATGTACAGTAAAAAGTAATAAGCCAGAGGCTAAATCTTAACACTATTAAATAATAACATTCATTAAAAAAATAGAAACTTTATTTAAAAAGTTTATTAAGAAAACAAAAAAGAGAAAAGAAAGAGCTTCTGAAAAGGTCTCCTGCATAACATGGCATTTGGAAGATATTCTTATCATGTATTATGGACAATACATTTTTTCTGTTGAATCTATGCATGGATTTATATTTTTTAAAAGTTAAGGAATGTTTTTAATTCCATTCAGGCTTTTTCTTTTTTTTTTTGGGCAACCAATTAGTGAGTCCTGTTGCTAGGGTTGTATTCTCAAATGTTGTGGCATCTAACATCACTGCATGGTAAGCCAGCCCCCCATACGCAGCAGACACGACACCAAATGTCCAAAGCTCACACGTTTATTATGCTTTCAATCTTACACAGCACCTCACAATGCCCTAATCCGCCAACTCAGTCCCTTCTTTCCTTTAGTCTCTCCATACTTCTGCCGCCTTTACACCTCTCCTCCCATGCTCCGTCTTCTTCCTCCCAACTAAGGCTCGTCTACTGGAGTGAGACGGCCTCTTTTATAACAACCCGGATGCGCTCCAGGTGCTCTGTGACAATCTTCCGGCGGCACTTCCTGGTGTGGCGTAAGTGCTGCCATCCTTGGTTCCATAAATGTCCGGGCGCCACCTGACGGTGGCCACGGGCCCCAACAGGGATGAGCTTCCAAGCTTTGATCCCATGGCCCCCATGCAGACCAGGGTAGCTGCCCTCTCGTGGCCCAGGGGAGGTATTTGCCCTCTCCCGGTTCTTCTAGGTATCCCGACTGGGTAGGATCCCCAGCCATCCGCCACAACTGATACAACACTTTAAAGGATAAGTGCTGTATTTTTCAAATTAAAGTTATTTCTTCACAATCATGGCATATATTAATTTACTACATTGAAATGCATTGTGAAGTAAGGCATATTTTAGAAATCAAAAAAAAAAGTATCCCATTCTTGTATTTTATAATGGGGGATGAGGGTACCAGGATCCCGTTGTAAAGAAAAACTTACCAAATACGTCCATTGATCAAGCCATAAATGTTATTGAGTATTGGTCTGTGTCTTGACATTACACACATATTGCAAAACAGCATATCTGGGTCATTTCAAGAAGATAAATAACAAAAAGGAAACCATTGTTGTCAGATTCTACCATTTTAAAGGAAAACTAGATGTGCCTTTCACTTTGCCGGCTACCATGTTGAACTTTCTCCATGGCACCCCTTCAGCACCAGAGGCATGTAATCACCTTCTCAATCAACAATATTGATACTCAATGTTGATGCCCACCTGCATATCTCATGTATAAGCTGTCATATTTTAACATGTGTTGGACGGCCAGGGCCCTGGCTGGGCCGAGATGCCTATGAACTGGAAGGACTAGAAGAGAGAGCATGCACAGGGCATTATCTCCCCCGGATGGATAGATGGCAGCCCACCCTAGGTTGCAACAGTGCCACAGATTCCCACAGGGCTTCATGGTAGATGGAGTTCTGCGGCTCAGCCCTGTTGGGTCCCATGGGCACAACCAGGGGGTGCTGCAGGGACCAGTGAGCCCTAATTCCTCGGGCTTCTGGGACAGAGAGAGAGAGAGAGAAGATGACAGGAAGAAAAGAATACAAAGTGCTATGTGCTTTTATTCCTGTGTTTATTGTACTGTGTTGGCTGTGGTGGTAAACGCTTGTGAGAAGAATTTCCCATGAAAAATGAATTAAAAGCCTGTGTGTTGCTGAACTGGTGCCTGTGTCTGTTTGTGTCATGTCTGTGGAGCTAGAGTGCCCCCTTCAGCCTACACTATTAATTTTTATCTTTATCTTAACCAGTATTTAGTCTTTGTTTTGAGCTTTGCTCATAAGAAGGAAGTTTAATTGACAAGAGAATAAAAATCTCAAAATATACAGTATTTATTTGCTTACACTTCTACGTATTTGAAATACTTAACATCTAACAAGAAATTGTACAAATGCTGTGTAATTTTACTAAAGAAGGATGTGTAAACATGACATAATCCTAACATAATATTTGGCCTATTTACAATGATATTAAATTGAACAGATACACCTCTTTGCAAAACTGTATTAGGTAATTAAGCCTTTTATATACTTACAGGAGAGTCTTGTTTTGTAATGAATGATTATCTAGGAAAATGCCCTTCGATAATGCACATTTGAAGTACTCAATGATAGCACAAACCAATTTATATTTGTAGAATAATGTAATTGACTTGAATATAGGTAATGGTTAATGTGAGGCATAATGTCATTTAACTGTTAATGTCCATTATTTACTAAAATGTTGCCAAATTAAATCTGTAAGTACATTTCAAATTAAATTACTTAAATAATACAGAACAACTGCATGTTTAGTAAATGCTCAGATGGTGCTTATATGCTTACATTAAGGATAAGGTAAGGATTTACATAATAAATATTTTAATTTGGCTACATGAGTATTTTCATATTAACAATATGGAGTCATTCTTATGAAGGCAACATGCCTTTCCATTGATCCATTTATGTTATTTTTGTTAGTGTTCAGCATCACATGTCTTGGTACTGTGATTTGGGGAAGACTTCCTAAACGTCTGCACAACATCCATTAGCTTTGCAGTATTCCATCTTTTTTTTCTAGTTATTTCTCAGTGTCTACATCATGACTCCATTAAAACAAAAGGACACTAAGTTTGGATAAAAAAAATGAAATGTGTTAGCTTGTCAGCCACATTAGAAAATGTTTGTATCTTACACCATTGTCATTTCTAGGCGTGTTTGCCTAAAATGTGAAAAGCACCTGTTGCAATAATCATGCCTGTATGCATGAAACAATTTGGACTACCATAGCACGTACCAATTTTATTAAAATCTGACACGCTTGTTCTTCAAGAGAATGTGTCATGACAGTTCAGTTTTTGTTGAGATATTCTGATCAGATTGCACTATGTTAAGTTTTGAAGTTTCAAAATCTTCCAACTGTAAACTTATCTATCTTAAAACAGAAATATTCTGTATGACTTCAAATTCAATTTACTGTTTTAATTTTGCCTAGAGAGCAGTTGCATCAGCTTGGCTATTTTGTAGATTTTCCCCTTTTCCTTTTTTGTAGATTTTTACTCATTTGACAGCCTCTCAGATCCCCAGTGTAAGTTAGCCAAAATTCCGGGGGAAGTGCGCATACAAGCTGCTTGTACAAAAAATACACACAAAGTCACCTTGGAAATTAATGAAATAGGAAGTAAATTCTTTAAGTGTTGCTCAGTGAATGTATTACTAAGGTTAAGAAAGAGGGGATTGAATTTGTTACACTGAACAGTTGTTGAGTGGTTATTGGGATTTTATATTTTTTTGGATCCATTTTCTCTCTGTTTTATTAAAAATGTTTTCCGTTGTGTCCACATTATTTTGCCTTGACCACTTCCCCCCACACCACTCGCCCAATCGTTATTCCTGCAGCGCACGTCCTCCCTCCGTACCACTCCATGACATTCTCAGTGTTAAGTCGCCCTTCAATGCAGTTGGTTATAATGACAAGGTAGAAAGGCAAAGTATCTATTCAAGAATGTCAAATTTAACATCATGTTGGAAAAAGAGTGGCAAGGGCTGATAATAGACGTCAAAAAAAGAAATGAACAAAAAAGAGCTGCATGTAATAAAAATCAAGAACAAAGAGAGTCATCCAATAAGCAAAAAAAGAGAAAAATATGTAAACAGAAATGCTAAAGAGCAACATTTATAGAATGTAAGTTAGAGGATATGGTGATTCATAATATTGTTTTTGACGAGGAGTTAATGTAATTTAATATTTTATTTACTTTTTTATGTTTTATTATGCTTTACTTTTTTACTTCTAATTTTATTTTTGACTTTTACTTTTTACTATGTTTTATCATTCATTGGTATTTAAAATAGACAGCTGTAGTGAAATACTCAAGTAACTGATTTTCTAGCTATAATAACTAAGGACCAAACCATCTTCCTCCCACACCCTGCATACTCTTCTATATACAATCTCTTTAAATACAACGGAGGAGCACCCCGATGCTCTTCGAACTGCTCAGCTGTGATATAGCAGGCATCCAGTGCCCGCCCCCGGGGGTTGGCAAACAAAGCGAGCAGGGTAGTGTTATCACAAACCTTCCACAGCTATGAGTAGAATAAATAGGATAATGGTGTATATTTTGAGGAAAATAGAAAGACCATGCTGTGATTTTTTTTTTTGAAAGATGAAGATGGGGGCACAACTGGAGTAGTATTGGAAATGGAATTGAATGGTGAACAGACCCGTGCAACATAATATCGTTGAAGGGAGTATTTCTGAAGTTTAGAAAATATATTACGTATTGCATATCTCTCAGTCATAAAGATAAATTGGAGATGAAGTAGGTGTTAGAGTTTATCATTGAGATTTCCAGAATAGATCAAGAATACGTCATGTCTCCAAATGAGGCACTTTACAGAAAAAGACAGACTATACATGTTATGTTTAATCTCTTGACACTAAAATAA
Source organism: Polypterus bichir lapradei (assembly GCA_026402145.1). Lineage (NCBI taxonomy): Eukaryota > Metazoa > Chordata > Cladistia > Polypteriformes > Polypteridae > Polypterus > Polypterus bichir. Next base: position 24,995,085 of record JANRMT010062841.1, on the reverse strand, counting down.
ATTAAACAGCTCATTTGTACATGGTGACACCATTATTATGAACATGGATAGAAAACTAATAAGGTTTTTAGCTTAACAAATCCACAAGTAGAAAGTTCTCAGGAGGGGAATAGAAATTACCAGCACAACTGGAGATCATAAACCATAAAAATATAACTTATGCATTTAAAGGGTACTATACATCCTTATTCTACACTCAGTTTAAAGGGGATAAGGCTCAGTCTTGGAGTTTTTTTTTTTTTGTTTTTTTTTGTGCAGAAGAACTTGAAAAACCTCTGGCATTCTCAGAATTACTGGATCATATAAACTCACTCTAAAGTGGGAAAGCAACAGGTCCTGATGGCTACTCTGTAGAATTTTATAAAAAAATTTAGTTAACTTGTTTATTATTAACATTATTCATAGAAGCAAGAGAAAACAAAATTCTACCTCATACTTTTTGTCAAGCATTAATTACCATTTTGCCAAAGAAAAATAAGGATCTATTACAATGCACATCATACAGACCGATTTTACTTTTGAATAATGATGTTAAGATACTCTTCAAAGCTTTAGCATGAAAGATTGAGAAACTGCTTCCTTCTGTAACATCGAATGACCAAACCGGATTCATTAGTAGACACTTAGCTTCACACCTTTGGCATCTGTTTAATGTAATATACTCACCCATAAAATCTAACATACCAGACATCCTCTATATCTTTGAGCACAGAAAAAGCCTTTGACACAGATTAATGGGACTATTTATTCACCACATTGCACAAATCTGGGTTTTGCCCAAACATATCTGCATGGATAAAATTACATATTACATATTAATAACATGGACTCAGAGTACTTCAAACTAAAATGTGGTACTCGACATGTGTGCCTTCTATCACCATTGCTTTTTGCAATAGCCATTGAGCCACTGGCTGTTCATTTTCGAAATACATCAGTGATAAAAGGGGATTATTGGAGAATGACTTGAACTGTAAACATCACTAAATACAGATGATTTGATACTTTATGTATCAGACCCACAAATATTTTTACTCTTAGTCCTTAATGTATCAGCATAATTTAAAAAGGCATCTGGACTCAAATCTAATTTGAATAAAGTGTGCTGTTTCCAGTGAACTCTCTAGCATACCAAACTAGACTGGACATCTATTTGTCCATTCAACCAAACAGTATAAATATCTAGTTATAAATATTACAAGTAAATATAAAGCTCTTTTTCAACACAATTCTGGTAACTCCATTGAAAACAATCAAGCAAGAAATTATAAGACAGTGTACCCTCCATCTCACATTAGCAGAGAGAAATTTTCATTTCATCCTCTGTGAGTGCGGGTATGGATGCGTGAGGAGAAAATTAACAAAAAGCATTGGCCTGTAAAGCCCCATTTGAACACGATTTAGTTTTACACTAGAATATGGGGTAAAGTGATTATTACTGGAGGACCTCTGAAAATTTAACTCATGTGAGTAACTTTTTACAGAATGCGCATTCACATCTCAGTAAAGATTTCAGTGCCTTTAACCATCTATAAAAAGTCTGTAAAAATGACCCCAGGTTAAGCTAGTCTTATGCAAATTGACATGTTAGTAAAATACCATTATTTGAGCGATTTGGACAGGACTAAAATTACAGTGGTCCGCCAGTAATAATTACTTTATCCAGGCCCTGAAATGGTACAAAAAGAACAAATAGCACTCCTTGTTCTGTGGTGGCTGAATAACGGGAAGGTTGGGGTAATCCCTCAGGAGTCTGTAGGTGTGCTGATATGCAGAATTTTAATTGAAAAGCAGGGGTACAAACAGATATATTGTTATAAATAAGGGTTGTTAATGTTGTCTGAACTGATGGTATGCAACAATACATATACGTTATTTACTGAAATAGGGAAATGTTGGTATTGAGTACTGGCGCATGCCAGCCCACTTCAAGCACTGACTTCACCCAAACTCCTGGTGTTAAACTAATCCCATCTGAATGGAGCTTAAGGAAAAAAAAAGACTGTAATGAAAATGTACAACTAGCCTGAATTTTAACATTTGACTGTGCCAAGCCAAGGATAATTGATTTTTTTTATTGTTGTGTTTACATCCAAAATTGATCAGGCTGTTCCACTAGAGCTTTGCACAGGTGAAGAGACTCTTTCGCAGGAGAATGCAATGTTTGGTGCACGCTGAAATTAGAAGACCGGATAACATCGTAAGGAGTAAATAATCATATCATATCCAATAATGAAAGTGTAAACTGTTAGGATGCATTGTCGAAACAAAAAAGTAAACCTACCAAGGGCACACTGAACTTAATATGAAGACAATGAAAATAGGATAATGGGAGTAATGCATCAGCATGAAGGACAGAATGACTGCAAGTTATTGATTATTGTTTCTGACCTGAACAAAGTCATTGATTCTAGCAGCTCCCAAAACTGGGTCAGGAAAGTGGATGCAATGTTAGATAAGGACTTATGGTGGTGACAAAGCCACAGTCCTGAATAAATCAACAAAGGCGTTACAGAAACAAAACCTAAGCAGCAAAAGGGACTGTGCATGCATGTGTGACAGCATACTGTAGAAGACGTTATGCCTATTCATATTCATGGAGTGATGTATGATTTAAAAAAAAATCTTTGTCTCTAGAAGAGGTTTCAGAAATTCAGTCATTTTAGCAGGAGTTTTAAAAAACTTTTCCATTTGTCTTCTCTTCTTTTCAGTTTGCTCTCTGACTATAGTATGAATAATAAATATTCAAGAAGAGGAAAAAGACACCTTTAAGATACTATGTCAAAAACCATTTTCCACTGAAATGTTTTGCAGTATTGACATTCTGTTTTAAATATATTTACATTGCTGTGGAAAGTCTGCAACGTTCAGGAAATACAAATAATGCAGAAAAAAAAATCACAAAAGGATTTTTCTAAACAGTTTGTGTCAGGTTTCATGTACTAAAAGCAGCTGGCATTTATTTTTATTATTCTGCATTCACTGCAAAAAACTGTCTGCAAGATAAAAAGCTTTTTGATTATTTTCTCAGAGATTATTGACAAAAGGTAAAATAAATGTAGCTGGTTATTTCCTTTACAGTAGTTATTGGATAAAATGTTTCAGCATACTGATTAACAACATGTCAGTGGGACTTTAAACTGCTGTCTCTTTGTGTTTCTCTTGGTTAAAGTCACTGCTTATTTAGCTTATTATTAAACAAAGAATCCCATATATAAATGAAAACATGAGTTTAAATCCTTGGCTTAGTGGAATTAATTATCTTCCTCATTCTGCTGTAATTGAATTGATGTTATTGAAAAAAGAGATTATTTATAATGAATCCTACAATTCATTTTAACATCTTATCCCTGCATTAATAATGGAGACCAGTCAGAGTACAGGAAGGTTGTGGAGGACTTTGTCCTGTGGCAACTTATTTTTACAAAGTAAACATTTTTCAAAACATTGTTCATTGAATCTGATATCTCAAGGAATTGGTTAGTGGTAGAGAAATTCCAATTCCAACACAATACCTGCTCATGCCACCTACAGAATGTATCAGATGACTCCTCCACCATAGGCTGTGTTAATAATGGAGATGAGTCAGGGTTCAGGAAGATTATAGAGAACTTCATCTAATGGTGAAGGGAGAACCACCTGGAACTCAACATCAGCAAGACAAAAGAGCTGGCGGTGGACTTCTGGTGTGCCAAGAAGCCCCTGAGACCAGTCACCATCTATGCACAGGATGTGAAAATGGTACAGAGCTACAAGTACCTGGGGGTCCACATAAACAAAAAATTGAACAGGTCTGACAACACAGTGGCACTGTACAAGAGGGCCCAGAGCAGACTGGACTTCCTAAGGAGACCTGCATCTTTTCATGTGTGCATTATGCTTCTGGAAATGTTCTACCAGTCCATAGTAGCCAGTGTGGTGTTCTACACTGTGGTCTCCTAAGGAAGCAAATTGAGTTCCAAAGACGCACTTTACCTGAACAAACTTATCAGGAAAGCCTGCTCAATTACAGGGTGAACCCTGGACATACTGGAAGCTGTTGTGGAAAAGAAGATGATGGCAAAATTGGATGCCATCATGCATAATCCCCTCCATCCCCTCTAGGAAGCACTCTCTTGGAGTACTTTTAGCCATAGGCTCATTCCACCACAGTGTGTTTAGAAGCACTTCTGGGGGTCTTATCTGCATTTGTTGCTTCCACCTGATGTACTCCTAAGTTCATTTTGAACTTTATTTATTTATTTAAGTATTTCTTTATATATTTATTATTTGAACGATTAATTGGCTGTATTATTTGTCCTGTGAGTCCCCATAGGATTAATAAAGTTTATCTGATCTAATCTAATCTAATCTTTTATTAGAGATAGTAAGAAATAAGAACATATAATATCAAAGAGGGTGCATGCTGTGACATTGTGAAAGGGAGATCAGGAAAATGTAACAGAAGTTATGGCTACACTTACAGTACAAAGGCAATTTAACAGTTCTATATATATTTTAATAGCAGTTTTAAACAGATTATTATCTCAACATTTTTTAGATATGCCATACAGCCTGCTGTCTTATAAATTCATACACCGAATGACAAGTTTTAAGTTAACTTCTGAAGGTCACTTTAGTGCAAATCTAAGACCTAAAAATCTGAAATTTCAAAACCTCAAATCTAAGACGTAAAAAACCGTATCACAATGGGTTGGAGGTTCAGTCCCCTCACAGATGATCTCAGGTAATTCTAAAATGTTTGGTACTGTACAATTCCCTTGCATTATAAATACTTAATATATTTGCTTAATTTATTAAGTTAGTGCCATATATTGGATAATGTGAAATTAATGAACTGCAATAAATCATGATCACCCAGTGTTGAAATAATTTTCGATTTTCAACACACTCTCCCCTCACCCTCACTTTTCATGATATCTCACCTCTTAGAAATGGATATACTGCCTCCAGGGCTTAGGTTTAGTAGGGCACAAGGTCACCTTAAACTTCAGAGGCGATCATCTAATATATAAGACACATCTAAAATAGCGTTGGTTGAAAGAATTCAAAGAAATACTGGAAAAAACAAACAGGAAAAATATCAGTTGGAATTTTACCTCAGATTAAAAAAAACATTATGGAAGTACAATGGCTGATGGTATAGTAAAAATAATAAAAACACATTTTATAGAAGTCCACGCTACATCATTATACAGTATTTAGCTTTCTCTATAAAATGGCTTTCACTATTGCATTTATCATTACTTGACTATTAAAAAATTGTAAGGCAATCATTAAACCGGGGAAATGTACTTTAAATAAGTCGAACGTGGACAATACATTTTTGTGCTACTTTAGGTCCTCTACTGTAGTATCTGTCTAGAATTCAGGACCTTCTGTTCAGTGTCCTCAATGTAGTTTGAACAGTAAAGAAGTTTTTAAAACCATCTCTTTTGCCATAATCGCCACATGCAGGGCAATCAAGCAGTCAAGTGATAGACTAAAAGACATGTCCTGCTCCTGTTTAGTCTTGGGCAGAGAAGGCTGCATGGCAGCTGAATCCAGGTCTTCAATATACTCAAAACCAAAGATAAAGTGCATCCAGATGAATTCTTTCGACTAAATGGCAAATCACGGAAGTAAAGACACTGGTGGAAATTAAGGGGAAATTCATTTAGAACTGAAGCCAAGAAGCCCTTCATTACCCAGAGACTTGTGGGAATCTGGAACAAACTACCAAATATCTGGATGAGATATTGGGGCAGATTAGTGTGGAGGAATTTAATTTCAAGTTATTTCTTTTCTTTAATCAGGTTATTGGGTTTTTTCTTTACTTTATGATTATTTGAGTTGTTTTTGTCATTCTGTGGAATTACAGGATATATCTGATTCTACTAGATCTGCTTTAAGAAAACACACACTGTTTAAGAGAGGATGAAGAGCATGAATCCTATTTTTATCATTTACCACACATCCTAGAGTATAAAGCTGTAATGAAACTAAAAAATAATATATATGCTTTTTTGTGAAAGCTGGCGATATTTTTTGCTTATGCAAGGAATCATAACAATTACCAGTTTCTGCCCATCCCTTATTATTACTTTACTTGTTGTTTCATGTCCTAAAAACAAGATATGTAGCATCAGCACAAAGCATTCTGTTTACACTGTTTTATTAAGTAATTAAGACGGGGCAGGTGGATCTTCCACTTTTTAAAATCCAGGAACTAATTAGATCAGATTATTCAAACTCCAGTAACTTACTTCTCACTTATCTTTTTTGTCAAAAATTTTTGAGTGTCCCAACTCACGAATTACTTAACTTCTAATAGTTTGATGGAACCTATTCAGTCTGGTTTCAGGACACAGGACAGCTGTGACACTGCCCTGCTTCAGGTAACAAATTATTTGTTTATGGCAGCAGACTTTGGACAAACCAGCCTATCAATTCTGTTAGACCTCAGTACAACATTTGACACTTGTCAGGCATGACATTCTACTGTCCAGAATGGAGAACATACTAGGTATCTCTCACACGGCCCTCCATTGGTTTAAATCCAGATGATGCTCAGCTCTATTTCAATGTTAAAAGTGAAACTTCATCAGAGCTTTCTCAGCTCAAAACTTTCCTCAGTGAAATTAAAACCTGGATGGAGCAGAACTCTTTAAAATTAAATTGCAACAAAACTGAACTCCTGCAAACTGGCACTGAAGCTCAATTTAAGAAATTGAGCTCCTTCTCAGTCACTCTTGATGGCGATCTCATTAGACCTTCTTCTAATGCAAATAATCTTGGTGTCACCTTTGATTCCTCCCTTTCTTATTCCACACTCATAAACCACATTAAGAAACTGTCTTACTTTCACCTCTGTAACATATCTCGTGTTTGTCCTTTTCTCTCATTTTTTAATGCTGAGAAACTTGTCCATGCTTTTATCACATCCTATATCAATTATAGTAACTCTCTACTAGCAGGTGCTGCTTCTCAGTGTTGTGGAACTTCACACCTTACAAGAGCTACCTTAAAGTTGAGTTCACACAGATTAAAATGAATAAATTCACGTTCATAGTTCACCATTTCAGTTTTCAACTAGTTCATATTCAGTTCATTTTGTATTTTTTAAAGAGTGAGAATAACTAACCTATTACACTGCCGGTCAAAATCGTATCGCATGTCCAACAGGGAAAAATATAAAGTGGCCTTGCGAAGTACAACAGAAAAGCAAAAGCGGAGCTTCACCACATACTCATGTCAGCAGCAGTGCAGCTTAAGCACAAGCAGGCAGACAAAGACAGTGCCAATTTGATTTTATGTTATTTTTTCCACATACAAATAAATGGCAAATCATTCGTACAAAATAAATATTCAGAAAAATCCACTATTTGTGCTTATCCGAATACCGTATTCGGATTCGGCTACACCCCTACATTACAGGCTAAGGCAAAACGTTTAATCTGGACCTAAACCAGATCCAGAATGTCACATAAAACTGAACTAGCTCATGTTTAAGTTCTTCACTTGCAAATATGTTATGTTAAGTTCACCATTCTTAGAAAAATGAGCTTGTTCAATGAATTGTGAAAAGGGGGGCTGAACACACCCTTAGAAGACGCGGTTGCTCCTCCGAAACTCCCTCTTAAATGCTGATACAATGGGAGCAAATACAGTTTTTTTACCTCCTCTTTGCTCCATTAGCTGCTGGCTTGCTGCTGCTGCCATGTTGCAGGATCTGCTTCTTGCACAGCTCTTCGAACATTTTAAAGCTTGTACAGCATCTGCCCTTGGGTTTCACTGCCTTGTCTCTCCTTTCCCCAAGACATTGTCTGCTCCTGTTGGGAGTCCCACTCCTGAGGGACACCCCTATGCAGAGGAAGATTTTCTATTCTTTTAATTGAGAGACAGAACTGTCCCCTCCGACTACACATGGAGCTTGATTCACTCCTGAAAGAGAGTTATGTTTGTTTGAATTATTTGAATAAAGTTCCTGCCTCTATAATCTCCTGTGTGTTTCTGTGCAATTCTGTGACCCAAGCACGACAAGATGCGCTCTTTTAACTAGTTCATGCACAACAATGCTACTTCTAATCTTATATCACAGCTCCAGTTGATTTAAAACACTCCTGCAAGTCCTTACACGGACCAGTAACAGTGAGCACATCACACCCATCCTGCTTTGCCTTCACTGGCTTCCTGTGTCTAACAGAATTGAATATAAAATTCTGTTAATAACCTACAAACCTTTAAATGGCCTTGCACCAGACTACATCAGTGACCTGCTCCATCACTATGCTCATGTTCACCCAATAAAGTCATCTGATTCTGACAATCTTGTGGTTCCCCACACTAACCTGCACTCTATGGGTGATGGGGCCTTCAGCTGCATAGCACCCAGACTTTGGAATGACCTCCCGAAATTAATGACTTCAGCTGACTCCATTCATTCTTCTAAAAACCAACTTAGACTCATCTGTTCAGGAAGGCTTTTACCTTAACCTGACATTCTGCCCCTTCTTTCACGTTAACTCTCTGTCCAGATGCTTAGGATAATTTATGTGTGTGTGTTATATCACAAATTATGCTATTTATTCAGACTTTTCTTTTATTGTTGAATTTAGTATTTTAGTCTGGTTTATTGTCTTTTATTCTCTTTAATACTTCGTATATCCTGTATTTATCTGTTTTAGTGCCCTATGCAGAAAACATTTGTATCTAACATTACATATACCCTGCTGTTCTTTCTGAGACTCTGAAAAGTGCATTGAGGATGGGAAAGATCCTATATAAATAAAATGTATTATTATTATTATTAGTAACAGTTTGGATCACCTCAATATGGAAGAGACTTCCTTTTGTTAATTAATATTGTGGCTTACCTTCTACCACATGATATATTAGCTGTTGTGATGTGAGATTTTGCATATAACTTGATAAATATTTTGTATGTCTTTACTTGAAACTTAGGCTAAGCAATGTAGTATTAGTGTTACATTATTGATAATAACAGCAATGGTTTAAGAACCCCTTCCCCACTTTTACAACTGAGTCTCTTTGTAATTTTACGATAGGGTTGGGGGGGAAGTGCCTAAAACCAGTTTGGCAAATGTTTCTCGGCAGGATTCTCAGTCAACCCCCCGCAGGAAAGACAGGCTGCCTAACTGCCAAGCTTTACCTTAACATATGGTTTGGAGGGCAGGTGTGAAGGTGTTCTATTCCCCCATTGGTCTGAAGTATGGCTGTATGGAACTGGCTTGTATCAGAAGCCTTTAAGTACCTTGACGTCCTTTTGGCTCTAGGGGTTGAACAGAGAATCTATAAATTTGCTCACTCCCTCACTCTCTCTCTCTCTTACCAAATTGCTGAATGACCATCTCACACCATGAACTGAAAAGAACAGCACAATGAAGAACACAGCTCGGGATCAATATTGAGACAGGCATACAACCTGTTCTGAAGAAAGCTGACCACAAATGATGCCTTAACTAGAGACATTTTTAAGTAACTAACAAGTCTGTGTGCCGACTGAAACTACACATCAACATTTATCAGGTTGTATGGTTGCCAATATTCAAATGTCCTTTACATATTGTTATTATTTATTAATATTATCAATTATACATTATTTTATGTGTAACTTAACTCCTGCTTGTCTTTTACTACACCTAATTGCCTGAGGTTATAGATGTAGAAGGGAAGATGGGGAGAAGTTATATACTATAATACCTTAGAAACAGTGGTAAGTCTGTGAGATTTGAGGCGTTCTGACAGAGGCTACATATTAATAATACAATAGTGGAAAGTAAAGTAATATAATGCTCTACCAAGACAAAACATTAGCTAAACAAGCAACCTTGTTGGACTGAATGGTCTCCTCTTTTTGTCAAATTTATGTTCTAATTTAAGGTAAGAGATGTACAGAAGAGGTAATCTATTTTAGAGAAATCGATTTCTGCCCAACTGGATGTTTTTCAAGTAGGCCTAGCGATAGAATTTTTTAAAAATTTGTTTACGGCCTCCTTTATTGACTTTGAACCACAATTTTGTCTTGTCCTTTTAGTTACAGTTTTGACCTCGCTTTCTTTATTAAAAGGCCCTTTCCCAGCTCAAGTATTTATCACAACTAACCTGGACACCATGTGGGACAGTAACAGTGAGAGGTCAGGATCTACACAAAGCATATTTGAGTTACTTTAATCTTTGTGTAGATGAATGAATAAATGAATGGCTGAGTTTATATTTGTCATTGTCTGGACAGATTCATTAAGGTTTGGTTACTGGATATAATGCAAGCCAGTCTAAAAAAACGTTTTCTGAAATATCTGTCTCTGGTAGATATTTACAAATCAGTCTTAATCAATGTGGAACCTCATAAAATACTGCTAGCCATTATTGCATTACAGTATCTGATTACAAATATAAATTGTATTTTTCCCTACTGGTCAGTAGATTGTAGTAAGTCATGCAACTTCTCCAAAATAGACAGTATGGCAAAGTCTTTCTTTCAATAATAAATGACCATGCTGAAGCAGGCTGGAGCCAGCATTTATTGTGCCCTTTATTTCCTTTCTATATGCTGTCAAAATAAATATCTGTTTGTGGAGCCTTGTCATTCCTAAGCTTATAACATACACAAATCATTTATGGCAAGCATAAATAATACAGAACTATGAAGAAAGCAGCTATTGATGAGTCAGGGAAGTGCATGTAGAAAATAAAAATTAAATTGTACTGTGATGTCTGTTTGAATATGCCGTGCAGAATTCTATTACAATAATAAAAGGACACAAAATAATTTAATTAACAGAATATACAATATAAAAGAAAATGCACAGGCAATACACAAACAGAATTGCATGGAAATAAGAAGTGAGAGCTTAACACACTATTGGAACATAATCACAATTGGAGAGGTGACAATAAGTTATTAAAATGTCAAGTCTACAATTGATTCGTTTTGGACACCTTATCAGCCTTCCAATAATTTGCTGACTGCCTATAGCCTGCAGCTGCCATATGATATGACCCAGGCATACATTCTACCACAGCTCCCTGTAGTACCATTTAATTGAGTCTAATCACTCAGTTGTGGCAGACTTATTGATCTGCAATTTAAAATAAAAAGCACAAATTATTATACCTTTTTATGAACTATTTATCTAATTCTTCATCTTAATTCCGACAAACTCCATTCATTTGATTTAATCATTTTGTGGCCTTTAACACATACAAAATGATATTTTAATGGCTTGTGCTGATCGCGTGCTATTTTGCTTCCTGGTGGAACTAATTACATCATCTTGGGTCTAAAAATTTTATATAGAAAACTTTGCGGACATGAATCAAAAGGTGTCTCTTTGATATGTTGATGCATCCATCTGGATGCTCTGGGATGCATCGTCAGTGACATACTGTAGGTTCAGTGGATATTTCAAGTCATTCAACATCAGACACTTTCCATCCAAGTCACCCAGCCAGGGTTAATCAGGTCCTGACGTGCCTTGCATTAGTCCATGGATCACCCCTCTGGAACCAAAGCCATCTAAGAGGCTTTTTACAAAACCTTTGTGATGGTTTGGATGGCTTTCCTCTCTGCAATTCCAGTTATGCCAACCAGTGTGTATGCCTTTCAGAGTGAGCGGTCTGCAAAGCCTTCCCAAACCAAGACCACTGATTTAACCCTCTGATATTTCATGATCTGCCTGTTGCAAGGACATCTGGTGCCTGCATGTTCTGGGTTCTGGGGGGGTGACCCCATTCCAGGCTCCTCCAGTGTCTTATTTAAGATAAATCTTGTGCAATGCGTTGCACTATCCTGCTCTAAGCATTTCATCTCGGCCTTCTGGATATTCAGGTTTCTTTCAGACCTTCACCGTAGATACATCTTGAACTCATAGGCATAGATGCGTTTGTGTCATTTAAAGTCCTTTGATCCGTCCTGTTGGGGTGCTCGTTCCTCCATAGGGATCCCGTGGGGGTGTATATTTTCATATCTGTCCGTAGCTTTTTGGGAATTTCGTCACAGAGGAAACAGGTTTGACCACTAACCCTACCTGTCCCAGTTGCCATCTCTCCAGTCATCACCAGTCATGAGGGATCACTGGTTAAGCTAGATTCTATGATATGCTGATACATCCATCCAGATGCTCTGGGACACATGATCAAAGATGTATACACTATTACTAAGCTTGTCCAGTAATCGATAAATTGTTACAATATGTTGCTATTGTTCAATACTAACTATCAACTGATGTAATGAATTACAACTGTGCAAAATCTTATATATAAACCTCTATGCGTGGAAGTGTGTGTGTCTGTCTCTCTGGCCCAAAAGTGTGAGGCTACAGCATGAAGCTCAAAGGAGAAAGAAGTGCTATGCTACAGCATGAAACTGAAAGAAAGTGACTCCATCGCCAAACTGAAATGGTCGACGAAAGACAAACTCACTTAGCCACTAATACACAAGCGAGGCGAGCACATCTGCAAAACGAAACCTCTGAGAAGAGAGAAACTCGCCTAGCCGCTGATAGATTTGGATGGGTATTACCTTATACTTTTTATTTCATGAGTACCCGGATGAGAGATGACATGTGGCCAGAAGATGAGTGGAATTTTTACTGGTTAGCATATTAATTAGAATATTAAAACAATTATGACAAAAACAGTCCAACAAGCTCATCAATCTTATTCACCTAGATTGTTCAAAATAACATCAATTTGAGATTTGAAGGTTCCTAAAGTCCTGGGGCCTCATATATAAACGGTGCGTACGCACAAAAATGTTACGTACGAACGTTTCTACACTCAAATCGCGATGTGTAAAACCTAAACTTGGTGTAAAGCCACGCACATTTCCACGGTAGCTCATACCCTGGCTTATGCAAGTTCTCCGCTTGGTTTTGCAGACTGGCGGCACCCGGTGTCAAAGCAGTGCTACTATTCCAGTGTGGTGTCCCTTTCTTTTTTAGATCCACATCCCTGACGCGGCTTTATAAATACACTGAAATTAACCGCATTTTGTTTATTAGTTTAATGCATCTGATTGTAATTAACCTGTAACAATATAATGGTCCACAGAATGGTCAAACTATTCTAAATACCGTAGCTGCTTTAGCGTTGTTACTCTCACTGCACCTTCTTACTTCTTCTTTCAGCTGCTCTCATTAGGGGTTGCCAAAGCAGATCATCTTTTTCCATATTACTCTCACTGCACCACTCGGAGTATTTATATCACTGTATCTGAGTGGGGAATCACAGCTGTACAGCAGCTGACTGGAAAGAGAATTATCAGCATACAGCATCAAGCACATACTGCCTCAGCCATGTTATCTATTGAACTGCTCTCATACGGCAAACGCTTCAGAGCCTTTCCTCACGGTTCAGAAACACTTTCATCCCAAGAACTATAAACACACTCAATCAGTCCATCAAGTGCTCCTTGTAGAACTGTTTGTACTTATAAGTACAATTACCTCACTGTAAACCTGCGAGACAGTTATAATATTGCAAAACCTGAGCCACTTTGTAAAGCACGTATTTACATATGATGACGATACCATTTCGCAGTGCTTTGTGTTAGTTACATTTTCTATATACTGAACTTTGACACTAGTTCATATATCTCTCCAGACATGCAATAGTACAGAGAAAGGGTTGTGGAGCTAATGAGAAACCCATGTGGATTATCATGGAATTTGTGAGACTTACCAGGTACATTTACTAGGTTCATCTACTCTTGCCCTTGAAGATTAGCATGCACACAGATACACACACAAACTACATGGAGGTCCTAGCCAGACAAATTCTTGAGTTGTGCCAAATTCCATTCACTCCACAATATGCCACATAGGATTCTCTACATAGGGACTTCCTGTCACCAGCACTAAGAAACATGCTGGTGTCCTCATGATACACATAACTGTTCAACTCTTTTTCTTATATGCTACTTACGAACCGAATAATGCCTTACATTTACCACAGCTGTTCTAATTATTAAAAAGCAACATGGCAACCTTAATTAACCCTATAGGCAACAAAGCAGCAATTTCCCCACACTAGTTGCCCTTTTATTATTTCAGTCACTCTAGATCATAGTTTCTTCAACTGTGTTTGATTACTTGGTTATAATTCTTTCATTGTAGTGCATATATTTTGAAACTGAGTAAAAAGAACTTGTAATTTCCATCCTGAATCAGGCAACATTTAAGGCACCATTTAATAGTGTGGTCTCTAAATTAGACATACATCATCTGCCTACTCTTCAAAGTATGGGTACAGGGGCATGGCTTCCCCCCAAAGATCAACGTTATGATTGAATTATCTATTTAATTTTTTTGCCTATTTTTTCCTTGTCTCTTTTTAAAGATCTACCAATCAAAATGGGAGTTTTTTATGCCCTGGAATTTTCCTCCAATGTTAGTATTTTGATTGTTTGCTTACATTTGTTTTTGTTAAAGTATTTGTATTTTCATTTATTAACGACCACTTCCATTTTGTCTTCTCGTCATTTGGGCAGCTTCTGCGTTGTCATGGGTGTGTTCTCAGAGGTTGGAACCTTTGGCTAATGACTAGACAGGTTTAAAACAGACATCACCTCCCTATTTGAGTTTGTGGTTTTTGACTCGTGAAATTTTTGATATCAATTTTGTCTCTTATTTTGGTATTGGTAATCTTGCAGTTGATTTTCCAGTTACCTTTATTTTGATCTTAGCTACATTTTTTCTCCTTGTTACTCTATAAATCCATCTTGTTTCATCTTTAGAACAACTGTTAATGTACAAGAGAATACATACAGTAGTTTGCAAAGCACCCCGAATAAAACAGACACTTAAGAAATCTTATTAAAAATAAAAAAGCTGTACTATAGAGTCGAATATATAAAAAAAAAAATCGGGAGTGGTCTCCCTAAGACTTTCTCATATACTTAGATATGGGGATGGATATTTGAGGAGTAAACCGCAAGACAATGATTATATTACGTACATTAAAGAACCATCAACAACAAATCAAATCAAATTAATAATATATTGAACAATTATATTTGTATGCAAAATTTGGTTAACCTAAGTGAAAGCGTACTCAAGTTATCATGTTTAGAGTACACACACCCACAGACATAATTCCAAAAATGGTATTTTCGGACTCAGGGAGGTCTAAAATGTTGAGATTCATTGAAATCTCAAAATTGAATTTTTGGACGATCACAATACTTACCCTACGAGAAAGTAAATTGGACACAGGGAGGTCTAAAACATCAAGATTCATCAAAATCTCGAGGTCGAATTTTTGGATGATTAAAATATTTTCCCTATACAGTAATCCCTCGTTATATCGCGCTTCGACTTTCGCGGATTCACTCTATCGCGGATTTTAAATGTAAGCATATCTAAATATATATCACGGATTTTTCGCTGGTTCGCGGATTTCTGCGGACAATGGGTCTTTTAATTTATGCTACATGCTTCCTCAGTTTGTTTGCCCTGTTGATTTCATACAAGGGACGCTATTGGTGGATGGCTTAGAAGCTACCCAATCAGAGCATGTATTACATATTAACTAAAACTCCTCAATGATATAAGATATGCATCCTGCGCGGTGCTTGATTGTTTGCTTGTCTCTGCCTCTATCTCACCCTCTCTGACATTCTCTGCACCTGACAGAGGGGGTGTGAGCAGAGGGGCTGTTTGCACAGAGGCTGTTTGCCTAGTGGATACGGACGCTCCTCTAAGAAATGCCGCTTTGTCGCGGTGCTTCGGCATATTTAAAAGCACAAAAGCACACGTATTGATTTTTTGATTGTTTGCTTTAATCTCGCGCGCTCTCTCTCTCTGACGTTCTCTGCGCCTGACGGAGGAGATGTGAGCAGAGGGGCTGTTTGCACAGAGGCTGTTTGCTTAGAAGATACTGACGCTCCTCTAAAAAATGCCACTTTATTGCGGTGCTTCGGAACGTATTGATTTTTTGATTGTTTGCTTTTCTTTGCGAGCGCTCTCTCTCTCTCTCACTCTGAAATTCTCTGCTCCTGATGTGGGCACTCCTTTGAAGAGAAGATATATTTGCATTCTTTTAATTGTGAGAAAGAAGAAAGAAGATCTCTGTCTTGTCATGGAGCACAGTTTAAACTTTTGACTAAAGGGTGTTATTTCATGTCTAGAGGGCTCTAATAATGTTAACAGTGTGGGAGAGTTTATAAGGGCTTAAAATATATAAAAATAACCATACAAACATATGGTTTCTACTTCGCGGATTTTCATCTATCGCGGGGGGTTCTGGGATGCAACCCCCGCGATCGAGGAGGGATTACTGTACTTCGTATACCATAAAGTAAAAAATAGAAAAACATTAGAATTCAATTTAATTAAGCAGCTCCTTAGAAAAAAAAAGGTGAAGTAAACTTTGACTGCCCTCCATCATCACATGATGAACTTACGCAGCATACTACTTAACATAAGTACATTTAACAAACAAGATTAATATTTGACTAAATTATCAGCACGTCCATTGACACTGGACATCTACTCTATATATAGCGCTACATGCCTGTGACTAACACACACTACATTTTTGCCTATTTGCAGACAACTTAAGGAAGAACAATTTTCACCAATGTATTATCATCATGACCCTAGAGTCCAATAACATACAACCTCTCTAAGTTAGTTTCATTGTGAAAAAATTATCTCAGATAGTAGAAAGTCTGAGAGGAAGTTAGTGGTACTGTAGTTTGAGTTTTGCTTGTATTCTTTTTTATAATCTTGATTTTATTTGTGTTTTGTATACAAAAATAAATTAACAGAAATAATCATCAATACGATGCACGTGATATAAAAAATTAATTGTTTATTGCTTTAAAATGTATCTCTTGTCATGTTAAAAATATTCTCACACATTATTCCAAAAATTAAAATATTTAAGATTCCAGTCTTTACTTCTCTTCCTTAGTATTCAAATGTGTATTTATTTTATAGTATTTTGTTATCTGGAACCATTATAACATCTTTTGAGTTCCTTTCAGTTTCCATTGCTGTCTTCTGTAATTTAAAACTGATATACCCCTAAGTACCCCAAGTGATCAGAATCAGACAGACAGAATCTCTGTCTATCCTGCATTGTCCTTTATAGGTTGACTAGCTATGTGACAGGTAATAAATTTAAAAATATTTGACATTTGCTATGTCTTACATTTACATGTACAGTCAGTATTCGTCCTGTGTGTTTGTTCAGTATCATTGTCTGTCTCAACCTGTCTTGGCTGAGGCTTCCTCATTTCAATCGCATTCCCACAAAGCCTGCTTCTCAGACTCTTGTCATTTCATGGCATGTTGCTTGCTTCCTATCTGGTTTATAATTTCTGTCTTTGAAAGTGACCTCAAGTTGAGCCTTGTTGGTATTTAGTAACCCAACGTCCAATTCACCTCATTAGTATTTAGCAACCAGATGTCACTCAGTATTCACTCGTTATTCAGTTTGTTTTCTTTGAAACACTCTATATTAATGCCAGTTTTGTAATAATACAAAGAATTGTCACAATCAGGAACTGAACTTCTCATTCCTTCTCAGTATCCTTGTGTGTGTTGACCTCTCCTGCCTAGTGCGTTTGACTAAGCAACCAAAGCAAAACAGACCATACAAATTGCTCAGCAGGACTGGACACACACACACTCTCACTCACACTCACACAGTAGAGTTTTAACAATTAGTATACAGATAGCTATGTCTGATTGTTATATTTTCTGTGTATACTGTATATGGGAGTTTAAAATTATCACTACAGTTCATATCTCAGTCATGAGCAGTCTATAAATTTCTCTTTTTCCCATATGTACTACCATGAATAAACTGTTATCCATTTCATGAGAAAAAAGAAATACAAATTGTTATTTAATTATTAAATGCTACTAGTTATTAATAAATGTTCATTAATTTGTCATACACCTTCTTCAAAAGAATAATCAACTTAGATAATAATGAAAAAAAGTGGATAACAACTGGAAGTAACAACAAATGACATAAAAAAATGAGTGAAACATTTTGCAACAGCCATAGTTTGAATAATAGGACAGGTGCTATTTAAATAAAATATATTAGTATTATTATTATTATTAATAATAATAATACATTAGCTTGTCATTCTATGACGTTAGCTTTATCTCTTATCTCTCCTCCTGTCCCAATAAATCCAATCTCCACCTTATGAGAGCAGTTGAATTCTAGGATGTTCTCCACAAAGGTTACAGCACACAAACAAGCTCTCAATCTAACAAAATATACGTTAGGCCTTTCCCTTTAGGTCAACATTATTCAAGGCCATCTTTTCTGTCCCATAAACCACAGACCTAATATTATTAACAAAAGAAAATGATTGCAGTAGAAAAATGATTGAAACCTTTGACAAACAACCTCCCAGTGTAGTTGTGTTTTGCTCATCTTGTTCAGGCACAGAGATTTGTGTCTGTTTAAATCTTACAGCTGAATCTGTGGAAGCAGCAGGAGAACATTGCACCTTAAGTGTAACGGCCAACAAGACAGCACTTGTTTCTTTTAAAACAGAGGTTTAAATTTCACGGTCCATCAAAAATGTCTTTTGAAAAGTGTTAGCCATTTGCTCAAGCTTACTTTACTGCAAGCTTAAAAGGGCTCCTGGATATGAAGTGGAGACACAGATTGCTTTGTATTCCTAAATGTTGCTGAAATACATGGGGATGAATAATTTGTAATTTGTCTCATGATTGTGTGGTATTTTTCTAAAAAAAGACAGATATAATACTACCTGTAAGTTCAAATATCACATACAGTAGATATATATTTTCATTTGTATGACGCCTTACTGCACCTTACTCTCTATTGCACTTTAATGTAAGAATTGCATCCACTGTCTATTGCACCCTACTCTGCTACTCGCACTTTCTGGTTAGACGTTAAACTGCATTTTGTTGTACCTGTACAATGACAATAAAGTTAAATCTAATCTAATCTAATCTACCGTATATACTCACGTATAAGTCAAGTCTTGAAACCCGAAAAATTGATCATAAAATCAGACCCCGACTTATACGGCCATTCAAAAATGCGACACTTAATTTTTTTTTTACATCTTCTTGCCTCCTCCAATCTTGCATCAGTTTCTCAGACACATCAAATTTTGTTGCAGCAGCGCAGTTACCAATTTCATTTGGCTACTTCAATGATGTTTAATTTAAAACCAGCTTCATACTTTTTTCTGATTGAACGCTCCATCATAGATAAGGGATGCTCTTATGATAAAGGTGGATGACGGTGTAAGATACAAAAAACACAAAACAGTGTAAATGTTGCTTCAGAATAGTTCAGGTAGTACCGTGTAGCTACGTAGGCACAATAAAGTGAGAGAGAGAAGTTAGGGGCACAAGCTGATACAGGGCATTGCCACACACACATAGAAACAAAAGGCAGTGTGCTCCGTGGTTACTCTCAGGTGGGCGTTAGCAATTCATAATCTCTTGGACCAATAGCGTGAGTTTTCTGCATTCGACTTATACGACCACCATTATAAAATACCAGAAATTATACTGTATAATAAAGTCTCAACGTATCTATGGGAGAATTTATCCGCGAGTATATAATCTAATCTAATCTAATCTAATTTTTTGAAAGTCACACAGTGAGAGGTACATATTTATGAGTTTTTAAAGTAATATTCTTTGACTTCAATGGAACAAGCCAGCCATTTTTCTGCCCTACATTGGGGAAGTGATGAGGCAGCCTTCTGCTGTTATGCACCTAAAATCTGAAATATTTTACCGATAGAAATTTGCCAGGCTAATACAGTGGAAAAAAACTGCTAAAAACACATTATTGTAACATGGCTTTCTCATAGCTTCATTTTAGCTTAATCCTGATACTCTGTATATGCATTTAATTATCAAATTATCATTATCATTCATGGTGGCTCCAAAATCGTACTTTCTCTGCTGTTCTTTTTCCGGTTTTCTGTGGTGGCGATCTCCGCCACCACCACCCGATCAAAGCACCATGCTGTCCCTACATTGATGGATTAAAGGCCAGAAGTCCAGATAACAGTCATCATCAAGTTCTTCCATGTGAACCCTGAATACCAAAATTAAAATGATTGAGGTCATTTATGTTAGGTAGAATACCTAGAGGGGCCTGGGTGGTCTCGTGGCCTCAGAACCCCTGTAGATGTAATTTTTTTCTCCAGCCGTCTGGAGTTTTTTTTTGTTTTTTCTGTCCCCCCTGGCCATTGGACCTTACTCTTATTCGATGTTAATTAATGCTTATTTATTTTGCTTTCTTATTGTGTCTTTTATTTTTCTATTCTTTATTATGTAAAGCACTTTGAGCTACTGTTTGTATGAAAATGTGCTATATAAATAAATGTTGTTGTTGTTGTTGTTATGTTATTTAATATTGCCTAATTTTATTTTTTAATTATATTGTGTCATTTTTCTCTTTCTTTATCCTGTAAAGCACTTTGAGCTACATCATTTGTATGAAAATGTGCTATATAAATAAATGTTGTTGTTGTTTCCAATCAAAAGGTTATGGGTTCAGCTTTTAAGATCAAGACAAGCTACAGTAGTTTGGTGAAATCAGTACATCACATTCTACCACTTTCATTTAAATGCAAACTTACAGCAAAAACAGCAAAAATTAGAAATAAAGTGTTTGAAGAAAAGACACTCCTATATACAAGTATACTGTACTTTTTAATAACATGATTTTATACATTGAGATATTGCACAGCTCTAAACGGTAAAGAATAGTGCTCCTGATGAAAGAGGCAGACTAAAACTGTCACAACATATAAACACACACATGCACGGTTAAGGTAGTGCAGGGTTGCAACCACGATGAATGTAATGACCAGAAGAGGAACCTTTAAACAGGCAAGCAACTGTAACCAGTACACAGAAACAGAGAGAGAGGCAAAAACCTGATTTTACCCAAGAAGCATAATCAAAAACAAAAAAGAATAATAAAATATATATACTGCGGCAAAAGCGAAATATGACCCTAAGAGATTGTTTCAATATTTTAGTAATACAAGAACAGTCAAAGATTTGTGGCAGATGAAATGTAATGTAAGTAAATGTTAAATATTACATGTAGGAACT
This sequence comes from Polypterus bichir lapradei, assembly GCA_026402145.1. Taxonomy (NCBI): domain Eukaryota; kingdom Metazoa; phylum Chordata; class Cladistia; order Polypteriformes; family Polypteridae; genus Polypterus; species Polypterus bichir. Next base: position 24,973,996 of record JANRMT010062841.1, on the reverse strand, counting down.
AAAAATGTTAGATTTGAATACACAATGAGAGATCTGAAAATTGAAACTACATCTTATGAAAAGGACGAAGGAGTCATAGTAAACTCATCATTCACTCTACATCCAGATAGTTAAAATGACGTTAGGGTATATATCATGAATTGTGGAGTATATCTCAAATGAGGTTATGTTTAAGTTATAGAATGCACTAATGAAGGTTTACCTGGAGTAATGTGTTCAGTATTGGTGGTGGCTCTGAGGCTAGGGATCTGCACTGGCAATCGAAAGGTTGCCGGTTCGAATCCCGTAAATGCCAAAAAGGGACTCTGCTCTGTTGGGCCCTTGAGCAAGGCCCTTAACCTGCAACTGCTGAGCGCTTTGAGTAGTGAGAAAAGTCTTATATAATTGCAAAGAATTATTAAAAAGATACGTGACAGCATTAGAGAACATCCAGAGGAAAGTGACTAGGCTGATCCTGAGAGTTATGAGCTATGAACAGTTAGCAGAACGGAAAGCTCTTGAGAATAAACACAAGTGTAAACCATCATTCTGGGGATTTCTATTATTTTCTCTAGCTGTTGACAAAACACCTACAGTCTTCAAATGCCTTCCTTTCTCTGCTCAAGGTGGTACATGACTGAAAGGGATAGACTTCCTGTCTTTCTTGTGGACCTCCATTTTTGTTTCTGGCTTCTGAAGACTTGCTGTTGACCTACCAGAGCTTGTTTGATACAAAAGAAACCTTTGCCTTTCCTGCAAAGGAAACCCAACATGCTCTGAGACATGCTCAGTGCTGAAATCCTTTAAAACTTTCTTTTTCTTGTGCTCGCTATATGTTTTATCTGATGAGGTGGTATGAACTGTGTCACCATAAATAATATACTAGCCATGGTAGCTATCAAATACAGGTAACAGAGTAATTTAAAAATATGTACTATCTCTTACCCTACATGTACTTTTAGTGCCTTTCCTCTATATCTGAGCATGTCTGGATGTCTCTTCACTCTTCCTATTCCTGAGCACGTTCTTATAAAGCCTGCTTCTCAGACTTTGTAATTATTTTCAAGGTTGCTTTCTCACCTCCTGTCCAGTTTTATACTTGCCGTCTTTGAAGGCAACTCACTCAGCATGCCTCATGCACCTTTACTCCTCTTTGTGCATCTCACACTCATACTTCTTCTTTCATCGTGATAGCAAAGGCAAACTGACCAATCCGATTGCTCAGAGTGATTGCACACAGAGACCTCAGTGTTTGATTATATAGTAGATGGATTGTCACACACGGGAGGCTGAGCAGTTTCTCATGGGTATTGGTCTGCATTCTCACAAGGCGTTGGAAAAGAGTGAAATACCATAATTAACATGGCCTCTTTTTTCCCTAGAATGTGTTCTCTTAAAAAGACATTAAGGGCATTGTTTTTTGTAAAGGACTGGGAGAAAATCTGTAAACCAGAGATGCGAAAGGATGAAAAATTTGGAAACAAACCAATATTTCTTTGGAACCAGGGCAAGACAAGATTTCAAAAAACTGAGTGGTAAAGCAAAAGAGCACTAAGGAAGTGATCACAAGTGTTTCAAGAAGATTTATCCAGTGTGGCCCACCAGGCTGGCACTGCCGCCTCAACCAGACACAGACAAGCATGGGACACAAGTTCTAGTCACACACGTTGTTTTATTTGCTTTTTTCTTGTGAGAAACTCCTTCCCCCATTTCCCACAAGGACAACACAGTTTCCAGCACAAGCATTACATAGCACAACACAACAAAATACTCTTCTTCTTTTCTTTTTCTTCTTCACTCCTCCCGGCAAGCTTCATCTTCCTCCTCCCGACTCTAGCTCTCTGAGTACTGTCTGCTGACTCCTTTTATAATGCACCCAGAAGAGCTTCAGGTGCTTGATGATCTATTTCCGGCAGTACTTCCAGGTGTGGAGGAAGAACTGCTCACAAGGACTATCCACAGATCCTGCTGCAGCACCCACTGATGGTGCACATGAATCCCAAAAGGGCTGCACCAAACTAAAACTCCCATGGAGTCCCAGGCACCACTGCAACCCAGGGGGGCTACCACCTAGCACTCCGGGAAGGTAACATTCTGGACACGTTTGCTCCCCTGGTCCTTACAGCGTGGAGGCTTCCTGGCTGAGCAAGGGCCCCAGATGCACACTACACCAGTTTCGGATGCAACATAAATAATGCTCTGATATTTGAATGGCCGCTTTGATAACATCACATTTAACGTAAACCTGGTACCAAAATCTGGCACTTATCACTATGGAAACCACTATGGATACCATTGTCAGAATAAAGGGATGTCCACACAAAAAACAAATAGGCATAGTAGCATAAGGGTAAAAATAAATACTTTTCTAAGAAAGACTTATAAGATCATACAATATATGTCAAAAATGAATTCCTTGTATATAAAAACCTTATGACTGATGCATAAATTGGCTCAAACCTTTCAAGAAGGCACAAGAAAAATTAAATAAAGAAATCAATCACAACAGAATGGAAACAAAGCATGTGGAAGATGAGTGACGTCACTTCCTGTGCAGGTGACACACAGCCCCGCTCTTTCTGTTCTGCCCGGTACTTAAAGATCAGCACCACCAGACATCACCCTTCATTGACGGTCCTGTTCTAGATGAAGATAGAGCTCAGACTCTAAAATATATTCTACAAAAACTCTTTGGAGCAACAACTGTGTTTTTTCCATTTATCTTATTTTTCTTTCTCTCAATACCACACTTTAAACAGGGTGTTTGAATGAAACCCCAACGCTTTTTGTTTTTTTCTTGTTCCTTTTTGCGAGATCTACATATATTTTGTGACCTTTAGGGGCATCCTTAAGTATTCTCTGAGCACAAGCAACAGCCCAGAAGAGTTTTTATTATGGAGCATAAAGGGAACTCGACAAATGACCTAATGCCTTCAGAGTCTGTCTATGTACCTGACTGCTACATGGGGTGCTGGCCCCTTTATCAATCAGCACTCCCTGCTTGCTTCTTTCTCTGCACCGCAGACATTTGAGTGAATGCCCATTTCTTTTATACCTGTTCCCTGCATGTGTTTTTTTATAAAAGTAATGAACATGCCATTTTTGACAAGCCCGTGCCTCTTTGGTGGAGTGATACTAGGACAGCAGTTTTTTTTTTCTTTTACTGTGTCTATAATTGATTGATACTGTGTATGTCTTTCTTATACAGCCTGTGGAAAGAATGATTCAGCACACAAAAACACTCCTGTGGTGCCGAGCCCCTGTCAAGGCAGCACCTCTCTAAATTCAATTATTTGTAAACATATTATGAAGATGGAGCAGGATCAAAGGAACCAATGGCACATATACATTAACTTTAATTTAAACATACATAAGATAAACAAATATTTCAAAGAAGTCACTTTCAATTTAAATACATATATATGTATCTATCTATCTATATACAGTATATATGAAACAGTATGAAGGATGAATTGGAATCAGTAATCTGGGCAGATGGTGTTTAATCTGATACAGCTGATAAAATATGAAGTATGCTCAAAGCCAGACTGGCTAAAGATATGAAATATTCCTAAGGCTATTAAAAATAAGCTGAAGAAGACTTCTCAGGCATGGCTGACAAGGCCTCAGAGGTACAAAATAAAATAGAAAACAGGATTACTTCAGGAGAGGCAAACAAGAACAAATCAGAAAAATACAAAAATACAAAAAATATAAGAAGAAAGAGTAAAATAGTGAAACGAGATGGAAACATGATATCTTAAAAAGTGAAGCAATTCTATATATTAAACAAAATCCAAAAGGTGTTTTAGCATTACAGTGATGAACTGCAGATATGTGAGGCTAAAGGTATTTGGAACAAAAAAATGACAGCTAACTACAGATGACATTGCTGAAGTTGGTACTGATTTCCCAGAGAGAATACTGATGATCTGCCCCTGCTCCAGACATTGTCAGATATGAGTTTTGGTAAGACTAGCTTCCTAATGAGCTGGGAACTCTTGAAGTGGATAAGTCAGCAGAACGAGATGGTCTGCTACCTCAACTCCTCAAGGACTCTGTTTGTTCTCTTTTGCAGATATTTTCCATGTCTAATGACCCCATTGGAGAATAAACTCAGTACAAAAGACAGACAAATGGAAAACCCTAGTGGCTGGAATGTTAGAAATCATCTTCCAATTTTCAACGCCAAACTATCTTTTATTAAGGAACTGTTACATCTTTGTCATGCAAGATTGAGAAACTATTATTAAGAAATGGAAAAAAATTTGAAAAGAAAATTTGGGAAATAATTAACTTCATTCCAATTATTTTGTTATGCTTTCCTGCATGGTATACATTTACAAGTGTAATTGAAACAGAAAATTACATTAAACACTGAAAATATACTTAACATTGTACATATTGTGCCTTCAGAAAGTATTCAGAGAAATTCGCTTTTAACATATTTTTTATGTTGCTGCCTTATCCCAAGTTCGTTTAAATTCATTGTTTCCCGTCACTCAATACATCAGAATGATGACGCAAAAACAGGAATTTTAAAATGTAGTGAAAATATATAACTGAAATTTCCCATGACACAAGTATTCAGACCCTTTATACAGTACTAGTTTGAAACATTTTTAGCAGTGCTTGCAGCCTGGAGTCTTCTTGGGTCTGACAGAACAAGCTTTGCACAACAGGATTTTGGAATTTTCTCCCATTCTTCTCTCAACTTCTGCCAGGTTGTTGTGGTATATCAGGACTGTGGCTTAACAATTAAGATCCTGTTTAACTAAATAATTAATTGGCCAGCTCGATATCCGTGGCTGTGTATGCTCACACAACTACGTGAGGTTGGTGAAGTAATTAGGGCAACACGCACCTGCACGTAAGGCTGCAGTCTGTCTCAATTGCTTCAATGGCACAATTGAGGTGCTGCATCTGCAGATGCATGTAAGAGCGAGCCAGCATGAGAAAGGAGGAGAATCGAGAGAATCGGAAAGGAAAAATGAAAGAAAAAACAGAGGTTAAAGGAAGGAGAGAGAGAAGGACAGGAAGTGAACAAGAGAGAGCCGGTGCAAGATGGAAGGAATTAGGTGGATGGGAATGGTGCCCCAGAAAGGAGTGTGTGGCCAGTGCTTAGGAGAGGGCTGAAGGATCGCACTTCCTGAGCAACTATGGAGCAGGAGCGACCATTGTGCTAAGGGTGTACTCTTGCTGGGAGGAGCAAGGAATCGGCCGCGGTGCAAGCAGAGTAGTGCTCAGTGGTTACCCGTGGAATGCCGTGGGATTGGCGGCGGGAATACAGATCAGAATAAAAGGTTGTCTGCGCCTGCGTGATGGACTTCTCTTCATGCTGCGGGGCCCGTTCAGGATAAGACGGATACACATCAGTTTTAAAGGAAGGCACCAAGGCTCAGAATAGTAAAAGACATTTTCCTACAGGTGTGTTTTTAACCTCATTTTTAATGAATACTAGAGGGCTCTGCCCCCTGATCGCCTCATTTGCCAACCCTGGGGGGTGGGTACTGGGTGCCTGCTATCTCGTGGCATCTCAAGGAAAGAATTTTCAAGATGATTAATGGGGAATTGCGATAGGTTTTACAATAAAAGTTTTATATAACCATTCCAGGACGTTTTGAGTTCTTACCCATGTACACATTCTGTTAACATACATGCAAAAAAGTCTTTTTTAAAAAGCTTAAAAGCCCTGATAAGTAAATTGCTAATTAATGAAATTAAACTATCAGTATATATATATTTTAACTTAGACACTACCGTAACATATACATGTCGTTTAAATTAATAAAATAAATTGGAAACTTAACATAATGACAGCATTCAGTGAAAGTGAGAATATAATGATTATCTTTAAATAGGAATCTTTACCCACAATTCCTATTTACTATATGCTCATGTATGCAAATAATGTAATCTGACTATCCAAAAAATTGCGCAACTGCTTTAGTGCGCCCAGAGAAAATCATACAAACGCTAGTAAGAAACAAAGGATAATATTTGCTAAGTTTCAACACAAGTTTTAATGTGTGTCCATTTGGAGACGATCATAGTTTGGGTTAAATAAAATTTTAGCAATTCAGTCAAGGACTACAGTTCTGTTGCCGTCTTAATCATTTAATTTTATTTTGTCATGTCTGTCTCTTCTATGCTACAGTTTGAGGATTATTATTATTGGCATCATTATCATCATTATTGTTGTTGTTCGTGCTATTGTTGGACTGTGTAAGTCGTCAGACGTTAAGCCCGAACATCACTTGTATGAAAAAATAATATAAAGCAAAACAACTGGACATTCACTTTGAGTGTTCGTAGATCTGTTTTGTTTCCAGGGACGTTCCTGGACAACAGATTATGCTGTGCATATTGCTGAGGCGCACAACATAAACATTTCTTTGTGTTCTGGTCTGATCAATTTTTCCTAAACAATGTAAAGATAGTAAAATCTAGATTTGGTTGCAGCAGTGCACCCTGACCACTAGAGGACACCCTAGGTACTTGCCTAGACCACTTATGCCCAGAAACAGCCCTGGTGGAAGGTATATGACAGGAATCCCTACAAAACAGGACACAGAAGACACCTGTGGGGACATAGCACTGGAGTCCATCCAAAGGTGGTTAAGACACAGCAGAGCATATTTCCACCAAACAACTTATGTGACATGGATGAGGTTATGTAGCCTAACCCAAGCCAGAGGTGTGATGGAGAAGGAAACAGAGTTGTTGAATCTGAAGAGTAATTTGACTTCCAACTTTGTCTGTTGATGTTGTTGGTACTAATCTACTAAATTTCTGTTGTTTTTTTTAATTGTAAATTTGAATCTATGAAGGAGACTTAGTATTGCAGCTTTTAGTGTACCTGTACCCCCATTCTGTGTGGAGAAATGAAGTATTTATTGTAAAGTTCAACACATTGTATAATTACCCTGACAAACATGCCAGTCGTGATTCACTGCAGTAACTCATTTTCAGAGCAGTGCTCGGGACTGATCCTGCTAGTGTGTAGTTGATATTCTTTGCGTTTTTGTTTTCCATCTGAGTGAAAGGGTTGGTTTAGATGGAAGTGTGCCTGTTTTTGGTTTTAATGCTTGCTTTTGGTATGGACATTTGAGATTTGCACATATGAGTGAGTTATTTTGGGATTGTGGTTTAGGATTTAAGAAAAAAGTGAAAAATGTCTTAGCAGTTTTAATACTGTAAATATTCTGAGAGGTACATTATGTGCATGGTATATGTGTGAACAAATATATATGCGTAAATATCTTTATTAAACAGATTAACAAGAAATTGTATATTGCAAGCAGACTTAAAATAAAATTTGAGAACGAATACACTATATAAAAAGAAAAGAGTCTTCATATTAATATTACTTGGTAGCTTCAGGGCAAAAAAAAACAAGAATGTGATTTCATGCACCAGTTAGCATGGCTGTCTAAAATCAACCTTTGCCTTTAATTTTTTTAAAAATACTTGCAATTAAACAAGTGGGGATAATTTAGTTCTTGCTGCTATCATTTTAAGGTTCATTGACACCTTAAAATAATGACCAGTTAAAATACATCGAGTCACTGCTATTGATTGGTACTAAAATGTCTTGCACAACAAACTGAAGCAGATGAGACATTTTCAAGGTGATTTAACTAATTTTAGAATTGCTTTTAAATACTTTAAGAGAAATCTGATATCTGGCCATGACTATACCAGAGTCTTCTATTGCCAGTAATATTTCATTTCATAAATGCAGCTGAAGAGCTCTGGTAAACATGAGTTTAAATAATAATAAATCAATGGAAAGACTGTAGCACAATGTACAGGGTCTATAAAATACATTCAGTCTTCTCTTTTAAATGTTTTATTTTTTCCTTATAGAGTATATTTTATTAGAATTTTTTTTGTCATTAACTCCAAACAGTTAAACACTTAACACAAGTTAAAAAAAAAATAAATTCAGACACTGTTATATTAATTAATTTCAGAGATTGGCATTGTGATTCAGTGTTTAAAGCTTCGGACTTATGACTGAAGGAGACTGGGTTCAAATTCTGTCCTGAACACATCTGGCTTATGTGCTTATACTATATACAGCAGACCAGGGGCCTTATTCCCTTGGAGTTGTAATCTAAAATGAAGCCTACATTACAGAAGCTATCATGCTGTCCCTTTTCAATTACAGGAATTAAGAACCATAGGGTATTTGTCAACAGGCGCTTTCAGTGTTAATGGGCTTAACGGTCAGTAGTTCCATAGACTTCACCGAGTTGTGTCATGCCATCATTATGTAATGGCGTAATCAGTGCTTGAAGTGGAACTAAACAACTGTGTTTTGTGCCTGCTTCTTCTTACTCTTTACAATTTGTTTAAAATATGAACAACTACTCTGGAGAGTGGGAGTTACTTTGATCATGCTTAAATACATGCAAGGCCGGAGCTCGATGTGCTGATACACATCTACTTACTATCTGCCTCAAAAGCAGGGAAGTGCCGGCACTGAACGCCCTGGGTATAAGTAAGATTCTACCCAGATGCACTCTTTATGGTCAGGGTAAACGGGCCAAGATCAAAAGGCAAATTGCATCAATTGCTGAATTTTCTAATGTAATTAGTGCAATGGACTGAATACATGTTGCAATAAAGGCACCATCATTGAATGAACAAGGCAGAAAATTCAAAGTGGCTTGTCATGATTGAAGCTGCCGGCTCGTATGATTTTTTGAAGTCATGCTGAAGGTTCTCCAAACTGTCTGTGCTGATGCCTTGTGCTTTTTCTTCTATTAAAAAGACGGAAACATCTTGTAAAAAGTAATAAATCTTTCATTATCATTCTTATTTCATAGAGTCTCCTTTATTTGGGGTAAGGGGTGTCAGCATCCTTCAAGGTTTGTTTTTTATTTCCAAGTGGCTGATTATGCATGCATAGGGCATGCACCTCCTTCTCTAATACTGACTTGGAACTCAAAGATCAACCTGCTCATTTGGCGACAGGCAGAGATAACTCATTATTTATACTACATATGTTTCATTAAAATACAATTTTGAGAACCTGCATCATTTACTTATCTTCTCTAAAACTAAAATGGTCCCACAGAGTCTGTAATGTAAATAATCAGCATTATATACCTGGGGGACAGTCCCATCTAATGTTCACTGTTACAGCTCTGGGGGAAATGTTGTGCTGGCCTCGCAAAACATTATGGGGCACTGGGGTAAAAAGTTCTCCTAAACCGGATACATTATAAATGAATTATTTGATGAACAAAAGCAAACGTGAACACAGCCAATTCGCTGTGAATAACACTTTGCCGAAATTCACTGAGCAATACTATTCTTCATACACTTAAATATTGCTGAATATAAAAAAAGGTGTTAAAAAGTGTTAGAGTCTGTGCAGAAAATGTTATTTGCACCTCATTTTGTGTTGCATTGAAATGTGGCGATGATGATATGTTTGGTGAGTGATCATAGTGTAGTCCTGCCATAACCAGCATACACTCTGGTTTCATATAGCTTCTCACGTATGCGCATCGGAAGATCTCCTCACAGGCTTAGTCAAGGTATGTAACTACCCTGCTGAGACGAGAAGAGGGGAACTGCCACTAACACTAGCATCTCCTTCTTTCTCCACAGCACTGAAAAGCCAACCAGTGAGGGCATTTGATCCCGCTCTTTCTGGTCAAACCTCCATAAAACCCTTGGTGACCCAGAAAGAGGTGTAATTTACTGACACAAGTGACCCGTTGGACTAGCTAAGACTTGGCTACCTTGCCCACTTTGTTAACAATTGCCTGAGCTTTCCCACATAATGGGACATACACCCACATTAGTTGGTTTTTGCTTTAGTTTTCGGACAATAAAAAGGACGACCCAATTGTCACCCCAAAGTTTTTTGGAGTCTTGGAACTGTCATTGCTGCACACGGCCACAAAACTGTACACAAGTGCAATGACATCATGTAATTTGTGCAATGGCAACAAAAATGTCACATTTTGTTTTTATAGAATGTTGAACCGTAGTGGATTTAATATGGCTTTTTGAACAGTGATGAATAGAAAAAGCCTCTATAATGTCAGAGTGAAAATAGATCTTTGCAAAGTGGTCTAAATTAATTACTAATGGTTACACAAGTGTGACACTTTATCTTCTGTATATTAATAGCAGTATATATATACTGTGAATTTCTACTTGGGGGCTTTGTCTTAGTTTTGTGGAGTTGTGGTATGTGTGAGCATTACTACTGTGGGTGAAAGATAAAGGGCTATATTCTAATTTGAGAATGAAAAGTGCCAGAGGAAAAAAACGTACAGTAAAACCTTGGATTGCGAGTAACTTAGTATGTGAGTGTTTTGCAAGACGAGCAAAAATTTTTAATAAATTTTAACTTGATAAACGAACGAGGCCTTGCAATACAAGTAGTACGTATACGCTCTGTCTGCCGAGCATCACGTGATCACAGCCGAGCCGATGGTTCTTCTCTCTCTCTCACTGCGGGATTGTGGGTAATCGTCTCCCATGCTCGGTCTCAGTCGGCGCGCCTCACTCGTATAGTCAACATCCGTACGAGCGTATACTGTTTACTATAGCATTGTGACCACGTGTGTGTGTGCGTAAAGCATTTTTTATTGTGTGTGCGAGCGATGAATAATGACAATACAATGACACAATTCTGTGAAATCCTCAAAAGGAGGCAAAAGCAACTGTCATTGGATAGGTTCCTTGTTAAAGCTGCAAAAAAAAGAAAAAAATTCCAGTGAGCCAACAGACTGCAGTGATTCCGTTAGTTATAGTGAAAGTCGTCCTACACAATAACCCTCCTCCTCCTCCTCTCCTCTCTCTCGTTTCCCTCACACCAGCCATGATTTATTTCAAAGGTAAAGTGCAGGTTAATTTGTTTTATCTATTTTTACTTTATATTTTGTATTAATCATTTTTATATGAATATTTTTGGGCTATGGAACAAATCATCTGAGTTTCCATTATTTCTTATGGGGAAATTTTTTGATATACGAGTGCTTTGGATTACAAGCACGTTTCCGGAATGAACAATGGTCGCAAACCAAGGCACCACTGTATTTGAAGCTACCTACCCTAGGGATATCCACCTGGGATTCTGGAGGGCCACAGTAGCTGCAAGTTTTCCTGCCTGACACTTTCTTAATCAGTAGTGACCAATTTATGCTGTTAAGTGACTTCTTTTCCTTTCACTGTAATTGCTGTGTTTTTTAAGACTTTGTCCTCTGAATTACTTTTCATCCTTATATGGCAGCCAAACAAAAATGAGATGTGAAGTGAGCTAACAGATGATCAGCTAATTTGGGGCCTCATACTCTAACAAACTCACTCCAAACAGTTTCTTGATTAGAAGTTGATTCTTATTGTTAATTAAACACATTAGTTAATTCCACAGCTTGTTGTTGCACTCATTCTGAACAGCAGACATTTCCAAAACTGTTGATTTTCTTTTTCCTGAGAACAGGGTCAAAATGTTTTGTGGAAATGAGTAGATCAACATTACTGAGACCTTCATTTTTCCTTTTTCAAATATTGTATGATGGACGTAGGTTATCTGATCAGGTGTTGATTCATTTTAAATCTCATTAGTGTTTGGCTGCTCATTAAGAAAAATCAAACAATTAAGTGGTCTGAATCTTAAATAACACGTCAATTAAAATTAAGGCAAAAGAAGTTAATTAGCATCAAAAACTGATCACTAATTAAGAAAATGGATTATAATGAAAAGTTGAAGCCACTGAGGCCCTTCATGACCGGAGCTGGACACCCAGGCCTAACTATTTAACTAGGACATCCTGACAATTGTATCAGTAAATTTAAATTAGAAAATAAGATCATATTTAACATTTAGTTTTATATGTTGTTCTCCGATAACAGTTTGCATATAAAATCATTTTATTTTTAACCAGATATTTACTTAGGACTAATTTTGACCTTTGTATAATGCTTAATAATATAAGTAGTGGTATTAGAATATACCATTTATCTGTATGGTGATTGGTGTAAATTAAAATATATTTAAATGTGTTATGTAAAAGCACCTAAATGAAATGACACTGCTCTGTTAGATTTCTTCAGTCTGCCACGTTGCACGTGGGACTCCACCAGTTGGTGTAAATAAAGGACTTCTGTGTTGGAGTTCATTAATAATGATGGCACAAAACTCTTCTTTATCTACTAAGTATTTTCTACAACAAAAAGAAATGTAAAATGTCCCCACAACTTTTGTATTGCTTCCAAATAAATCGTGTTACCTTAAGTGTTCATGTAGACACACACACAGATCTTCTGAATAGTATTGGTTGGTTGTACTTTGCAGGAACTTCTTTGAATTCTAAGATAAACATTCTAACATTCAATTGTATCTGTTTAAGTGTAAAAATTATTTTAAGCTCTTGAACTTTTTTAGCACAAAACAGCTCCAGACAATCTATTGAATGACTGATTATATGTCACATAGCTTCTCAGTTGTAAAACATTTTTCTTAAAACTGAACAACAGTTCACTGAAATAAACCCCTTGTCATTATATTGATTTTTGTGGTAGTGCATATCAGTGAGATTTTATTACTCTTTTAATATAATATAATCCATTTAATATATTTAAAACATAACCACAAGAAGTTATTGGTTGGGGGTTATTACAACAGTTTTGAAATAATATAGACTCTTAGTCATAGACAATTGGAAACTACAATATCTGAAGCATTTTATGTGCCACAATCTATATTGGAAGGATGACTTAAAAGTGTTCTATTTAAGAGCAAGGTCACTGGTAACTGGAACAAATGTGATTCTCTGTCCAAGCCCATTCTTTTCTCAAAGTGAAATTAGTAACCACAGAGCTGGAAGTGCTCACTGAGTGCTATGAGAATTGCTTATACAAAAAATGTTAACACTGCTTTAAATAAGGAGACTACAATGCGTGGTATCCCAAGATAATGATACACACCAGAATATGAGAAAGTTCAAAGTAATTTCCATTCAAGCAGACATTACTGTATACTATAGTGCCATGGAAAAAAAATATTCACAGTCTGATTTTCAGCATAATTGCACCTTTGATCAAATCTTTTTTTTTGGGCTGTAGCAGCTTTTGGTGGAGACACAGAACAAAAAAAATAGGTATTTAAATATTTTATTTTACTAAGAGTTACTAAGAGCTGTCTTATACTGTATGCATGACAAGATTGTGTTATATTGTGTACGTTAAGACAAGATTTACTTTTGGATAATAATACTTGCTGATCGTGGATGTTTTTTAGTCAGACATCCATGTATATGAATGTCACCACACAAACCTAAACCTGTCTGATTTAAAAATCAGACTATCTTTAAACCTATATTGTTGCAGTAATGTTGTCAGGTCATGGACTCTTAAGTATTTCCCAAACTTCCTTTTCAGTCCTGATATCTCTGGCACAGACTGATGAGCTCCCATTCCTCTATGGCCTCTCTCCCTTACTAAGTGGCATCTCCTGGTCACATGCAAGTTTAAATCTTGAGGGTATTTAATCAATTTCCTCTACTAACAACACCCCATCTCTCTTGCATTGGTCATCATGAATGACAGGATCTGTTCTATATGACCTAAACTATTTGGACACCTCTCCAAACTACTGAGTTTAGATGTTTCATTGTTAACAAGTGCATCAACTCATATAGCATATATCAAGCACAATATGCATGGAAAAGCATTGGCAGTAAAATGGGTCATACTGAAAACCTCCATCCATCCATCCATCCACCTTCTTCTGCTTATCCTAGGTCGGGTCACGGGGGCAGCAGCTTGAGCAGAGAGGCCCAGACTTCCCTCTCCCCAGCCACTTCTTCTAGCTCTTCCGGGAGAATCCCAAGACGTTCCAAGGCCAGCCGGGAGACATAGTCCATCCAGCGTGTCCTGGGTCTTCCCCAGGTCCTCCTCCCGGTTGGACACCTCACCAGGGAGGCGTCCAGGGGGCATCCTGATCAGATGCCCGAGCCGCCTCATCTAACTCCTCTCGATGCGGAGGAGCAGCGGCTCTACTCTGAGCCCCTCCCGGATGACTGAGCTTCTCATACTATCTTTAAGAGAAAGCCCAGACACCGTGCGGAGGAAACTCATTTCAGCCGCTTTTATTCGTGATCTCGTTCTTTCGGTCACTACCCATAGCTCATGACCATAGGTGACTGGTAAATTGAGAACTTTGCCTTATGGCTCAGCTCCTTTTTCACCACGACCGAGCGATGCAGAACCCGAAAACTGTAAACCTCAGTGACTTTAAACGTGACACTGTCATAGGATGTCAAGTCAGTATGTGAAATGTCTGCTCTGCTAGATCTCCCCGGTAAAATGTAAGTGGAATATGGAGTGGAAGCAATGAGGAGCAACAACAGCTCAGCCACAAAGTGTTAGGCCACACAATCTCAAAAAGCAAGGCCAACAAGTACTAAATTGCATACTGTGTAAAAATCACCTATACCGTGTTGCATCACTCACAAGAGAGTTCCAAACTGCCTGTGGAAGAAACATCACAACAAGAACTGAGCTACATTGAATGAGTTTCCATGGCCGAACAGCTGCACACTATACGCAATGGCAAATGTTGGCTAGAGTGGTGAAAATCACACTGCCATTGGACCCTGGAGCAGTGGAAATGTGCTCTCTGGAGTGATGAATTAGGCTTTACTATCTGGCAGTCTGATGAACGAATCTGGGTTTGGCCCAAGGCAAGGAGAATTCTATTTTCTGGACTGCATGGTACCCATGGTGGAGGAGGGATAATGGTCTGGTGCTGTGTTTCATTCAGGGTTTGGGCCAGGCCTCTTGGTTCCAGTGAAGGGTATTGTTAATGCTACAGCATACACAGAAATTTCAGACAATTGTTACAATCCTTCAGAACACTCCTCTTCAATGGCCCAATATGGTAGGGCTTTATCCCATTCCTTTATGTGGTGTTAGGACTCTACTTTAGAGTGGCAGAGATGCAAAAAGATTGAAGGTATAATATACAATATAAGAATAATCATCAAGTCAAGGTCAGTAACGTGAGTGAGAAGTCAGGATGCCTAAACCAAAATAAAGAGTCAAAACAAGCCAAATCGCATTTTCTAAATGATCTTTTTAAGTTTGTTGATTTAATTTGCAAAAATCTATCCTTTAATAAATAAAATTCGGGTGCCAGATTATGCATGCTGCCATCTTTCATGGTATAACAACATTTTAGACAATATAAAATAAATAAAATTACTCTGAAATGTGACAATAAGTAAAGAAAAAGACCATGAAATGTGAACACAAATAGATAAATGTGTCACAGAATATGTTTTTTTTTGCTGATTATTTATTTATTTGTTAATATTGCTCCAGACTCAACATGAAATATGGCTTGAATTTAAAACTATCATTTTCATTCGTCTAACCTGATAGAGTGGGCTCTAGCAAGTGCTGTGTTTTGAGTTTTAAGTCTCGAGGTGGCAGGTTCCCCAATGAAGTATCGTGTGTCTTGTAAAAAATGCATATCAAATTGAAGTCCAGAGTGGTTGAGGAGATCCCCCTTTGTGACGGCCTAAAAAGGGACATATTGTTTAATTGTAGGATGCTAGGCATAAAATGGGATACAAAGCATACAAATGGGACGGGTAAGCCATACCAGAATGCATAGTCTACAAATCTGGACCTATCTGGACAAACCAGGACGTCTCATTGCCCTGTGGTAATCGGAGCCGAAATCAAAATTTTAGGCTCGATTCAACACTTACTCTCTACTAAAAAAACTCAAATGCATTGAAATCCTTCAGCCTTTAAGACTGTAGGTTTGGGCGTGTTGTCTCTGCGTTATGGAGTAGCAGGAGGTTGTAAACCAGGGGATTAGACCCTTTTCTGCCAGCTTACCTAAAGCAGGACTGCCTTAGCCTCAGTAGCTAATCAGGCCTTTTAATACAAGGGGGCTTTCATGGAGTAGCAGACTCTCAATGTCCACCTCTCAGATGTGCTATGCTCTCTCCTCACATTACACGAGTACATGTGTGCCCTACAATGACTGTCCTCATCTAGCACTGGGCTGTGACTTGTGCCTGTTGCTGCAGCCCATGTGATCCTGAGTTTGAATCCAGTAGTAAAAGAAATAAAAAGGAAACACAGAGAAAATGTCATTCTTGTAAACAAATCTTCCTCAAAGAAAGAAAAATAAATGATTCCAAAATTAGTTCTAACTGTCAGCACAATCTCCTTTTCCCTACATTAGTCTGAAAATGGAACTAATGATTAACTTTTTACTTAACCTTTAAAAAAATCTGTTATCTATATTTTATAGGCATTCATTTGCAATTCAGGATGTAATCAAAAAAGCTAGCCTACATCTTACTTTCTAATATTAAGATTCGTTTTGATCTATTTTTGTGTCTCATTATTTAAATTATAATTGAGGTTTTTTTTGTCAGTTTTAAAGAGAGCTTTCACTTGTGAATATAAATCCTACAAGTCTTTTAAAACTGCTTTACAGTATATAACCAAATTAGGAATTAGACATTTTATAGATTTGGTTGACTAGTATAAAGGAGTGCAAATTTATTTTGAAACCTTTGTAAAATTTGGTTATGCAGTAAATAGGAAGCACAAAAAGTATCAAGCAGCTCTAGATTTAAAAAATACAGATGAACCAAGAGAGGAAGTTAAATATTGAAATATATACTTGTATATAAAACCCCACATTTCCTCTACTGTATTCGCACTGCTTACAAGATTTGTGCTTGTTTACTGTGTGAACGCTGGCCTGGACACACACAGACGGACAACATAGTTCACCCAACACACTGTTTATTTACAATATTTACAATGCACAAACCCCAGTGCCTCTTGCACCGATTCCCCACAGTCCAGGCCTCACAGTCTCTGTGCCTCTCTCTCTTTGACCGCCTCCTGTCCTCTCTCCAGTTCTGTCCTCTTCCACCTGACATCCACTAACGACTGGAGGGAGGCAGCCCCTCTTATAGGAACCCGGATGGGCTCCAGCTGCTTCCCGGCAATTAGTCTTGGCCACACCCCTGTGTGGCGGAAGTGCCGGCTGCGCACCCGGAAGCCGTCCAGGTGTCCCCTGTCGTCTTCCCCCCAGCACTTCCTGGTGTGGCGGAAGTGCCGGGCTCCCGGGATGATAAGGCACTGGGGCGCCGCCTGGCGGTGGCCACGGGTCCCTACAGGGCTGGGCTTCCAAGCCCCCTACCCGAGGCCTCCTGCATAACCAGGACGGACGCCCCCTCTCGGTCTGGAGGAGGCACACGCCCTCCTCTGGTCCTCCAAGGCGTCCCGGCTGGGGACCACACGGGATAAACCGGCTTCGGGGCGCCGCCTGGCGGTGGCCACGGGCCCCTACAGAGCTGGGCTTCCAAGCCCTCTACCCGAGGCCCCCAACATAACCAGGACGGACGCCCCCTCACAGTCTGGAGGAGGAGCCGGCCGGGGACCACAACTGCTACTTTTCCTTCTCTTTCTCTTTATCTCCCAAACCCCATTACCATACCCACCAGCCCCAAAACAAACCCTGTCTTGTCTTCTGCTCACTTCATTTCCACTCAACAGTCAACTTTAGACTAAATATTTTAATGGTGAAGATTGGCTTTTAAACCCAGTCCAGGGTATACTTTCTGGTAATTATCGGAATTAATTCTGGTGTCCATAAGGTTTTTGGACTATCAGGCCACACTGGAGTTGTAGGAACTTAAAGAATACATTTGGCAAAGTTATTTCTTCACAATCATGGTTTATTTTATTTGCCTCATGAAACAGTGTTCTAAAGTGGATCATCTTTTTTAAATAAAATAAAAAAACTAGCTCACTCTTGCATTTCTAATGGAACTAATAGAAATCTGGTGCTCCAACATGAAAAAAAGCATTAAAACTTATCAAATATGTTCATTTTTCAAGTAAAAAAAAAATGTTACAGAGAATTGATCCATGTCTTGAGATTACCCATATTGCATAACAGCATATCCATGTTGTTTTAGGAAGAAAAAAAAGCAAAACCTTTTTGTAAGGTTCAGCCAAATTTAAAAGGAAACCAGCTATGTGCTTTATTTGTTGCTCCTCTGCAGTAGTCTTTCAAGTATAAGGGCGAGGAAAGTGATCGCCAAAGGCTCGCTATTGACTTTATTGAATTTGGATACCCAGATGTGAAATGTTGTCTTTGTTCTGTAGACAACTACACAATCATAAGTGAACAAATCGTGAGTGGTCTCTCCTAGACTTTCTCATATACTCAGATATGGACATGTATATTTGAGGAGTAAGTCGCAAGACAATGATTATATTTTTATATTATGTACATTAAAAAAACATCAACAACAAATCAAATCAAATTAATAATATATTGGACAATTATAATAAAAGTAAAGTTGAATAAATC
Source organism: Polypterus bichir lapradei (assembly GCA_026402145.1). NCBI lineage: Eukaryota > Metazoa > Chordata > Cladistia > Polypteriformes > Polypteridae > Polypterus > Polypterus bichir. The sequence continues at coordinate 24,955,632 of JANRMT010062841.1, read as the reverse complement.
AGACTCTGCAGCTGCATGAATAAAAAAGTACCACTTCCAGTTAGCAGAAATATATCAAAAGTTAATAGAAATCAAAGTTTTGTACCTAATACTTGTATGTAAAATTTGGTTGACCTAATTGAAAGCGTATTCAAGTTATCGTGTTTATACACACACACACACACACAGACAGACATAATTCCAAAAGTGGTATTTTCGGACTCTGGGAGGTCTAAAACATCGAGATTCATCAAAATCTCGAGGTTGAACTTTTGGGTGATTACAATACTTTCCCTATACTTTGTATACAAGAAAGTAAAAAGTCACACCATCGCTTACATTCTTTCACTAGGCAGCTTATTTTGTTATTTTGCAAAAACATTACCTGCTGCCATATGTGTTGTGATGGTCTAGCAAAAGATTGAGCACACGCATTGCATGCAATCACATTCAAAAACTGAACAGAAGTTATAGGCATTCATTTAGTTTTAATCACGTTCAGGTTTAGTAAATTTGGTACAAATGTTTCAGCAAGTGTGGTAGCAAAGAGCTGTCAGTCTTGCTTCACAGCACTTAATTCTGCATGGAGTTTCTCAATGTGTGTTTATGGATTGATTGGTATCAGTGATTGTCAGTGAGTTTACTCACTCAAGATTGTCAATGTTTTCTCCAGCTCTTTCATTGCCATATCCTCGGCGACAGTGGCTCATCATGCATTATAAAATACAATAATGGGATTGTGGCACTTCGGTTTGTTTCATTGCGATTGGGCTTTGTTGCATACTTTGCCTTTTTCATTTTCTGGGCATTTTGTTTTTTGTGCATGGGTTCAACACACCATGGGACATGCAGGTGTCTTTTTTTTTAAAAAAAATCAAAATGTTTTATTAAAAATAAAATGCAGTATAATCAGTTCGGTTCTCCATTACTATAGAAAGCAGTACACCAAGAGATGTTTCCCTTCTCTCAAAAAACTTTCTTGTTTACTAAAAATAAAATGGAAAACAAAAGGTAAACATTTCTGTACACTGAGATTTATTTTTCTACATTACAATTATTTTCTTGCTAGATTCTTTTGTTCAAAGTTACTTACAACAGAGGTAAACATAATTGAGTAACTTTAGGCTAGGGCCTGTTTGTTCAGCAATGTAATAGGACAGGTAACAAGAGTTGATAGCCACAAGTGAAAAGAAGTAATAATTAATTTATAATCATAGATTATAATCGATAAAGCAATTAACTTAAACAACAAATTAACCAACAATAAGTAATCAGTTGGACTAATATTCATAGAACAGATGGGTGTTCAATTTCTTTTAAAATGCATTGAGGGAGCCAGCAGTTCGGATGGAAGTGGGAAGCTCATTTCACCAACTAGTAACTACACAGGAAAAGTCTGGATTGAGACTTCATTCCAAGCAGAGGTGGCATCACCAGACACTGTTCCCTGCAGACCTGAATGGACGAGATGGACTATAAAACTTCATCATTGTCTCTCTACAGTATACTCAGTTGCTGTGACCCATTGACTACTCTGTAGGCAAGCATCAGGGATTTGAACTTAATGTAAACAGGGAGACAATGTAGTGACCTGAAGAGAGAAGTGACATGTGCCCATCTCGGCTGGTTAAATACAAGATGGCCCGCTGCATTCTGGACCATCTGCAGTAGCTTGAAAGCGCATGTGAGTACTTCTGCCAGAAGCAAGTTGCAGTAGTCCAGACACGACAAGACCAAAGCCTGGATTAGAGGTTGTGCTGCTTACTCTGTCAGATAAGGTCTGATTTTTTCTAAACCAAAGGACTTAAACATAATAATTGTCAGGTAAAAATTGCAGAGTTATTTACCAAAATGTTATTATTTAACCAGTGCCAAAACGCTAAGATGTAGACTTGGTCAAGACGAAAGAAAAAGAGTAAAAACCAGCATACTAAAAAACAAAACTTTCTAATAGCAGTTACTCACTAAGTCAATCCATACAAGGAACTGAAGACAAACTGGCACAAGACATAAACCTGAAAAAGCAAAGCAATTATGAGACAAGCTACCACCATAAAAACAACACTTGAAAGATCTCTATGATCATCTATTACAAAAATCAAAACTCATAAATTCTCTATGCCCGAAGGTGACCTTTCACCTCTCAAACAAGCATTGTGATCAGACGAGCTGTTATTAAAAAAATTTCAACTCAGAAATTCGCTTTGAGTATTTATCACTAGAAAGGACCCTTTCAATGAAAGGTGAATTGCCACCACAAAAATGAACGCCACCACAAGAAGGAGCCACCACAAAATCCAGACTCAAAAATGCACTTTACTATGAAGGCGTATTACTACAAAAATTGAAATTCAAAAAGCATTTTTCTCTTAAGTCATTTCCCCACAGGGATCATGCCAGAAGAATCCAAAATCTGATATAGATGTGTTCCTTTTCTTACACAGAAATTTATTACTGAGCCTTCATGATGAGAGTCAATAAGGCAGCAGTAAGCAACCATGACGTGCACCCTAAGAGCTAGTTTATACTTCTGTACGTGCACGCATCATGGCTGCCATGCATTTCCAGCGTTCATTTGACATGACCTCTGAGCACATCCTCAGAAATTAACGAGATACATGTGCAAGTTGCAGTATCGGCAAAAAATCGTGGGGTGCCCTGTGTTCAACTTATGACGTCAGAGTCTCTGTTTACTATCAACATGTGACAGGAAGCCACTTTGCAATTCCTACAGGATCAATGTGTGTACTTCGATGTTTGATGAATGGTTCGATGTGGTGAAGCAAAATGCTGACATACATGGTGCTTTTATATTCAAGTGTCGCACATTCCCCATCGTAATGACGCAATATTTTTTAAAGGTCACACACACCATCTTCTCTGCCGCCTTTTGTTTCCTGCCTGGAGTTTGCAAGTTTTCCTGGTGGGTTTCCACAGTGTGCTTCGGTTTCCTTCCAAAGACATGCAGGTTTGGGGATTTGGTGATAGTAAAATGATGCTAGTGTATGTGTGTGCTTGTATTCACCTAAGCACTTGATTTACCAACCCTTGCTAGTTTATGTGTTCTCATTGCCCATTCCATCCTCAGTTTCATGACTTTCAATGTTATGGGTTCAAGGAAAGATGCTAGTCATGGGCATCCTGGGCATCAAAGATTAAACTTTTATCATGCAAATCAAAATTCGAAAACAAATCTCTGTAACTAAAAGGTGAGAATTCACAACTCAAAAAGAAAGCACTATTATTGGAAGGTGAGCTGTTGTTTCAAAGAAAAAAAAAATCAGAAATTCTCTATGGCTTTAATGTGAGCATTCATCATTCAGAAAGGCACTGTGGCTAGAAACAGTGGCGTAGATGGGGCGAGCGGAGGGGGAGCTCTGCCCCAGGTGGCACATTTTTGGGGGCGGCATTATTGGCCAAAAGGCTCAGTACAATTCGTTTATAAGCAGCAGGGATGGAAAAATATCACTCATGAAAGAAAAAAGTAAAATTCTATGATTTTTATGCACAAATGCTTCAAAAATCATTTTCAGACTGTCCTTCTGTGATTTATGAGGTAATAACAAAAATAAACCTAAACTTTACACTGATAATAATTTCTAGGAAGATAAACAACTAATTTACAATTTATAATTTCGTTTCTTTATCTATCCAAATGTGTTCTTGCTCTGCGCAGAAAACATCCCCACCTATTACTTGTACACTACACTGGTTCTGGTTTTCGCAGCGTGATTATATTAAACTAATAATTAGAACACGGCTTATCAGTGCATCTATACTATATTCTTGTCTAGTTGATGCTCATAAATAATTATATGTGAAAAATAATTGCTGTTTCTCTATATATGAATAAATTTATGCAAAATTTATCTCAATTTTTCTCTATACATCATTTTAATTTTCTATTTAAATAGGTTAACATATTCAGATATGTTGGAGGGCGTCAACCTACCCACCCCAAGCGGCACGAACTCAAGCTACGCCACTGGCTGGAAACTAAACTGTCAGCACAAAAATTCCTTTACTATGAAGCCATTCCAACACAAAATCCAAACTTGAAAACTCCTTTACTATAAAGCCATGCCTTCACAAAATCCAGACTCATAAAGGCACTTCACTACGAAGATGCATCACAAACAAAAATCCAAACTGGAAAACGTGTTTTACTCTGAAAGTGTTTAGCTAAAAAAAATTATGTCTGAAAAATATATTTTTTGTAAAGGTCTTCTCCCCACAGGGTTCATGATGAAGGATCCAAAATCTCAGACAAAAGGGTTAATTTAATTGTGCTGGAATTTATTGCTGAGCCTTCATGACTTGAGTCATAAAGGCAGCTGTTAGCATCCATGATGTGCGCTCTAAGAAAAATGAAATCGTGATGCACTTAAAAACTAAAAAAAAGTTAATCTTCCTCGGGCAAGAACAATAAAAATGAAACACATACACTACCAGTCAAAAGTCTGGATCCACTAAAAAATTCTCATGTTTTTGGCAGAAATTGATACCCTTTTTAATCAGGATACCATTAAACTGATAGAAAATAACAGCCAATGCATTACTAGTGTTGCTAATGGCTATTGCTACTTGAAATGACTGATTTCTAATTCATTTTTCACATATGACTGCAAAGCCCCATTTTCAGCAGCCATTCCTTCGGTGTCCTAATGTTCAACTCCCTTAGCTTAGCCTTAATTAGGAACGTTTAAATGCTAATTGGTTACTAGAAAAATGTTTGTAATTGCATTAGCACTGCTGAAACCTGTTATTTTGTTCACTTTGGTGGCAAGGTACTGGCTTTCCTAAAGTTTAATTCTGGATTCAAAAATGGCCAAAATGAAACAGCTTTCTCTAACAGCTTTCATTTTTAACAGAATGAAGATGATTCCAAGTGACAGACAGCCAAGAATTTGAAGATTGCATGCACAGGTGTCTACTACTTTGTAGAGAGATTAGGACAAACTATCTAAACCAGGATAGAAAAAGAAGGGAAAGACCCAGATGCATAACTACATAACAGGATAGATCAGGACATCAGAGTCTGTAGTTTAAAGACGAACACCTTACATGGTTTCTTCCTTAAATACACACCAAATACCAGTATCATCTGCAATAGAGAAAGACGATTCTGGGATGCTGACCATAATATGCTTCTCAAGTCACTTTCAGTCCAATGGCTGTGATCGTTTGCCCATTATAACCTTTCTTTTTTATTTGCTAGTTTCAGATATGTAAGTAAATGTAAAGTATTACACATAAGAAGTAAAAATGTTAGGTTAGAATAAACAATGAGAGGTCTGAAAATTGAAGATACGCGTTCACCTTATGAGAAGGATTTAGGAGTCATAGTGGACTCGACACTATCAATTACCAGCGTTCAGAAGCCATTAAGAAGGGTAACAGAATATTATATTATATAGCAGGATGTGTGGAGTACAAGTCCAAGGAGGTTCTGCTCAAGCTTTATAACACACTGATGAGGCCTCATCTGGAGTACTGTGTGCAGTTTTGGAGTTTTGGCTACAAAAAAGGACATAGCAGCATTAGAAAATGTCCAAAGAAGAGTGACTAGGCTGATTCCAGGGCTACATGGGATGAGTTATGAGGAAAGATTAAAAGAGCTGAACCTTTTCAGTTTAAGCAGAAGAGTCATGATGAAAGTGTTTAAAATTATGAAGGGAATTAGTCAAGTGGATCATGAAGAACACTGGGAGACAGTTAAAAACTTATTAAGGGTAAAATTTGCACAAACATTAAAACATTTTTCTTTACACAAAGAATCATAGATACCACCAAGTAGTGTGGTGGACAGCAGAACGTTAGGAACTTTCTAACCTCGACTTTGTTATTTTGAAAGAATTAAGTGGATAGGACTCTTGAGCTTTCTTGTCTATATTGTTCTAATGCTCTAACAGAGTAATTTAGTGACATCAATTGAGACCTCAGTTCGGTGAGGTGAGAACAGGCATCTTCCAGAAACTTCCATTCACACTGCTACAGAGTTCATAGAAAGTAGGCTTGTATTGTTGTTAGAACAAAACTTCTGGTAACTGCAAATAAGTAAAATGCTGGCATTTGCTTGACCTCTTTTGCACCAAACAAAATCCAGCTACAATGCAAATGGAATAATAGATTTCAAAACAAGCTGGCTTGTTTATTATACAGTATGTGTTTTTCTCATGGATTATCTATCTATCTATCTATCTATCTATCTATCTATCTATCTATCTATCT
>JANRMT010062841.1:24930763-24949412 GCA_026402145.1 Polypterus bichir lapradei | reverse complement strand
TCTATCTATCTATCTATCTATCTATCTATCTATCTATCTATCTATCTGAAATCATTAAGCAGTTGTATTTAGCACATCAGCCCCATGCATTTCCTAATGTTTAGTTATACTCAGCATTACAAATGTGAGACCTAACTGTCTCAATTGTGCTCCAAACTCGAAAGAGACAACATTCAATATCCTGCAACATTATTGCCGCAAAAAATAAAGGGATCCAAATCGATGGCTCCTACTTCACTCCAAGTGTAGCAATTCTGACACTGACAAGTCCATTCATTTTTATAACTAACAATCTGTATGCTGACAGCACTGAAAGATGGGTTGCTTTGCAGATCTTATCTGTCTAGAAGAAATTAGGCCATGAAATATTCCACCTCCACCCATTTAAAGAACTCTGAATTTAAAGTGACTGACGTCTTTTAGTTAATAAAACCAAGCAATGACATCTCTTCTATTAAAATTAATACATTCAGTGACTATTATTTTATTTTTTGAATATTACATAACACTATATAATTTAATTTTGCCCCATGATGGACTGGGGCCCAGTCCAGGGTTTGGTCCTGCTTTGTGCACTATGCCTGCTGGGATAGGCTCCAGCCACCAAAGATATGACCCTGGTCTGTATTATGAAATGAAATTAATATAATTTAATCTATCGCACCATATTTACTTGTAGCAGGCTCTTATTTCTTTCTGCTCCACATTGTTTTTCTGTCCTTCATTTCTGGTGGTTATTAATTGCACAAAGAAAATCATGTCTTAGCTAATTAAAATAGCCTCTTTTTAACAATCAATTGCAGTTAAAGAAGAAAAAGGCCAATGAGAAACATATAGTACCAGAGTTCATGAAAAAAAATAAGACAGAAAAGAAAATGAGTGAGGAGGTTTCAGTAAAATTTACATTTTGTTCTTTAAGATGGTAATTTGGTTTGGTAGCAGGTTTATTATAAACATGACATACAATAATATACATAATTTATTAACTCACTGGGAAAACAATTAGGAACATCTGTACACCTGCTTATTTGCTCAAATATCCAATCAGCCAATCATGTGGCAGCAGCATAATGCTTAAAAATATACAGATCCAGGTCAGAAGATTCAGTTAACTTCAAACATCCGGTTCACATTAAACACCAGAATGAGGAAAAAAAGTTATCTCAGTAATTTCGACCATGGCAAGATTGTTGGTGCCAGTTGGGCTGGTTTGAGTTTTTCTGTGACTGCTGATCTCCTGGGATTTTCATGCTTAACAGTCTCTAGAATGGTGCAAAAAACAAAATGCACCCAGTGAGCGTCAGTTCTGTGGATGGACATGCTAGGTTGATGAGAAAGGTCAGAGGAGAATGGCTAGACTGGTTTGACGTGAAAGAAAGGTTACAGTCACTCAAATGACCACTCTGTCCAACTGTGGTGAGAAGAAAAGCATCTCACAGTGCACAACACGTTAAACCTTGAGGCTGATGGACTACAACAGCAGAAGACCACAACAGGTTACACTCCTGTCATCCAAGAACTGCAGTGTGCACAGTCTCACCAAAACTGGACCATTGAAGACTTGAAAAATGTTATGAATCTCAATTTCTGCCTAGGGACACAGACAATAGGGTCAGATTCTAGCAGCAAAAGTATGAATCCACTTACCCAACCTGCCTTGTCTCATCAGTCCAGGATGGGGGTGGTGGTGTAATGGTGTGGGGAATGATTTCTTGCACACGTTGGGCCTGTTAATGTCAGTCATCCATTGCTTGAATGCAGGGTCTATTTAAGTACTGTTTTTGACCATGGGATTCCCTTCATGCATCTTCTAGTGGCTACTTCCAGCATGATAATTCACCATGTCACAAAGCAAAAGTTGTATTGACACTAGTTTCATGAACATGACAATGAATTCAGTGTTCTTCATGGACCTTTGCCAGTCACTGGACCTGATTCCAACAGAACACCTTTGGGACGTGGTAGAACAAGAGATCCTCAGGATGAATGTTCAGCTACCAAATCTGCAGAAATTGTGCGATGCAATCATGTCAACATGGACTAGGATCTGAAAGCAATGTTTATGACATCTTGTGGAATCCCTGGGGTGAAGAAATGAGGCCGTTTTGACAGCAAAAGGGGGTCCTATCCAGTATTAGTGTGGTGATCCTAAGAATTTACAGGGAGTGTAAATTTTGTACAGATAAATGAAATATATCAGTGAACAAAATGTACTGAGGAAAATGAGATTAGATTAGATAAACTTTATTAATCCCAAGGAGGAGAAAGTCACATGCATACAGCAGCAGAAAGATAAAAACAAGGATACAGACTCACATGACAAATAATACAGCCAATTAAAAAGAAAGAAAATATATATATACATTGATTTTCATAGCTGTCATTTTGTGCTTGCTGCTCCTGTCATTGCTGGACTATTCTTCAAAGAAGCTGTGCTCTGATCCACATCCCCAGTGTAAGGTGGAAGACTATGCTGACTTTAGAAGACATTTAGCAAGTAAAAAGAGAAGATTCACGTAAGTATTGGCTGCAGTAAAATATCAGATTAAGACCCTTTGCTAGCTGGGATAAGCTCCAGCCCCCCAAGACCGTGACCCTGGTGTAGAGTAAGTGGGTTTGAAAATTATATGCTATTATATGCTCCTCACATATACAGGGTAATGGCATTTCTAAAGCAAAATCAAGTTAAATATTCTGGCAAGCAACTTCTCAAATAAAATTTCAGATTACTCATTTTAAGTTTTAACTTATTTTAATTGGATCACAGTTCATGTGGAGTGTTCAAATGAGTTTTTTTAACTAGGCGGACAACGTTTTTGACATGAACATGAGATGCTTTATTAGGAACAGTAGCAAATATAGTAGTCACTGATTACCTGGTGATCATCCACCTGTTTAATGAAAAATGATTTATTCAAATAAGAAGAGCCCACAGTGTTATCAAGTTGATAACACAGTTTAATCAAGATAAGGTTTTAAATGACATATTCAGTCATTCAAGGTATACATTTTTTATTAACATGCAGTGAGACCAGCTATGTTATATGGGTTGGAGACGGTGGCACTGACCAGAAAGCAGGAGACAGAGCTGGAGGTGGCAGAGTTAAAGATGCTAAGATTTGCACTGGGTGTGACGAGGATGGATAGGATTAGAAATGAGTACATTAGAGGGTCAGCTCAGGTTGGACAGTTGGAAGACAAAGTCAGAGAGGCAAGATTGCGTTGGTTTGAACATGTGCAGAGGAGTATATTGGGAGAAGGATGCTAAGGATAGAGCTGCCAGGGAAGAGGAAATTGAGGAAGGCCTAAGCGAAGGATTATGGATGTGGTGAGAGAGGACATGCAGGTTATGGGTGTAACAGAACAAGATGACGAGGACAGAAAGATATGGAAGAAGTTAATCTGCTGTGGCGACCCCTAGCGGGAGCAGCCAAAAGAAGAAGAAGATTGCACAATTCCTCCAATATGTGTAACTTAAATGAGACTACCTAATAATGGAGTGTAGAATTACACCTTAGTACACTAAAGTATTGCAAAGAAAGTTTTAGCTGTTAAACATAGAGTTTAATTTCATATCTATTTAATAATTGTATCCGCCGAAGTATAAGGCAAGATCAAGCACGGGTAAAATGTGTGCCGATAGAAATCTCTCAGTCCAGAGTTCATTTTAAAAATATTTAGTGAAAGTTAAAAGAAAATAATCCACACAAGAATAAAAGAAAAAATAGTTACACACATAGAATAAAAGGCAAAAAAAAGGGATAATGTATTTTCTCTCAACTTAGCTTTTCTTGAGAAACTTTAGCTATTTCTGTACTTAAAAGTTCTTTACTTCTTCTTCTTTACTTAAAGATTCTTAGTTTCTTCTCCTGTACGCTTTAAACGTACGGATCGACACTTAAATAAGTGCTGTTTTATGAGTTACTTCACACACTCAAAAGGCCCGTTGGTCCATTGGCACATAAAAACATGCATAGGCACGGTTTAAAACCATATGCCTTCTACACCTTACACATGGCAAGACTGGTCACTAACTGAAGAATAAGGTTTAGTCAGAGCACACAGCAATAGCTAGAATATACCAATTTTACTCAACTTATGGGAGTTATAGGAACCTCTCATATATTATGCTTTGTCATCTTGTAAAATATTTATGAATCTTATGTAACTAGGAAAATGGCTCTTACACATATAATAATCCCTTGCAGAAATATACTGAATATTACTACCCCTATCAATATGTTTTTAAATATATAATAAACTGATTAAAGGATGCATATATTAAAAAAGCTTACAGTATACTGAAATGAATTGTAAAATATAATATTTGAAACACATTTTCCAAAAAATAAAAATATATTTAATAAATTTAAAATCTTTATTCTTCTTTCAGCTGCTCCTGTTAGGGGTTGCCACAGCGGATCATCTTTTTCCATTTGTTCCTGTCCTCTGTATCTTGCTCTGTTACACCCATCACCTGCATGTCCTCTCTCACCACATCCATAAACCTTCCATTAGGCCTTCCTCTTTCCCTCTTGCCTGGCAGCTCTATCCTTGGCATTGTTTTCCCAATAAACTCCTCTGCACATGTCCAAACCAACGCAATCTCGCCTCTCTGACTTTGTTTCCAAACCGTCCAACCTGAGCTGACCCTCCATCCTCGTCCCATTCAATGCAAATCTTAACATCTTTAGCTCTGCCACCTCCAGTTCTGTCTCCTGCTTTCTGGTTAGTGTCACCGTCTTCAACCCATATAACATAGCTGGTCTCACTAGTATCCTGTGGACCTTCCCTTTCACTCTTGCTGATACTCGTCTGTCACAAATCACTCCTGACACTCTTCTCCATCAATTCCACCCTGCCTGCACTCTCTTTTTCACCTCTCTTCCACAATCCCCATTACTCTGTACTGTTGATCCCAAGTATTTAAACTCATCCACCTTCACCAACTCTACTTCCTGTATACTCACCATTCCACTGACCTCCCTCTCATTTATACACATATATTCTCTCTCGTTCCTACTGGCCTTCAGTCCTCTCCTCTCTAGAGCATATCTCCACCTCTCCAGGGTTTCCTCAACCTGCTCCCTACTATCGCTACAGATCACAATGTCATCAGCAAACATTAAAGTCTACAGGGACTCCTGTCTAATCTTGTCTGTTAATCTATCCATCACCATTGCAAATAAGAAAGGGCTCAGAGCCAATCCCTGATGTAATCCTACTTCCACACTGAATGCATCCATCATTCCTACTGTAGACCTCACCACTGTCACACTTCCCTCATATACATCCTGTACAACTATTACATACTTCTCTGCCACTCATACAATACCACAGATCCTCTTGAGGCAAGCTGTCATATGCTTTCTCCAGGTCCACAAAGACACAATGCAACTCCTTCTGGCCTTCTCTATACCTCTCCATCAACACCCTCATAGCAAAAATTTCTTGGCATGAAACCATACTTCTGTTCAGTAATCATCACCTCCCTTCTTAACCTAGCTTCCACTACTCTTTCCCATAACTTCATAGTGTGGCTCATCAGTTTTATCACCCTGTAGTTACTACAGTTCTTCAGTACACTTTCCATATGCTAAACACACTCTCCTCGCTTTTGAGTACGTTTCCAACTTTATCCTTTATCATCCGAACCTGCTGCACATCTTTCACAGCTTGGTCCCTCTGTATGGCCAATCGGTATAGGTCCTTTTCTCCCTCCTTAGTGTCCAACCTCTCATAGAACTCATCATACACCTTTTCTTTAGCCTTCACCACCCCTCTCTTCACCTTACATTTTGTCTCCTTGTATTCTTGTCTACTTTCTGCATTTCTCTGACTATCCCAATTCTTCTTTGCCAACATCTTCCTCTGTATACCCTCCTGTACTTTCCCATTCCATCACCAGTTTTCCTTTTTCAACTTCCACAATTTGAACCTTGACTTTGCCCCCACTCTCCTCCTCTCATCCTACAGACCACTATCCTATGCTGCCTAACTACACTTTCCTCTGACACTGCTTTGCAGTATTCAGTCTCCTTTAGATTGACCCTCCTGCATAGGATATAATCTACTTGTGTGAATCTTCCTCCACTCTTGTATGTCTGCGTTCCTCCTTCTTCTTCAAATACATATTCACCACAGCCATGTCTCCTTTTTGAAAAATCCACTATCATCTGACCTTCTTCATTCCTCTCCTTGACATCATACCTACCCATCATCTCCTCATCCCCTCTGTCCATTGAAATCTTCTCCAATCACCACCCTTTGTCCCTTGGGTACACTCTCCATCACTTCAGAAATCTTCTTTCTCATCCATCACACAACCCAACTTTTGGGACATATGCACTAACAACATTCATCATCATACCTTCAATTTCCAGCTTCATAATCATCACTCTTTTCACTTCCAAAACACTCTTGACATACCTTTCCTGCAAAATAACCCCTACCACATTTCTCCTCCCATCCACACCATGATAGAACAATTTGAATCCACCTGTGATCCACCTGGCCTTACTCCTCTTCCATTTAGTCTCTTGCATGCACAATATATAAACCTTCCTTATCTCCATCACATCAACTAACTCTCTCCCCTTACCAGTCATACTGCCAACATTCAAAGTTCCTACCCTGAGTCCTCCTCTTTTTACCTTCCTCCTTTCCACATGTCTACCCCTTATTCTTCTTATTCGGCCAACAGTAGCCCAAATTCCGCCATCACCCTGTTGACTAACAGTACTGGTGGCAGTTGTTGTTAACCCAGGACTCAACCGATCCGGTATTGAAATCTGTATTATTATCTGCATATTGATCTGGATGACCTTCCTGACGTAACTCTCCCCATTTATCCAGGCTGAGGACCAGAATGAAGAAACACACTGGTTTGTGTATCCCTTCTGGCTGGGTTTTTAATTTAATAATTTAATAAATTTAATACATTTAAATTTACCAGGAATAATATATTGCAAGATACATTTAGAATCTATTATAATATGTTGGAAGTATACAGTAATTAATTGACATAATAAACTGTATAATATATTTTACATTATATCTCAAGATATTTATCGGTAAAAATAACATCTACTAGATATCTCTTAGGTGTTTCTTATATTAAGACATGTTCTAACCATTGTTTCTCAACCTTTCTGGTGTCACAACCCACTTTTTCCCATTCATGCTCAAGTGAGCTTATTCAGCAGAGCAAGGGGGTCCCCCGTAATGAATTGATCTGAGCAGGGGGTGGAACGATTATTGGAGAGGCAACGCACTTCACGACGCACTACCATTTTAAGCAATAGCAACTTACAGCCCACCCAGTGTTTGAGAAACACTGTTCTAACTGAAAGCAAACTGTGGCATAAAACAAACTATAAATTTATTTTTAATGGAGTGTGCATTAGCTTTTGTCCAAGACTTTTAAAATTTAGCAGTTTCCCTTTTTATTCATAGTATAATTTAGGCAACAACTTTTAAAAGTTTTGGTAAAATTTAAAGCAGAAACGGTTATATATCCGTACCAAACACGGTGTTGTTATTATTTCCTCTTCAGCAGTTTTATTTTATGGAGATGGCTGTTTTTGATTGTGTGAGCCTCCCACCTGCTGAAAACTATAGTGAATTCAGAGGGATCTCTTCACTTTCTGCAAACTTTATTGTGTTATTGATTGAATTTTAAATTGATACATTTGCTGCTTTTGTCCATCAATCTACACTCAATAACACATATTTGCAAAGTAAAAACAGGTTCTCTGAAAGATTTGCAAATTTATTAAAAATGAAAATCAAAAATCAGTCCAATGATATTAATTTTCTACAAGATCTGTGAAAATTCAAATTATAAATTGGCCATGTGTGAATTTGTGAGTGAATGTGTGAGTGGACCCTTGTCCAGAAATGATTCCAGCCTTGTGCTTGCTGTTGCCTAGAAATAAAGGCTCAGGACCCATCTGTCATAATCCGAGGTGTAGAGTAATTGTTTACAGTCATTTCTTGGCCTTTAAATATAACCTGTCATTGTTTACGGTGGTTGAGAAATCAATGAATAAACAAAGGTTACATTTATTTATTAAATAATGTTAAAATACGTTTTACCGTAACACCATTTTCTTTTTGATGTCAGTGCTGCTGTTTTTGTGCATTTTGTTTGGTCTGGTTGCTAAGCAGTTGCTAGGAAAGGTCCACCATAATTGTGAGACGTGTAACATCACTAGGTCAAAAGTGTAAAAGACCAGCATTTTGTAATTCCTGGTTTGTCCAAGTTTACAGATACAATGTTGAATTCTAGTGTTATTTTCTTTGCTGGGTTTAAATTTCATTTCTGGTTTGGAATTCTTTTCTGTTGCTTCAACTAAGATTTTTAACTTAGTATTTGGTCCTGTTTATGTATTAATTCTTGGTTTTCTCATTTTGAATCTCGACTATGACTTTTTTCATATTTAGGGCTTTGTATTCTTGATTTTTGCTCTCCCTGGTTTTCTAGGTTATTGTCTTGCGATATGTCTTGTGATTCCGTTTCTCTTTCTAAACTACAGCTATCCAGGGCAGTCAACACACTGTCAACCCGGAACATTTGTTTTTCTCGCTTCTATTGACAGATGGCTTTAACTTAAATCTACTTTACTTTTATAATTTCTTTTACTTCAAATGTAATTTAATTTGTACATTTGTATTTACATCTTAAAAAGCATTCAGTTTTTTTATGACTAGGAAAAATTGTTTAACAAGTTTATGTCACTTTTGTTGATGGAGATTGCTGTCCTTTGTTTTGTAATACAGTATAGCGTGTAAGCCAGACATTAACACTGGAAGACATGTCAGTCCATTGTATATCACACCCCTATGCTCACACATTCATGACCACTTTATAGTTATTAATTAATAAATTAAGTCCTTTTTTTTTGGAATGTGAGAAAAATAGAGCACCTGAAAAAAAGAAGACACACTGAAAATGTGAAAGAGTCAGAAATTAAACCCATGTCCTTACAGCAGCTTGGGAGCAAGGGGGAGTGCATTGTACAAAATAAAAATGAGCTGAACTAAATACTTTGGGAGGACAAGTGCAACTTTTACTATTTTTTATATTGAATGCATATTGAAAGCAATCTTCAGTTTTTAGATAATTTGCGTGGGTTTTGCACAGTGTTAAGTTAACTAAAAAAACAGATCTAAATGAAGCTTCACACTTAATTTACTATTATGTCTGTCACAGCTATTAACCCAGAAAGTTAAAACTGTTCTCAATTAAACCTATTAAATTCTCATTACACATAGTGAGGCATAATCTCCTCATATTTAGGAAAAAGGGTCATTTTGCATGTCACATGATTAACTTCAAATAGGAAAAAAGATAAAAATGTTCATTTATTGAAAATTTAAAGCTTCACAAATTATGATCCAGAAATTCAAAATATAACACTTCAAGAAATACCACTGAAAAAATAGAGTACTAAATTAACTGAATCCTTTTTGTGATTGGGAATAATATTTCCATATCCAAATGCATTTATCAGTTTTTTAATTTGAAAATGTTTCTTAATATACAGGTGAACCAATAATAAATCTGTATATCCCATTTTTAAAAAAATAAAGATTATTAACTGCAAAAATCAGAAAATTATACAGCTTAAATAACTTTCCTACTCTAGTTTCATATAGTTTTGGCATCTACTTAGAAATAATAAAAAAGGCACCTTTGCTATTTATAAGAAATGAAAAAAATTACATTAATATTATGGTTTCCCAAAACATATTGCAACATTTTCTTTATTTTGAAAATATCCAGGAAAAAAGCTGAAACCCCGGGCGTGAGATATACTATACTAGCCATGTGCGCCCAACTACGTTGCGCGTGTTAAAGTTGTCTGTGAAGGGCTCCCTGTTTAAACGCGACAGCCAGTCATGAACTGGGCCCTTTGTCGCACAGCATTATTATTTTTTATAAGGGAAACAAAATTACAAAAGAAAACCCTTGGACATTGATTCGATAGGAATGGCGTAGTCGGAATCACTGTCCGAATAGTAATTATGTGGTGGTGTAGGATCATTTCTGCTTCTGTCCGTTCACAGTCCGTCTCATTTTCACAATGCTATCGTTTCCTCTCACGATCTCTTCTCAACCTTTCTCCAATCTGGCAGGTTGCTTTGTGGCAATCCAAAGAGTAAGGCAATATACACGGAGCAATGGTTATAAAAGGGTGACACATAGGTATCCAGGCTCTTTAAAGCATAAATAGGGATCACTTCACTGACATGTGAGCAAGGCACGGTACAACTGTGAGACGCGCAGCACTCGCCGGCTACAACGTAACAATAATAATTTCCGGAACGTGCTGTTACGTTGTCATTCATTTTACCCACTGTATTTCTTTCATTCATATGTTACATAGGAACGTACCTTTTATCTTCAGCAATCTCATTCTCTAACCAGGCCTCTGGAGCTAACCAGCGTAACACTGTTCACCACCCCTTTCGTTATTCCGGCACATTGTTGACATCCGTGAGTAACAACAACGTACTAAACTGGAAGGTGGCCTACGCATACGTGGAATTCGCGGACAAACAAAGATCAAGATCTAAATGAAGATCTCTTTAGTTAATTTAAAGCACAACAATTTGTTTAGTTTGAATGTCTGTGTTTTGAGGTGTGACTGGCGTACTACAGTCAAGATCCAAATGAAGATTATGTATAGAAATGGTGATACACTACATCGACAGTTATAGGAAGGCCCTTTTCTGTTCCAGTGTGACTGTCTCCCCTGTGCACAAAACCAGGTCCATTAAGATATGGAGGAACTCGAGTGGCCTTAACAGAGTCCTGACCTCAACCCTGCTGAACACCTTTGGGTTGAATTGTGAGTTAGATCTTCTCATCCTCGTTTAAAGGTTCATCAACACTTCCTGGCTTTCCAACATTGTGGACTCAACCTAAAACCTAAAAAAGTCTCTGTCACTGGCAAGAAATCTTTTCACTTTTCAATTAAGGGTATATTATCAATAACTAAGAACCTGGGCCATCTCAGAACTGTCATGTGGGGCTGAATAAAAACTGCCTGATGACTGTAAGAACACACCTGTGTTGTGCAGTTCTTTGTATTGCTTATGTTTGCTGCTTTTTTATTATTATGCAAATAAATATTTTTAAGTAGAAGCTTAAACGCAATGCCTTTGTCCTATTATTGATTACTGGCATAGCCAAGTGCTGACTGAGGATTACTTGTCAAGCTGTAGACCCTTAATGGAATGAAGACCACTCTATTGGTGGTAATACTGGGTTGAAGTAAAGGAGTGAAAATTAACAGCAGCCCCAGTGAGCGAGCAACCTGCCATTGGAGGTCCCCAAGGTTGAATATGTGGAGTACAATGAGGACAGTGTGACAAGTAGGAGATTATAGATAATAGCTATAGCTGGTTTTGACATATCTTCCTATACTCCATTAAGCAAAGAACCTAAGAGGTTAAGTTGGTACCTTTTTTATTAGGTGCACTTCGCCCGTGATCTGATAACACAATAAAGTAAGACTACAGGTGCATCTCAATAAATTAAAATATCATTGAAAACTTAATTTATTTCAGTAATTCAGTTCAAAAAGTGAAACTCATATATTACATAGATTATTTTCTGAGATACTGAATTTTGGGTTTTCATTAGCTATAAGCCATAATCAGCAAAATGAAAAGAAATAAATGCTTAAAATATATCACTCTGTGTGTAATGAATCTATGTAATATATGAGTTTCACCTTTTGAATTAAATTACTGAAATAAATTAACTTTTTTATGATATTCTAATTTATTGAGATGCACCTGTGTATTAAAAAAAGTGTATTCTTAGCAGTTTTTTGAAATGTTAAACAGTATTAGCATCATATTTGCCTATCAGTAAATTCCAGATTTTAAGTACATAAAAGCAAAAGGCTGCTGAAATCGTTTAAGCTTCACTCTTGAAACAAGCAAGCCAGTATTTAAAGATCTAAGGTTATGATTAGGGTTATGTGGGGGTCAGGTATTACTCTACTGTTGAATTGAGAATGACCCTTATTAGCTCTTTGACAAATATGGAAGAAGCCTTGTTATATTTTAGCCAAGTAGAGCCAGTAAGGGTGAGAGCTAACGTCAAATCCTCCCAGTCAGTGTAGTGTGATCGTAATGACATCTCAGTTGACTTTGGCTTAGGTCAGAGCCGAAGAGAGCCAAATAGGAAAATTAGGGGTGTCCCAGAAGAGGGGGAATAGTGACATGTGCTTTAGTTTTCTCTCTTCTTGTAATTTAAGAAATCTTTCGACCTGAACAAAGGTTTATGAGAGACCCAATGTGTGACTGCATTTCTTCTGGGTTGATACCACTGCTTTCATAACACATTGCAGATAAGTCAAACATAATCAGAATCACGGTGTTAGGAGTCACTTTCCCCCTTTACTGGTAAGCGCATAAAGAATGGAATCCATTTTTAGTGTATAACGAGGCTGTGGTATACTGCTCACCCAAGCTTGTCAGCCTCCTTTTCAGCGATTCTGTGACAGAATCAAGATCAGAATTGAAGACCTAAAGTGCAATTGTTTTCACTTTTTACTCATTTTTGCAATGGGGATGAATAGTGTGGCATATACAATTGGGCTCACAGGAATGTTTATTATGTTTTCTATATGCTTAAAGCTTAAGTCTGTATAAATGCCACTCTGGGTTTCAAGTGAAAAGCCTGCCTCCTTTATTAGACACAGTGAAAAAACATTCTACACTCACTGCTGCCAAAATAAACCTTGGCTAATCAGTCTTATGGGTTATCTTGATATTCTTTTTTTACATAATATGTGATTACATGTCATTTACATTTGATTATCTGTCTTTGCAAGAAAGGGGTTGCCTCCTGTGGATGGGTTTTAATATATTTCCAGTGAGTGAACATTGACAAATTGTCTGACGGCCTGTTCATAATTAATGCTCAGCTGGTTTCCCTACATTTCACTGCATTACAGCTATACTTTTCATTCAGTTTAGTGACCTTCCATTATATTATAGAGCACAAAGTAATGTCAAAGTCATGTCAAAGGGGTTGCTTTCACTTTTATTGTGTAATTTCTAAACAGAAGAGTCACCTTGATGTTTAATTTATTCTTAGACACAGTCTAGTTTCACATGACAAGGAGAACTCAGACAAAGTTCTTTTTTTGTAGTTAGGTCATGGATTTAATGTATTTCCATATTTTACATTTTGCAACATAAATCAATAAATGAGGCATTGCTGTTGATGCTATACCTTTAGAGGTTTGGCCTTTTCATTTCTAAACTCAAAATCATATGACAGGTCTTGCACAGTGCTTATAAAAGTATGCATCCACTTCGATGTTTTAACATTTTGAATCTCTGTGGATTTTATTTGGCTTTTATGATACTAAAGTACTTTAAAGTGACACAGGAGAATGTACAACCAAAGACCAAAATCCAGATATTTAAACTGTTAGGTTTGTTCTTTACATAGCAATGAGGTCCCAGCTCCAGAAGAAAAAGAATAGCTCTGTGGTTCAAACGCATCTTTAAAAGCATATCTCCAAAATGTGGATAGTTTGATTACCTAGGTACACATAGGGACAGCTGACACAACATGAAACAGAAAAAGAGAAAAGTGTGACACCTCTGTGACATTCTGTTGCAAGGACTGAACAACATAGTGGCTGCTAGTACCTGCTTGAGTGATCAGTCTGCACCAATTGATGCAACATCATGTAAAGTGACTGCGAATACCCCCACTCTTTGTCTTTTCTTTTTCAGATTCAGGCTAATTACGAATAATCAGTAAGAGTACTGCAAATGTTTTTTTCTCATAACAAAAAGAGAAAATATTTTTCAAAATGGTGTATTAAAATGTATTCCAGGGAACGTTACTGAACTTTTTTTTTCATACTTTTAGACATAACTTTTCTTGACAGTTTTTTCTTTGTCATGTGATATTCCACAGCTTTCTTTGGAGGACTAGCACTATTGGATAAGCTGATCTCAACATCCATTTGTGGAAGACTCTCTCCATCTTAAACATTGATGTCCCAACATTGCTTCAGAGTGGTGGGAATAGCACCAACTTAGTTCCCCACAGGGGATAAAGTGTGAGTGACTTGAGAGTCCAGAGGAAGTTCAAGAATAGTTACCTGCGTGGAGTTCAGGAGAGAAACCTGAGCATGTGTCTTCCTGCACATTCATGTGAGATTGAGCCATGATAAAGGAGCCCCTTTCTGTCTGAGGCACACAACATCATGGATACTTTGGCAGTGATGGGCATCGGCATTCTGCTGGGATCGATGGTAGGAATCCCACACGCAGGTAAAACAGCACTGTGTTCACTAGGGTCATTCTTTTAATCTGTTATCTACTAGAGACCTTCTAATTACTTCACTAGGAGAGAAGGTTGGGGATTGCATGTCAGACTTCCAATCATACTATAAAGTGGAATCAGGGGTGGGATCTTTTCTCCTTTTAACAAATTTCAGGAAAGAAAGAGTTTCATTTTGCAGTGTTATTGACACCAGATTGCTATTTTCTTGTGGTACCTAGTATAATATATATATATATACAAACTGTAGGAAAAAAGATTATTCAAGAGACTCAAAAAAAGAGGTTGGGAATTGTCCCCTTATAATGTCCAGCGATCTTGCACAAAAACGAGTGAAAAAGGTGATCAAAATCTTAACATTTGTTGATAAACAGAAGTTGAAGGTGGATATTTACAGAAAATGTTGACCAGAAGGAAGTATTAGTGGAAATTACATCATAATTGGGAGATAGAAGTGATGTCATCAAGAGACAACCGGAAATGATGTCATCATGAGGCGACTGGAAGTGATGTTGTCGGAAGTGATGTCATCAGAAGTGACATCATCGAAGAGCGGCCAGAACTGACGTTGTCGGAAGTTGGAGGTGAAAGTGATAGAAAGGAATAGCAGCCATTTTAGGAATCCGGAACTGTTGATGGTAAGTGAATTATTTTATGGCTTTTCTTCGACAATTCTAGTGGAAGAAGGAGAGATGCGTTAATACTTGATATTACCCCCTTGTCTCACGATAGTTCACTCACTTCAAGACTTGTTGGCTGCCTCCTAAGCGAACATGTGTGACAATATATATATATATATATATATATATATATATATATATATATATATATATATATCCTTCTATATAAAAGCGGTTGGGATTGTCCTTCCGTCCCGTGAGTGCTACGCAGGCGCGGACTTTCACACACACCCCGTCCATTTTGCAATGCACGATGGGATTTGTAGTTTCGTTTTTCCAAGTAAAAGATGATTTTCTACTCCAGACTGTGCAATATCTTCTTCTTCTTTCTTACTATATAAAAGCGGTCGGGATTGTCCTTCCGTCCCGTGAGTGGAAAGCGTAGCGGTATTCTGCTTATCACAGACTTACTACTTGCAGCTTGCGTTACGAAGCGACATGATGTGAGCAGAGTTCTGGTGCTCCCATTGTTCCCTTGCTTTTGTGCGCGATGCGCTGGAAAGACAAAATTATGTCTCTGGAAATAATTAATGTTGATGGAGTACAAATGCCTCACCGCATAGTAAATATCAGGGGGGTTCAAAAGGGCGAACTCAATATAGAAAAAAGGTTTAAATTTCATCACAAAAATAACAGAAACTACGAGTATTAAAGTAATACCGCTCAAATGCAATATAACCAAATTAATGAGTTTGTATAAAATATCAAATTGATCTACATATTGAATTGCCTTAAGAAGTGGTCAACTTAAAAGTCGGTCACCTTAAAAGGCGGGTCAGCCTAGTTTTCTAATATCCTTTGCGTCTCTTTATTTCTCACCAACATGTGGCTTAGTCATAAACTACAAGATGCTCAGCGAGTCATTGTTTAGATGTCAAAGACATGGGGCATCACACAGACTGCCTTTGCCTGTCTGGATTTTGATTCACCCCTTTAAGGCTTGACTCCTAACCCTACAGGCCTGCTTCGGCCTACAAAGAACTAAAGGGGTTCAAACTTCAAAGTTACATCTAAATCCCAAAAATATCCAAGTGCCTTCCAAAAGAGAAAGAAAATGTGTAGCCTTAGCTTGGAGAGACAGACTACAAAAAGGATCCTCATAAAAATGAAAGTATCAATTTAGCAAAAGAGAAAAATAACAAAATCTCAAAAAAGGAACAAGAACAGAGTTACCTAAAAGGCAATCCTCAGCTAACCAGTCACAATACAAGATCCACAAGTTGTAACCCAAAAACAGAGCAATAAAATATCAAAAAGTCAGAAAATTATATATCAAAGAAAAATTATTACAGCTCTAACTGACTTCACTATAAAATAATAATTTCCAACTCCTGAGCTTTCTCAGCTTACTTATTTAGCCTGAGGAAGGTCTCAGGAGCAGTGACATCATGGTGGCCCTGCCTGTTCGGTTTCCACCCTCAAAGACCATGGAACATAAGGAAATTTAAAATGCACGATAGTGAACATAATAGAAAGCTCAAAAACAACAAAATACATAAACACACATGAATCCAAAACATAAATATAAATTCAATGCTTAATGATTTTGAAAACAATTTTTAGTTTTAATCTAGTTACTGTATACACAACACAAAGTTAACTGACTGACTTACTTACTCATTCAATCATCAATAAAAATACGATTTCCAGTTTAGTTAAAAAGCCAATATTTGGCAGGGTTGTAAACTTTAGGTAGTAGGTATCCTCTAAGAAAAGACGTCTAAATATATAATTATTTGGGGGTGCAACTGTCCCCCAAAATAGAAAAACTAAGTACTCCAAAAACCACAAAAATTCATTGACTGATTTGATTAAAATTTGGTGAAGTTATAGAAAAAAGTAAATTAGCCAATAATAATAATGGGATATGAAAGAATGACATATAGGACTGGGACAGCCACATCAGAAGTTTTCTCTCTGTTAAAGTTTTTCTTCCTTTTTAGCCATTCTGGTGTCTGTTCCTACCATAGTGTGTTTGTGTGTGTGTGTGTGTGTGTGTCTGTATATATATATATATATATATATATATATATATATATAGGGTGGTCCTGATCTAATTATGCAATTTTCATTACGCTATAACTTATTAAATTTATTACATAGAGATTCACAAAAAATTCTTTTTGTTGCTGATAGATGGCAGCACCTGCCCTGCATTCCAAAATGGCAGGGAGACAGTTGTCAATCAAACACCGGGTGCGATGTGTTCGCCTTTTCATAATTGCATAATTAGATCTGGACCACCCTGTATATGGGGCAGAGTGGTGGCTCTGAGGCTAAGGATCTGCGCTGGTATCCTGAAGATTGCTGTCCACTGCAAAAAGAGATCCTACTCTGGTGGGCCCTTGAACAAGGCCCTTAACCTTCAATTGCTCCAGGGGCGCTGTACAATGGCTGACCCTGCGCTCTGACCCCAAGGGGTATGCGAAAACTAACAAATTCCTAATAGGAGAAATTGTATAAGGCGAAATAAAGAACAAAAAAAATATATATATACTAGGGGGTTGGCCCTCTGCTCGCTTCACTTGCCAGCCTCAAACACAACCCCTAACCCCCCCCCAGCCTACGGTAAGCACCAGCGACTTCGCTTCTCTGCTGCTGGCGTTGTGAAGAGGGGGGCTGAACGTACCCCAAGGAGATGCAGTCGTACCTCCGAAACCCCCTCTTAAACGGTGATCAGCTGCTGGCTTGCTGCTACTGCCGTGCTGTGTGCTTGCGCACTTCAAACATTTAAAAGCTGCCTGTCATCTACTCTTTGTCTTTTATTTCTGGACTTGGGTGTGGTTAAATCTTTTGGCACAAAGTTTTGTCTCGCGGGATGCGAGTTATTGATATTTTTTAGTTTATAATTTAAAAACGGAATAAGAATCTGAAAATCTAACAACACCATATTAAAGTTCGATAAATTCTGAAATGAATGATACCAAACATATATATGTAGGTTTTAAAATAAGCCCGATTTAAAGCGTGACAAGAAACGTCACATAAAATAGTTGCACTTTTAGGCTTAGGATTTTATATGTATATATATAGAGTAGATGTATATATAGTCACACACATGCGCTTGGGAAGAAGTAAACAAGCCCTGAGGTGAGTGAAACATTGCAAGATG
This sequence comes from Polypterus bichir lapradei, assembly GCA_026402145.1. Taxonomy (NCBI): domain Eukaryota; kingdom Metazoa; phylum Chordata; class Cladistia; order Polypteriformes; family Polypteridae; genus Polypterus; species Polypterus bichir. Next base: position 24,931,294 of record JANRMT010062841.1, on the reverse strand, counting down.
AAGGGATGATTTATGGTACTAACACCTCTCTCTCTTTCTCATCAGACCAAAAGAAGAAAGATAATTCCATTTACTCACCACTCAAACTTCAATGGTGATGATGTCACTTCCGGTCTCCCAATAACGACATCACATATGGTCTCCCAATGATGACGGCACTTCCGTCACAATCCTGATAACATCATTTCCAATCTCCCGATAATAACGTCACTTTTGTCCTTCAATTGTGACGTCATCTCCTGCCACATCACTTCCGTTAGCCATATTTTTGTATAAATAATGCCATGTTCTACTTGTATTTGTCAATTACTTTGGTTTTTTGATCACTTTTTAAATTCTATTCTTTGCTTCATCAGCTGGACATTTTACGGGGTCATTCCCCGACTCTTTTTATTTTGTGGCAATCTTTTATTTACGACAATATATATATATGTCCACTAGGCGCAAATAATGGTCTATTTATCTATCTATCTATCTATCTATCTATCTATCTATCTATCTATCTATCTATCTATCTATCTATCTATCTAT
>JANRMT010062841.1:24897052-24913302 GCA_026402145.1 Polypterus bichir lapradei | reverse complement strand
TGAAAAATTAAGAAAAACGTACTAAGTAATTGCAACACAAACACTGAGTTAATCAGTTTTAACGCGAAAAGATGCCAATGAAAGAAGAGAAGAAGCGGGCTGATAGAGTGGAGAAAACAAGAGCGCATCAACCTCTGAGAAAACGAATGCTAAACGTACACAGAAAGAGTACAGAGAAGGAGTATGAAAACTATAAGTCAATTGTATTTACTGCACGTTATCGTGCAGTCTGCTGTTACTGGTACTTTATATTATTATCTTTATTATTATTTTTAGTAGCAGTAGTTGTAGTAGAAGTGGTAGCACTAGTAGCGGCAGTAGTATTAAAATACTTTTTCTTGTTGTATCATGTCACAATTGATACTGTTGGCTGTGTCCAGTAACAAAGAGTAATTGCACACTGACACCCTGGACCATTATCATTATTATTATTACTGGTTAAGCCTTCATTTGTAAAGGAAACAAATCAATTCATATTATCATTGCCATGAAATGCCACTGAAGTTCAAATCCATGGGTTGCCTTCCAGATTACAGTAACCCTTCCAGTTACCAGTTTTTCAAAAGTTAAGCTAGTCACGCTAATCATACTTGAGGTCATCCATGGCACAACAATGTATGAGCAGCTTGGCTATCATCGGCATCACCCAGAAGCTGTTTTGTGATTACTTCACGGATTTGCCTTCAGAAAATATAGACATGTGCTGTTGTGATATACAATGAAGAGACTGAAGAAACCCCTAAACATTCACATTCAAGTTTGGATTATTTTAAAAAAAGGTATTTGTATTTGACGCTATCTGTGCTTCTTTGGATTTATTAATTATTTATTTGTATATTTATTATTCAGATTAAAGCTGTTGTAAGAAATACTAATGTAGTAGATTTGGCATGGGGGCCCAAGAAGATTCCACTTTGGGGCCCAGTTTGGCTAGGAGTGGCACTGTATCCACCAATAATAAAGGAACAAATTAATAAAGCAAAACCAGAGCAGTATCTTTGTAATCCTGAAAACTGCTAATTCTTTACTATCTTCTGTGCCTTTCATAATTCTTTTTCTTTCATGCCTCCTTAGTAAATGACCTGCTAGTTGCTTAGATTTCAATCTGCGTTAAACCAAAAATGTTTACTCTTATCAGTTTTCTTGATTTAGCTTTACTGTAGTAAAGTAATCAACTGTGTCTAAGAAATATTTACAGACTGGACATTAGGAACAATAAAAAGAATTCACACTAAATAGATCCTCAAAGACTCAATGGAGGGGAGATTTATGTTCGTGTGGTTGCCCAATTCAGTGGTTTGCCTATTAACACTGATAAAGCAAAACATGTCCTGTCAGTTGAAAAAAATGAATACAGAATAAATGAAAAAATAATTCACACTATGTGGAAAAAAAAAACATGGTTGCCATCAAGATTACCATCTCAATAAAGTGGGTAAACAATTTTAGGCTCAGCTGCTGTTGAAGCTTGTGGAGTAGGTAATGAGCTGATAAACCAGAATCGAAATGGTGAAGTAAATTGCTAACAGCTTTTACCTGCTCTCAGAGTTTACTGATTACAGACTGCATGCAATCCAGCCTCTGAAAAATCTGTCTCTGAATTGCTCATTAGGGTCAACTCTTATATCACAAACAGCAGGTGCATGAAGAAGAAAAAAAAAAAAAGGCGGAAGAAATTTGTACAAAACAACACAAAATCCTGAAATCAGTGCATGGTGCCAAATTACGATCAACATGTCTTCTCTCTTAATCATCACAGCCCAAATATCAGCATACACCCCTTCTTTAAAAGATAAAGCGCACTCTTGTTTTTATATTCAAGGTTATTTTTTCCATCCCATCTCTGTATGGGTTCGAGTTGGCACAGTTTGTTAAGTGTTTTTATACTAATATTGACTGAATTATTGTTTTGTTAATCACTGATAGCTGGGACACTTGCCTGCTGCTTCCTGTATTTGCATCACTGTAGTGGTTTAGGAGGTCACGCAGGTTATTGGGCTTTTAACATGGATTCTTTGAGTCTACACGTGGAGTTGATTCACATTGTATTCCTGTTAAAGCAGTGGTTGATGATTAAAGGAACTCATTTGCCGTAGGTGAGTCAGTCAGATTTTGCAACTTCTTGATGCTCTCTTCAGGATGTTCTTTGCTGTGCGTTTCTGAAAGTTATTGTTGTTGTTGCTTGTCAGCTTTGTTCTAAGTATGTACTTCCATTTCTTTCTGTTTCTTTTGTTTCTGGTGCTTGTCTGCTCTTAGGAGAAACGTAGCATTAAATACATCCTCAGATACATACGACTGAACGGTCAAAGAAGACCATTGAAGGTAAGTTTTTACTCTTGACAATTTTTTTTTTCTGGGAGATCTGGGGCCACAGTTATTGTGGAAAAACACCAAATGGCTACAAATGCACAATTATGTGTTTATACCAACTGAATCCTGGCAATCTTTAAGGGCACATTCACACCTAAACATTTTAGTATTATTCATTTTTTTGTATGTGATTTCTGTTGTTTTTTTAATGTGTTTAATTGAATTGTAAAGTGTCCTTGAGTGTATGAAAGGCGCTACATAAATAAAACTTATTATTTTTTTTTTATTATTGACTTTATTGTAATCGCACAACATTCCATACAGATATATCAATTTTTACAAAAATAGGACTGAAAACAAATCAACCCCCACCCCTGAGAAAGAGGGCATGGCCAACACAGTAAAACTTAAAGCTAGTAAAAATAAGTAAATCGATGAATTAATAAGCGGATAAAGATAAATGGAGAAGAAAAAGAAATGGAGAGGTGACGTGCTTTAAGAGCTTAATCTAAAATGTTATTGATTAGATCCTGCCTGGTTTTGAAAAAGTTCTGCACAGATCCACTAAGTGAGAATTTGATTTTTTCCAGTTTCAAATAATATAAAACATCAGTTACCCACTGACTTAGAATAGGAGAGTTAGGATTTTTCCAGTTAACCAAGACAAGTCTATGTGCCAGTAGTGTAGTAAAGGCCATTACAGTTAGTTTGTCCTTCTTCACTTTAAGCCCATCTGGAAGAACACCAAACACAGCTGTTAATGGGTTAGGAGGGATTGTGACACCAAGGCTGTCTGAAAGGCGTTTAAAGATTTTGGTCCAGAATGATGTCTGTTAGGGGTGTGGAGGTGGAGATCTTTGAGGAGTACAAGTATCTAGGGGTGCATATGAACAATAAGCTAGACTGGTCCAGCAACTCGCTGGCCATATACAAGAAGGGTCAAAGTAGGCTGTATTTCCTACGCAAGCTCAGATCTTTTAGTGTCAGCAACACTATGTTGCAGATGTTCTATAACAGTGTGGTTGCCAGTGCCATATTTTTTTGCAGTGGCATGCTGGGGGAGTAGCATGAAAGTGACAGACATCAGGAGACTAAACAAACTAATTCAAAAGGCTGCCTCTCTGGTAGGAAAGAAACTGGACAGCTTGCAAACTGTGGCTGATCAGAGAATGTTGTCTAGGCTTCGGTCTATTATTGAAAATGGTAATCACCCACTTCATAGTGTTGTGGTTGAACAGAGGAGCATTTTTAGCAGTAGACTGACTAGCATCTAGTGCTCCACTGTACGTCACAGAAAATCCTTCCTCCCCACAGCCATCAGACTCTATGACTCCTTTTCCGGTCACTCACCCACTCTTTAAGCTATTACCCTTTTTCTTTATTGGATATCCAGGTACATTTTTTCAAGTACTTGAAATGGGCAACATACTATCTGTTCTTGTGCAAAAATTCACATGAGAATAACCTTATTTGTTGTCAAATGTTCAATATTAACTTAAGATGGAATACTCTGTACTTTAGTTTGATACTTACATTTATTATACATCTATACCAATAAAAGGCAAAGCCCTCACTGACTGACTGACTGACTCATCACTAATTCTCCAACTTCCCGTGTAGGTAGAAGGCTGAAATTTGGCAGGCTCATTCCTTACAGCTTACTTACAAAAGTTAAGCAGGTTTCATTTCGAAATTCTACACGTAACGGTCATAACGGTCGACAACGTCCACCATGTTAAACTTTCTTATTTATGGCCCCATCTTCACGAAATTTGGTAGGCGGCTTCCCTGCGCTAACCGAAACCAATGTACGAACTTATTTCGGTGCTATGACGCCACTGTCAGCCGCCATATTGAACTTTCCAACGGTCTTTGTTACCTATGGGCCCATCTTCAAGAAATTTGGTACGAGGGTTCCCAACGCTAACTGAATCCTACTTACGTACATATATACGCCCATAGCCTGCAGCTCGGTCACCGTGTGAAGCAGCATTGGGTACCCCATCCCCACGCCTCCCACGTTGTTGGCTGCCTGCCTATATAAGGCCGTCTGTTGCTCCGGTCTCTTCATTCCCTTCCTTGCTTCGCCACGGTATTCACGTCTCCCTGCTGATAACTGCAGCCTTTTAATTTAATCCACGACTTCTCCGCTGTCTTATTGTTTGCTTATTACGATTATAGTTATTGTATAGGTATTTTAGACTTAGTTTACTGTTCAGGTACCCATTTCCTTTACCGTTCCAACTGTACCCCCATTAACATGTCTATTGAGGTGATCAACAATGATCAAAGAACTGTCACTTACTGAGTGGTTTCCATGCCCGGAGATGGCACCTGCCTTTTCCATTCTCTGTGTTACATATTGCACGGCCATATCAGGCTCACTCTTGATATCCGGAGGAACATTGTGTTTTATGTATTGAATGACTGGGACAGGTTCAAGGTGTGGACTGATGACGGTACAAGAGATAATTATACTACACAGGAGCACTAGAAGAGTGAAATGCTTAAGTCCTTCACCTATGGTTCTGCATGTGAGTTGATGGCTGCTGCTGAATTGTTCGGTTGTCGCTGTCAAGTGTACTGAAATGGCCAAATATTTTACACCTTTGGACAACTTCCAATGCCTCTTAAACATCTTAGATTCACAGGTGACGATTTGAATAGTGGACACTTTGATGTTTATGAATGTTTAAACTCTCAAAAGCTGGATGTTAAGTTATCGATGAAACCGGTTGTATGCTTACAACGCTTGACAGATGCCGATTGTCACTTCAACACAACAAGTCCTGCTAATACTAACGTAATTGAAACAAACCATGAAACTCAAACCGATTATGACAGCAGCAATCCAAGCTGTGAGATTTGAGGCAAGATTGCTGTTCACATGGCCAACTGTACGTTGCATACTCAAGAGTAAGCTCAGCGCACAGCTTGGTCATATTACAACCGGAGGGCCGAACTGACAACGTGGCATACAAAGAGATCCTTAACAAATAATTATTGGTATATTTTCCCTCAGTTTAAAAAGGTTTACTTTTCTTCTTAATAAAAACTTTAAGGCAGTACTTCGCCGCTGCGAAGCGCGGGTATATTGCTAGTTATTTATATTTACATGATTACTTTATACTTGCTCTTAGTGTAACATGTTCCTTGTCTGTTGTTAAGTTTTAACATAAGTAATTTCCTTCGGGATTAATAAAGTTTTTCTGATTCTGATTCTGATGTTAATTTGGTGCAGGCCCAAAACATGTGACCCAGTGAGGCTGGAACTTGATTGCAGCGTTCGCAGGTTGGATCTTGCCATGGAAACATTTTGGACAATTTTAAATGAGACAGATATGCTCGATATATAATTTTGAGTTGAATAAGTGTATGCTTTGCACATATGGAGCTCATTATTATTATTTTTTGTAGCCTTTTAATGCTAGACCAAGTGAAAGAAAATGCTTGCAAGCTACTAAGGATTAAAAGCTGTTTTGTTATAATGGCAGGTTATTTATTCAGGCATCTGTTATAAGACAGGTTGAAGTAAGCTGACCTAGGACAACTTCTTTATTTAGAATGTGTCCGTTAGGCACAGGAAAGATGACTTTTCCTTCTTTAGGGCCCCATCTGCAAATACACAAAACAGAAACGTTTTGTGTAGAAAATATAGAAAAAATATACGGAGAAAATATAAAAAGCTGACTGAAAAGCGGAATGTTGCTCTTCTGCCTTGCAATGTGGAATCCATGTACTAATCTGTGACTGAATAAAGACTGATTGATTGAACTATTCCTGTCTTCCTCGGGGGTTACTTCCAAGACCACAATGTTTCTAGACTGCTTGTAATGTTGAAATGAATGGTAATGTTCATAAAGCGCTGATTTAAAAACAAAATCAGGAATGAAGCAGGAAGCATGACAAAACCCCTTTGACAATGTACATACAAATGTCTTCACCGACCTGGTCAAGCAGCACCCTGAACTATGAGGGAGAATCAAAAAGTAAAGGCAACTTACCCTTTAATACCACTAACTGTGAGGAGATGAACGTGACCGTCCTCTCACTGTCTCCCTGCAGGTTGCAGTTCTTCTTGTATCGTTCAACTACCTTTTTCAATGCTTGGGAGAAGAAGCTTTACAGCTGCTCCTGAATCAAGGTCTGCATTGCTTCCTTAACCTCTTCATCAGAGGTAAATCGGTGACCACTTAGAGCTCCTTTAAGTGGATTTGATATGATAGTCACATGGTGCTAGATCAGGGCTGTAAGGGGGATGTGGAAGACATTCACACCGCAGCTGTAGCACTGCCTCAACTTTTGCGAACGCTGCATGGGGATGTGCATTGTCATGGAGCAGCAAGACAGTTTTTGACCGCATTCCTCTTTTTTTGCTGCTAATTGCAGGTTTCAGTTTCAGACTTCACCCCCTCTTCCCAAAGAAATCCCACTATGGTGTGTTGTTCAACAATGGTGCAGTTCCACAGTGGAGCATCCACATTCATTTGAGCTTGGCTTCAAACAGACTAATGGCTGAGTGCTGAGCTGTGCTCTTTTGTACTAACTGTAAGCCATCACAAATGTGCTGTATGTTGTCAGCTTCTATCCATTACATTGCTTTTTGATTTACCCTCATATATGATCCAGGTCATACTTTTTCAGCACCAGAACCCAATAAGCACATCTGGTTTGGGTGCTGTAACGTCTCAGGTTTTTGATGATTCTGTTATATATTTAAGTTGTAATTGTTCAGGGAATGTAAATATTCAAATATTGAAAAATAATGTCTAACAATAAAACTAAATTGTCCTTCATTCACTCAGAATATGGAACCGATGTAGGAAGCACTTTAAGTTAGAGAATATATTATATATCAGTGGTACCTCTACAAGGAAAGCACCTCTTTCCACCCTGTCGAACACAATTTTTAATGTTTGGAAAACGTATGGGATTAAAACTTTTAGACATTTGTGTATAAATAATGTATTTGCATCCTCTGAGCAATAACACTCAAAATCAACACAATTTTTCCACTATCTCTAAATCAGAAACTTTGCTAGATGTAATCTGTCCAACTTTCCTCACCTCCCACCTATTTCTATTCCAGAAGAGATGTTGATACTGGTTACTCAGACAGCATTTCTAAAATATATAAAAACATTTTAAAGTCCCTTCCTTTTACAGATCCCAGAGTACAGCGGGAAAAGGATCTCTTAATCAACATTTCAGAAACAGAATGGAAGGTAGCAATGCACAGAAATCACTTGAGCTCCATATGTGCAAAGCATTCAATTATTCATCTCAAAATCTTTTTTCAAGCATATCTCTCTCGCTTAAAATTTTCCAAAATGTTTCCAGGGCAAGATCGAACCTGCAAATGTTGCAATCGATCTTCAGCTTCACTAGGTCACATGTTTTGGACGTGTAACAATTTAACATCATTCTGGACAAAAAGTTTTAAATGCCTATCAGACAGCCTTGGTGTTACAATCACTTCTAACAGCTGTGTTTGGTGGCCTCTCAGATTGACATAAAGTGGAGAAGGACAAACAAACTGTAATGGCCTTTACTTCACTATTGGCATGTAGACTTATCTTGCACAACTGGAAGAATCCTAACCCACTTCTGTTAAGTCAGTTGGTAACTGATGTCATATACTATTTGAAATTGGAAAAAGTCAAATTCTCACTCAGAGGATCTGTGCAAAACTTTTTTAAAACCTGGCAGGACCTAATCAATAATATTTTAGAATAAGCATTTATATTGGGGGAAAAGGCTCCTTTCTCTCTCACTACTCTCAATTGTTTTACTCTGGCTGTTGGCCTTCCTCTCTTTCTCATGGGTAGGGATTGATTTGAATTTAATTCTTGACTTGATTGTATGGAATATTATATGTTTTTAATACATTCATCCATCCAGCTATATCCTAACTACAGGGTCACGGGGGTCTGCTGGAGCCAATCTCAGCCAACACAGGGCGCAAGGCAGAAAACAAACCCCGGGCAAGGCGCCAGCCCACCACAGGGCACACACACACACACCAAGCATATACTAGGGACAATTTAGAATCGCCAATGCACCTACCCTGCATGTCTTTGGACTGTGGGAGGAAACCCATGCAGACATGGGGAGAACATGCAAACTCCACGCAGGGAGGACCCAGGAAGCGAACCTAGGTCTCCTAACTGCGAAGCAGCAGCGCTACCACTGTGCCACCGTGCCGCCCTTAATACATTCAATAAAAGATAAAAGAAAAACCCAAAACGATAAAATAGGCTGCTGAAGTAATCCACTATTATCTTTGGTAGTCAGTCATGCATTGTGTGGCAGACAACCGGGGACCATGCCCCACCGGGACGCCTGGAGAAGGGAAAGACCGGGAAAGGGGCAATATCTTCCACGGGATGCAAGAGGGCAGACCCCTGGATTGCATCAGGGCCATGGGCTTGGAGCTTGGAAGCGCAACCCTGTTGGGGACCGTGGCCACCGCCAGGAGCCCTGAACTGCAGCATTTCTGCCACATAAAAGGGGCCACCTCACTCCATTCAGGGAGCCGGAGTCGGGTGGCAGAGGACAGAGCTTGCGGGAGGGGAGTGGAGGCGGTAAACAAAGAGGAAGGAACGAAAGAAGAAAAGCACTGAGTGGAATTGCAGTGACTGATTTGTGCATTGTGTGGTGCTGTAAAGCTGTAAAGAAAACAAAAGTGTGTGTTTTGGGACATTGCGAGTCTGTCTGTCTGTAGCTGGGCTGATCTTCCACAGTTGCTACAATGGCTTTATAGACAAAAAGGCACAAATTCAAAACTCACTAGGTAGTTTATTCAGCTGCAGACTTTTAATTTTTCAGTTTACCATAAGCAACATGTTAACACAGGACTTGCGGAGCCTGTGTTAGAAAGTCGCTTCATTAAAGAACTGAGCAAAAAACTGAAGGGAAGGGTGTGACGAGGGATTGAAATCCTCCTGGTTTTGTCAGAATCATGGTATGGACTTGTTTAATGTTTTTTATTGGTAGTAGACATCAACAGGTGTCCTGCTCTTTCTTTATGTTTAACACTTGTTTGACCATTTTTGAACTTCTCAGTCCATTCTTATACATTCTAGAACACTATCTTCACACTGAGCACAAAGTTTTCTATGGATTTTGGTAAACCTTCAGCCAATAAGAAGCACATCAATGCTTGCTCGCTGATCATCATTAGTGCAAACAGAGAGTGCAGACAGCAACCTGACAGATCAAGACTGAACTTTACCACTTTACCACCAGATCTTATAAATAATCGGACGTCACGGAGTGTGCAGACTCTGAGTGGTTCACGATTGGGGTGATGATGCATTCACATGCAAATTAAAACAGGTTAGTCAGGTGCCTCATTCACATCGCAGAGAAGGTGGAGGAGAGCACCTGTACCCAGTCATGACTATATAGGGAGACTGCATGGCAGGAAGTGGAGATCAGATTGCAAAAAATCAATAAGGATTAAGGAATCAAAAAGAAGATCGGATCAAAAAAAAGGCAAAAAAGAGAAAAAAGGAAGGAAGAAGGAATAAGAGTGTGAGAAAGAGGCAGGACTGAGGAGCCCATGTTTTACAGACTGGAGGCAGGCTGTCTGGTGTATGCCCAGAGGAAATGAGTATCAGACCTGTGCTTGAGTGCGTGGCTAGAAATTGGGCACTCCTTAGAACTTACCAAAGGAGTAGGAGTGGCCTTGTCATGCAGCATCTACCGGATAGACGCAGACAGACTCGATAAGGGAGATATGAGTGGGATTTGGTGGGAAGTCCTATGGATGCTGACAGATAGGTGTTAGGATCCTGAACCAGGGATTAACTGGTTGACTGCACCTGTCAGTGGGCATCTCCTCATGCTACAATGTCCTGTTGGGATAAGATGAGGAGATGCCAAATTTTAGAGATGGGCTTGGGGCTCATGGCTATTTTAATAGAAGAACTTGCCTTTGATTTTAACCTCATTTTAATGGAATTATTTACTTGGATTTTAACCTCCACTTGACACCTTTATTAATTTATGGAAAAAAAAATTTTTGTGTGCACTTTGGAGTACTGTTTGATTGGTTTTAATAAAAACTCTTGAACCACTTTTCCCCACCCACTTGCTGACTGTGTGTGTCCTCAATTGCCAGCTAATCCTCGGGTATGTTATCAGTGGTTCCAGGTTCAAGAAGCTCCTGGAAGCAGTCAACTTCAATGGGCATCTCGCTTCTGGTGTCAAGTGCCTGAAATGCATCAGGTGCAGTGCTGCTCGCACCGGGGACAGTGACAGATGGGGAGTTTGACAGGGGTGGTACACATGTCACACCATTATGCAGATCTCCTAAGGTGAGCTCAGGGAGGAAAGAAACCTCCCAGGGAGCAAAAGGGCAAAAGTTCTCTTTGCCTGCTTGTACTTATCTCCGCACACTAAGCATCTATTGTTTGGAGTTCATCCCTTGCTGAAGTACAGCAGAAATCTTTTCTGTTTTCTTCATGAAATGTATGAGAAGAAACAAAACTGACCTGCATATAACAGTGTAACTACACTGTGGCATAATACGTCTGTAGCCTAATATAGCATTCTGGCCAGCCGGGTTAATGACAGCAGAGAGTTGTAGAATCCTTCCAAAGATATGCCTCTATGGCAGCGGAGTGCAAAATTTAGAGACCAGAAGAATGTAACAGTAGCGTAGTGTGCCATAACGATATGTGTAGGCTGTTATTCAGGCCAGCAGGGTGTGAAAGGATTCCAATTGACACAGAGAAAGGTTTGGGGGCAGCCACCCCTTGTACTTAAGATAGATGGCCAAAATGGAAGTATGTTGTTCAAAATGGTACAAGTCTTAACAGACTTCAGTCTAACACAAAACAGTATAGACAGGCAAACATGGCGGTTTTAAAGCTGGGCAGGGGAAGTGACGTCATCTGGGTGGGAACCAGAATTAATGTTATTGGGCCCCAGAACTAAAAGTGATGTCATTGAGTCCAGGCGAAATTTCCCGTGGTTGGTCTGCCGAAGAAAAAAAGGAAGGATCAGTGCACTCTGCCACCCCCTGGTCTTGCATGGAATTGAGAGCCCTTTCTGCCTCCCATGCACACATGTGTGACAAGGGTTATGACCATAGATAGGCGGGTTGATATACCGGCCTTTTGGGTATATACCATTATGCAGCTGACCTAAAAACTGGCCTATGTTACAATTTTTACTTGATGTGCGCGATAAAGTCATTTACTACATCCCATGTAGAATAGGCTGCAATATCTTTATATATAATATGCTACCGTGGCTGTTTGTTTGCCTGTCCAGGATTTTAAATCACCTGTAGCTCGCAAACCATTTGACCTATTGACCTGAAATTTGGCGCACATATACTTCGTGATGTCTACTATTCGCTTTCGGGGGTGATGATTGACCTCCAAGGTTATTCCTCTGTTTATTTTTATTTTATTGTAGAAACAACTCTCGGCAGTGCGCCAGCAGGGAGGCCGTGTGGCGCACGCATACGAGCACCGTTCTCATTCCCTACCACCTTTGCTGTTATTTCCCCAACCTCTTCATATCTTAAATCATTCTTGAGGCAGATTGAAGACTTTAGTGCCAGCTTAAGTGAAAAATTAAGGAAATCGTACTAAGTAATTGCAACACAAACACTGACTTAATCAGTTTTAATACGAAAAGATGCCGACAGGAGAAGAGAACAAGCGGGCCGCTAGGGTGTAGAAAAGAAGAGCTGCTCAGGAAGCAGCAAGCGCATCAACCTCTGAGCAAACGAATGCTAAACGTACAGAGAAAGAAAGAGGATGAAAACTAGGAACGCTCAAGTCAAGTGGATTCACTGCACGGTATCGTGCAGTGCGCCGTTACTTGTATCAAGTATATTTGATGTATCCCCCAGCTTTAATATGCCAACAGCGATTTAATAGGCCAACACTGAATAGATAAAGTTAATGTTTAATTAGGACAGAGCATTAAGCTAATATGATTTTTTTAGTTAAAACAGATTCATAAAGAGTACACTAAAGATGAACGAGTAAGATAAAAATAAATAGGTCCATGATCTAATTAACATTAAACATATTAGAAAGGCAGAGATTATGCTGTAACACCAAATTGCAAATGTTAAAAATTCTTCTGTGTGCTGTGGAGGATTGAGCCTTATGCCGGAGGTGCTCTGCAGGTTTACCAGGGTGTCATGCTGAAGGTGAAAGACATTGCTTATGATAGCTAGCAGGTTCGCCAGCTTTTCCTCCATTACTGCCCATAGAGAGCCCAGGCCAGTGATCACAACAGAGACAGCCTTCCTGATTAACTTATTAAACGTACTGGCACCTCCTGTTCTCGTGCGTCAGCTCCAACAGACCACTATTATCGCATTGCTTTCTTAATGGGTACAGTCATTAAAGGCTGAAAAAAACATTTTACAAACCAAATTGCAATTATTTTACTTGCTTTTACAATGTGGATATAATTCTTCTCTAAGAGAATGTCTTTCAAACTAACAGCGTGTTCTGAGGCTGCTTGATTCTGTTATAATTTATTATGTTTACTTGCACTCTTATATTCAAGTTATACCAGCAAAGTATGCCTTTATTTGTATATCAATTAGGATAATATTTTTTTTCCTTTCTTCTTTTTTGATATATACTTTTTTTTATTTTTATTTTGTAACATGATAATTTTAATTCTCTATTTTTTTGACAACTTTACATCTCCTATTTAATTTTCTTTAAGATACTTTAAGCTATCCTTCACATTTGCAGCATTACCAATTTATTCTCTGATGAATGTTTTGCTTCTAACTCTCTATTCATATCATAGGCCTGAAAATATAATATTGTAATCACTTCCACAATCATGGTGTTAATTTTTCACTCATTCTACAAAGACCCAGATGTATGACTTTATAAATAAAATATTTGCAAACAGATTTCTAAAATGCACTCTTGGCTTTATAACCGTCTATTGGTTTACTGAAAATATCATGCCAAATACAGCTCAATTTTGAGAAAACGTGCAAGAGACACAGGTAACATTTTTGCTGATCAGCCTCTCTGCTCTGCAGTTTCTGATTTAATCACACACATTCACACTCAGTAAGGATCAAATATTGTGGACCAGCATGCGATCAATAGTGAATTAAAAGAAAAAAAAATTCCATTCTTTCCACAATATGCCTGAATCTCCTGCAGGTGTAGGTTTTGCATTTCACTTCAGTTTTATTGATTCTCGGTCCAAAGCTTGCCTGGAGGACCCTTTACACTGAATGAAATCATGCAAGTAATCAGTTTAATGCAAAGCGGAAAAAATTCTCTGGCTTTCAAAATATCTAATAGAAATTTATATTAAATAAGGAAAATGAGAAAAGAGTCTAGCTCTAGCTCACTTTTCAGGTAATATTTCCGTTCACTACTGTTTAATACAGACACGGTGTCCTTTTTCAGTTTTTCAGACTATACCATAAAAGGTTTTTACAAAAAAAAAATTAATTTCTTAAGTCTCACCTTCTTAAATTTCTTCACTTTTTACACTGTAATCATCTGCAGTAATTTTCTTTTATCACCTTTGTAACATTTCTACAGTCAAATTATATTTGTCAGATGTCAAACTATTTTCACAAGTAAAAGACATCCATCAAACTTGACAGAATTCACAGAAAGATTTTTTTTCTGGCATGAAAACTGACATATGTGCTTACTAAGTGAATAACGCAAGTGAAATGCAGACAGAAGTTAAAAGGCATCCATAGATAAAGAATCAGGGAAATAATATGGATGTATGATGGGGGTTTTTTAAACTAACAGTTTGAATAATCACATAAGAAACAAGTGCTAATTTTTTTACAAAGTATAAGTGCAAACCACTTGAAATTTACATGACGGACAGGGCTGTCTTATTTTTCATATATAAACTAAAAGTAAAATACAGTGCCCTCTGTTATGTTTCGGACAAAGACACATTTTTCTTGATTTGCCCCTCTGCTCCATTGTTTAAAATTACACATCGATCAATTCAGACATTGTGATTAAAGTGCATACTGCAGACTTTAATTTAAAGGGATTTGCATACATTTCGGTCACACTGTGTAGAATGACACCACTTTTTCTACATGGTCCCCCTCCCCATTTTTGTGATTTGTCAGGTGTGCTTCATGGCTTTAACAGTGCAGGCATGAGATACCTTGGCTTACTTCTACCTACAGACTACCTTTGGAGTTTGTAGTTGCCATTGCTAAACATGAGGAAAAGCATCAAGGAAGCCACTATGAGATGGAAAAGCAAGAATAAAATTATTTCGGATATCAGTAAAACCTTACGATTACCCAAATCAACTGTCTGGAATATTGTTAAGAAAAAGAATGCACTGGGGAGCTCAGTAATCGCAAAGGAACTGGTAGCCCAAGTAAGACCCCCCACTGCTGATGACAGAAGAATCCTTACTATGGTAATGAAAAAGTCCCAAACACCTGTCTGACAGATCAAAAACAGCCTTCAGGAGGCAGATATGGATGTCAAAGATGACTATCTGCAGAAGACTTCATGAACAGAAATACAGAGGACAAACTGCAAGATGCAAACCACTAATTAGCCACAAACACAGGATGGTCAGATTAGAGATTGTGAAGGAGAACTTAAAAGAACCTGCAGAATTCTGGAATAAAAGCCTTATGGACAGACGAGATAAAGGTGAACCTGCATCAGAGCGATGGTAAGAGCAAAGTGTGGAGATGGAAGAGAAATGCCCAAAATACAAAGCAGACCAACTCATTTGTTAAGCATGGTGGGTGGGGTTTTAGGGCTTGTGCATGAATGGCTGCCACAGGTCCTGACACACTTCTCTTCATTGATGATAGAACTGCTGATGGCACAATGAATTCTGAGGTGTGCAGAAACATCTGATCTGCTCAAGTTACAGTAAATGCCTCCAAACTCATGGACGGTGCTTCATCCTATGACAAGATAATGATCCAAACACACTGGTAAAGCAACGCATGAGTTCTTCAGAGCTAAAAAATTAAAAATTCTTAAATGATCAAGGCAGTCACCCATTTTAAATCCAATTGAGAATACCATCTAAAGTTAAGGGGATAAGCCCCTGAAAGAATCAGGAGCTGAAGATGGCTGCATTAGACGCTTGGCAGAGCATCACCAAAGAAGATACTCAGCACATGGTCATGTTGTTGAATCGCAGACATGAAACAAAGTACTAAATATGACTACTTCAATAGACCTGTCATTGTTATGTCCCAAACATTATGGTGCCTATTATGGGGAACATGTAGGACAAGTGTTGCAACTTCTACACGGTGTGACTGAAATGTATGGAAATACAATTAAATTAAAGTCTTCAATGTGCAGTTTAATCACATCTGAATAGTTAAATTTTTAAATTTTAAACTGTGGAGCAGTGGGGTAAATCATGGAAAAATATGTCTTTGTGATATATTGAGAGGTTTTGGTTGACTGATCCATAGCAACATGCTTTCTACATTTTTTCAGTATAAAACTAACAAGACACCTGACTTTAAAAGGGAAACACTGTGTTGATCATAAATAGTATACAGAAGAAGAGTCCTGTGGAAATAACGAGCTGCTCCTCTGTTTAAGTCACAGGAAGATCGGTGTGATGTTTGTCACAGTACTAAGTATGATTTTCGGATATCAACCTGAATCGACTCAGTTCCTCCTACACTGAGTAGTGCACTGGACAGCAACATTGGCTCTCCATTTGTCTCAGTCCATTGTCATGATGTTTGCCTTATCCCAGGTCAAGCCCATCACCTTTAGGCCATTTCTTACTGTCCTTTTCCATGTCATTATTGGTTGTCCTCTTTTGCTTTTTTTCTCCCGGTGGAATCCATTCCAAACCAGTCATGGGGCGACTTCTTTTCTGGCATTCTCAAGGTATGACCCAGTATTCTTAGTCGTCTTTCTTTTACCATATCACTTAGAAAAGATTAATCTGCT